>JACCIC010000032.1:1470000-1745000 GCA_018907035.1 Sycobia sp. Sy_11 | reverse complement strand
AGAACTATGAAATGAGATAATATATTTATTATATATTGTAAATATATAATGAATATAGTAACTATGATAATTTTCATATTTGTAATAAAATATAACTATAGAATATAGATGTACTCTTAAATAAATTTTAATACTATAAAAAAAATATTTAAAACATAAGAATTTAATACCTTTCTATAGAGATTTAATACAAATGATTTTAACAAATATATATATATATATATATATATATATATATATATATATATATCAAAATATAAAAACATAATAATTCAATGAATTTTACATTAATGAACTTCACAAAATTATACTATTTTATTCCTAATATTTAAGATTTCTTCAACACGCAAAAGATCTGCAAATTAACTGATGAATGCGATATAGCTCATTCCCTCGAATACTTAGACACTCCATATTATAAAATTTAAAGTGATTAATGCATGTGATAATATTGAATATTATGCATGCACATGACAGCACATATGTAATTATTAATATTATCAGATATATCAATGCTCCGCAAATTAAGAAAGCTTCTGCATGTGCTGTTTCTTTTAATGTAGAACTGGCAACACCGACGATCTATAAACAAGAAGAACTGGCACTGCGCACTGCAGGTAACGGCGTAGTCTGGTCTTCAGTTCACTTATGGCAAAGCAGCACTCTATCCATGTGTGACTGGTGTGATTGTGTGAATCATGAACCAGTGTGAGTATATAAGCTGAATAAGTTAAGTTGTTAGTCAGTATTAAGATTACAGTATAGATCGACTGGTAAGACTTTACAATTCTTTCAGTTATGTTTGCTTCAATTTCATTCTTACGTTACGGCTAGCTTCATCCAGTTTTTGACATTTCTGTCCAAATTATATATATATATATATATATATATATATATATATATATATATATATATATATATATACACATATGTATATATATATAGGCATATATATATATATATATAATTTATCGATTTGTCAACCAACTGAAGTCTAAACGGATTAATAATCCAAGAAGCAATTCAGCATTGGTGTAAAAACAGCTTTGCATTATTACACGCAATGTTCGACGAGGCACCGCTGTAAGATGAAAATGGCTGCAGCAAGAAATCGATAAAGGGGATTAAAATTTGAAAAAAAAATTAAAGAAAACTTTACAATAGTACAAGGGTAAGTCGCCAAAAGTTTTTTAAAGTTTTATTTTATAATGAATTACGCTAAGATTGCAGTTCAAAGCTCGCATATCGTGATTCGTGATTACACAGACTGCTTCGTCTGCCGGTATGGCTGACCCTCGGTCTGTCGCCGTCGCCATTTGGAACTCGCTTGTTTAGTGTATATATCCCAAACCTTAGGCTATTACCTATCTCCTGTTATAAACTTCTTCATTCCATTGTGGCTCTATGTGAAGATCGCGACACCACATCAGCATGGTTGAATGAATGAAAAGAATGATTTTAGCGTTTTTTAACTTTGAAATGAAAGGCAAAGGAATATTTACTGGAATTCTTTTGATCTCGCAATTCCGATACTTATCCTCATGGAGGCGAATATACAATTCCAATTCTATCTCGTACTATTACATATTATATACATTTTTAATAACAACACGTAAACATGGTAAAATTAAACAATATGTTTTTATTAATTGTTTTAAATTTTGTTACGTTTACTTTTAATATTAGGTAAAACTTATAAAAAATATTTTTAAGTCGAGTTCTAGACTACAGTTGTTTCTTCTTGTTCTCTTCTGAGATTTTTCTCATTACAACTTGTAATGTGATATTTACTCGTTACAATTTTTGTAGCTATCTTTGTGACGATAGCTATTTTTTATATCTTAAGATTATACATTCTCAGGATATAAATTTGCAAAGTTAAATGATATTTAACATTGCATTTAGTATAGTTTTGCAGTACATTATATTTCACTGGATGTTTGTGTTTTTATTTTTAATAATGAAAACGAGTTAAAGATGTATAATGAATCCAGCTTTTCATTTTTCGGTAAGTAGCTGGAGGTATATTTAGTATTTTATAAATTGTTATAACTCTTAAATTTCAGACTTTGGTCAGTATTAAATAAAATTTGAAACTTTAAGTTTAGAAATATGAAACTGTATATTTTTTTATTAATGATAATAATTCATAAAAAAAACAGTACTTAGTCTTAAAATGTTTAATCAGTTTTAATTAAAAAATTGGTAGTGTAATGATTGTAGACTTTCTTTGTATAAAATTAGGTACACTTTCATTATGGGTTCCTTTTATTTATTGAAAATATAGATGTAGGTTTAGTTTTAAGCAATTTATGGTAAGTAAATGGTAATAATTTGTTGATTACACTTAAGAAACAAATTCTATTAATGCCAAATTTAATAATTGAAAAGTTTAATACTACAATTTTCATTTAAGTAATATTTATCTTTTAAATTTCTAATGAAGGATAATCCAAAAATTTTGTAGTACAAGAATATTTAATAAATTTATTTATTATTAGCATCAATATTCATATTGAAATGCATATATATTTAATATTCATGTTAAGTATTTTTTGTCATTAACAGATAAAAGATAAATATTATAGTGTTGTATAAAAAAAGGAAATGTTATTTATGTGTTTATTATTTTTGAAAGTACATATTGTATTTATAATTATTTAAAATGTTCAGGTTAGTATTTTTAACATTTTTATTTTATAATAGAGATATTTAATTTATTTCAGTATAAATTATATTCAATCTGTAAAAATATATTTTAATAAATTATTAATATTTTAAACACCTACTTTAGTTCATTGCAGCTTAATTCATTATGTAACGATTTTGAAAAAGGTAACCTAAAAGTAAATAAAAATATTAAAAACTATAATTAATTTTTTTTTTTATGGCAATTAAGAAAAAATTTTATAAATTATAGAAATTCAATATTATGAAAAACAGCTTGGTATCATAGAAAAAAAAATCGAATATATTGTTTAGCATTTTGATATAAAGAGATTTTTGGATCTACAAGTATAAAATTTGTAAAAAGTATACTATTTTTAAATAATAAGCACTTATTATTTAATAATTATTAAATCTTATCTCTTTTGTTGTTTTTTTCTTGTTTTAAATTTTACTTAGAAAAAAATCTAAAATTTAAATAGAATTTGAAAAATTTTTGATAAAAAATAAAAAGAAAATAAAATAATTTTTATTTTTGTATGTTTTATTTCATTTGAAAGAATATAAAATTTGGTATGATGACAAAACATAATGATAGACAAAGCATCATGAAACTTATATTTTAATTTTAATAATAACAATTTGATATGTAATGTATCAGATCTTTCCATAAGAAAACTAATTACAGTATAAATTTTCAAAATTAAATTTTGCATTACTAAATATTTACATTTAATATTACAGAGTTACTGGTGTTGATATTATATCAGTACCTCAATATCTTTGAATATTTTCAGAATACATCTTGGGTAATTCTATCATTTCAAGGACAAACCATGCAAAACTTTGACGACCTTGACATAGAGGGACGGAATCCCTCACTTATCTCAGGAGATGATCGAGAAAAGGTAATGTTTTTTAAGTGACTTATAGTTGTAAGTTTTCCATTAATGTGTATTTTATAAATAGTGGACTGTAGATTCTACGAACACAAATTATTTTATAATCGGTGTGCTTTTTACCTCTACAAATTTTTGCTTTGATTCTTTTAGTCAAAGTAAGTTAGGAGAGGTAACACTATATAGTAGTGAGGTGAGATATTTCTAGATTTAAATATAGTGATTGTGATGTGGGATACAAATAAGAGAAGTGTACAATTATCGGCTGCTTTACAACGTTACCAACAACATTTATCCTACGCAAGCTTTTTTCTTTATTAACATGCATTTCATTATTCTTATAATGAATTGTAATGTATATTTTGTTTCCTTAAGTAATGAAATTATATTCATATACTTTAATTTAGCTAATGATCTAATTTAGAACAGATTCATATTTCAGTTTTATTTATTTATCTGCAGTGTATATATGTATATATATATACATTTTTTTCTACAGGAAGAGCATGATCGAAAGCGATTGATGAGAAGCAGTGTAACTGCTGAGGATGGAACTCTTCGACCAGTTTATTCAGAAACAGAAGATGGTGACATTTGGTGTCATATTTGTAACATAGCTTTATTTGGAGCACATAAGTTATTAAGTCATAATACCTGCAATCGTCATAAAATTAAATTAGAGGAATGGCCTTATCCAGTATTGCTATGGTCAAAACGATCAGATATTGTTAAAAAGAATTCAAAAAATAGTTTGGAAGAGTTAGCCCCAGGTGAACCAATCCCACCAGGTATGGAAGATCAAATATCTAGAAGTACAACTATTCAAATGAGTTTAGATCGACATAGAAGTTCACCACTAGTTGGTCTGGAATATCTTCTTGAATTAGTAGATTCAGACAGTACAGAACCTAGTTATACCTGTGTTCTATGTGATAAACGTGGTGACCCTCGAACAGTTATGGCTCACATTACTAGTTATAATCATCGTATTACATATTTAAATCGACATTTTCCTACTATCTCGCGAGCTATTGCAGATCTTCCTCGTACACTTAACTACAAGCGAGGAGCTAATGAAATCTCTGTGTTAGTTGCTAAAAGAATTGAACAACATTTTGGAAGATTGCAGCCTCAGTTGGTGGATAAACATCAATATGAGAAAAACAAAGTGCAGATAATTAAAAGAATATATCAAGATTATCATTTTCGGTAAGTTAAGACCTCTAAATTGTTATTGTTTATTTTTTATTTTTAAATTTTTACACATTATGTTCCTAATATATTTTTATTACTATCTTTAATTATTATTTTAATCCTAAATATATGTAATATGATTAATTCATGTTATTTTTGATTTAATAAAACAAAATTATTTCCTATATTAGAGAAACAACAGATCTTACATTTATGGAAGTTTATGATATACGTTGGGTAACCCATTTTGAAGAAAAAATGTCAGAAATTACAATGAAAGGTTAGTATAAAATTTGTACGAAATACATGTGATTATCCATAATAATGTTTTTCAAGAAAAAAATTTTTACTTATTTTTTTACACATAAAGAACAAGAAGAAAAAGAAGAAATTTTAAAAAAGGAAGAAAAAATAAAAACAATTGAGAATAAAATACAGAAAGAACTGCCAAAAAAAACTGATACTAAATCAGATGTTACTAAATCGTAAGTTTGATAAAAATTATATACATGCACAAAATAGTAGAATAAATTGTGTTTAAGTTCTTATCAATTTCTAATTTAAGAACTTGCAAAATATAGGTATTAATATTCTGGATATAAGTTAAAATGATATAATTCAAAGAAAAAAGTTTACACTAATGTCTTTGAAAAATTGAAACAGTTGTGACCAAGTGTAAAAGCTATGTCATCTAACTACAGTAATTATTATTTTGAATTCATTAGATTGCAAACTTGTTTCACAGATATAATACCTGCTCTTAAATGATACAACTGATGTATTTAAGAGATTTGTGGTCATCTTTAAATTAGATTATTTATCACATTTAAAACTAGTTTATTACATTATTAGGGATAATGGATAAATCTACCAAGACGAAGCAGAGGTGGGTCATCCATTGAAAAGGATGATCCACTGTTGTCTCATGTAATGTATACTATTTTCCTTTCCATCTGGTCGAAAATTCGTAACCATTTATGACATTAAAATATAAAATTCTGCCACTCCTATAATGGGTATGAATTAAGGATAGGCAAAAAGTTTTTAATATCTGCTAACATTTACTGCCTGAGCAAAGTGAGCATTGTTGGTTAGCAGATTATGTTCTGTGTTATAATGAAAAAAGTATTGTTTAAATTTTGAAACAATAGTTACTTACACCTAAAGTATAATATAAACATTTACTTAAATAATATAATGATATAAATATAAACATCCAGAAAATCATTACTTATTGGAGTTAAAAGAGAACAATTTAATATTTTATCAAAACATTATTAGGATATCCACTTGTCAGTTGCAGTGCATATAAATATGTAAGGCATAGCCAAAAAACCAGGGAGTTAACGCCGATTAATGAGAATTCAAGGGAGGAAACTTGCAACAGAGGCATGCAACGATGGAAATCGAATTTTCGACCGTGATAGAAAGAAAATACTTTTGCCAATGGTTTAATTAATAGTAAATTTTGCAAGTAATTAATGAATTCAAGGGTTTTTTTATAGCTGGTATACAAAACTATTAATTTTTATCTATTATTGAAGCAATATGCTACCATAAAATAAAAAAACTGAAATTTCGTTAAAATAAAAATAATTTTACTAAAAATATTAATATTAATTAGTGGTAATAACTTTCTAATAATTTCAACTTTTGATATGGAATCAAAATTATCTTTTTAACTTTGTCTGAAAAAAGTTATTGTTAGTCTCACATATTTTTTTTTCTTATTTTAGTGGATTCAAAATACGTATACTGTCAAAAGAAATTTTAAATGCCATAAGGAAACCCAATAAAACTGAAACGTCAAAGGATAAATCAGGTTTGGAAGATGTAAAATCTTTATCTTCTTTATCTAGCATCTCAAGCAGTCCTTCACCGCGGCGTTCAAGATCTCGCTCTCGCGAGCGTGCTTATAAAAACTCATCAACAGATAATTCACAAAAATATCGAAACAATCAAAGGACTAGTGGTTCTAGAGCTCGCTCTCGCTCTACTGAACGTAAGTGGACACGATATAATGAGCAAGTGAAACGTGCCGAAGAATCTCTGGAGAGGCTCTTAAAATTTCACGAAAAAAATCCAGAAAAACATCCAGCCTATCCTGATGAATGGAAAAAGTTCTGGAATCGTAGATATAAAGAGCTCCAGTCAGAAGGGAAAGATCCAAGTAAGCACGATTTCAAGCCTGAATGGATAGAATATTGGAATAAACGAATGCGCGAATTACACGTAGAGCAAATACAACAACGTAGAGATGATATAAAGAAAAAGCTCGATTTAGTAGGTGAGCCCACAGACTCGCATTCACGAAAAAACAAGTCGCCGAACGGTAGCAAGTCTAACGCGATAAAAAAAGAGAGCGACAACGAAGTCGAGTATGTGGGCACGACAAAAGTTTCAACTAAGCCCAGCGATAAATTCTCTGATCGTTTGAGTAGTAGAGATCGTGAAAGAGATCGTGAACGAGACCGCGAGAGGGATCGTGAAAGAGATCGGGAACGAGACCGTGAACGGGATCGTGAACGAGACAGGGAGCGAGAACGAGAACGGGAACGAGAACGAGAACGTGTAGATCGCGAGCGCGAGCGTGAGCGCGAGCGTGAACGTGAACGCGAACGTGAGCGCGAACGTGAGCGCGAACGCGAGCGCGTGGAAAGAGATAGAGAGCGCGAAAGAGAGCGCGATCGGGATTATCACTTTGCTGCATATGCAAGAAGCAATAGAGGTGCTTATAAGTCGCCTTATTACCCACCGCCGCTGCCGCCACGACCTGTTCGGCCTAGGTATCACGCGACACCTTATCCTGTTGTGAATGAACTTGTCTCGCAGTCCCCAAGCCCACCTAAAGACGAGTTGACGGAGGATTTGGAAATCGTCGGTTTGTTAAGGCTCCTTACAGCTCTAGAGGGACAATTAGGCTCACTTGGACCTAAAATAGTCGCTCTATTATCAAAAGCCTTGGCCGCTGAAAAGATTAAGCCCAACTCAGCTGAGGAATTACTCTTTGACGAGGAAGTAAGCGTTCTTTTTGAAACAGTCAAGGAAAAGCTCAAGGGCCAGTTATTTGCAGGTATAAATAGTTGTTGTTTTTGTATCATAAATTAGATTTTAATTTAAAAACAAAAACTTATTATCTGTTATTATTTAGTTTAATAAAAATTTCAAAATTCTTATAGGTATGATAGAAAAAGTTGCAGTACCGCCAACAAAAAGTGCTATTCAAAATATAGCTCGGCTACTACACAATGCATCGGAGAATAAAAAGAAATTAGAAGAAGAGAAGAGAAAGCAAAAAGAATTGTTAGAAAAATCTAGAACAATGAGTTTTCTAAATAGATCATTGTATCCAAGATCGATTGATATAGAACCCGTCCGAAAATCTGAGCCTGTAAGTGTACCAGGAGTAGGTACTGTAGATAAAGTAGCTATAGCTCAACAAATTGCTGCGGCTTTAATAGCGCAAGGTCGGACTAATGTATCGCAAGAAGAATTAGAAACGTTGATTAATGCAGTTGTTGGTATGGCGGAAGCTTCCAAAAATAGTGATAAACCAGTTACTACGGCTGATTTTGTTAAAGGATTAACAGGTAATAGTAGCAGTAATGCTAGTGATACTGTAAGTAATAAAGATAGTCATCGAGCTAAAACGCCAGAGTCGGAAAAAGTAATTGATCATGTAAGTAAAATGGAAAGTTTATCGGATGTTGATTTAAAAGCACTTTTACAGAATTTTAAAGACTTAAGTACAGACGAGCAACATGGACTTATAAATTTTTTAAAAAAATTAGAAGCAACCGATTCTGCAAGAGTCGAAAAACTTCGAGCTTACGTAAATTTAGGGTCCTCATCAGTTTCTCCTGCTTTAAAACCTATTTCTCCAGTAAGTGAGCGGGGTGAACCCCTTCGCAATTCACGAAGAAGTGCTTCCCCATTTTCAACTCGAAAAGGTACTCATAATCCTTGTGATGACGAAGACAAGTGGAAACCAAAGTTAGATATATTTGCTGATGATGATGAAGAAGAAAAACGAAAAAAGGTGGATGATAAATCCAAAAAATTAGATTTGTCTGATGATGACGACGATTATACGTTTGAAGATATTTATAAAGCAGCGGACAAAAACGTTAACGAAAATGAGAAAGCAAAGAAAAGACCTTTCTCTAGGTCTAAGTCTAATTCGCCTAAATCTTGGTCACGTTCAAGATCACGTTCGCCAGCTTATAAAAAATCAGATTATTCAAAATCGAACGATCCTAATGTTATTTTGAATGAAACAAAACGTTTAATTGCTAATATTATGGGTGACTTACCTTCAAAATATGTATCAAAGACCCATTTATCACCACTTACTGAAAATCCTCAAATACCAAATCAAGCACAGAATTCTCTTTTGACAACTGGTCCAATTTCATCAAACATTCCAAGTAATTTTAACCAAAATTATGGATTAAATACACCTCAGTCCAACAATCCACAATTAAGTTATCCAAGCAACCAATTTCAAAATTTTCAACCTCAACAACAGCCACAACCTTATAATAGTAATCCTGGCTTCTTAAATAACGGTTATAATAATTTCAATCCAAATTTTAACAATATGGGTAATCAAAATCAATATGGTGGATTACCCACCAATCCTTATCCTCCTCAACCAAATTATGGAGGAGCACCCTTTGGAAGTCAGCATCAACAAGCAAGACCTACCTACCCTCAGCAACCATTTGGGAATTACTCTCAACAACAACGCTTCTATTAGATATCTGCATGAGTTTTTTTATTGAACATAGATTTTTAAAGGTGAAAGTGATTAATCACCTAATTAAATTTCAAGTTATTTTATTATTGTATTAAATTGGAAAATGTATATATATATATATATGTGTGTGTATATATATACCACTCACAGTCTTGATAGAGGTCTTACATAGTACAATAATAAAATACATTCAAAATAGTTAACCTCATTCTAAAAATTATAATTTTGTACTCAGAATAAAAGTACAAAATTTTCAGATATATATATAAAAATGAAGGTTAGCTAACAAGGGCCTTGAGTATCAAACGTATATCTTTTGTTGACTGGTGTTTACAATCATTTAGTTTTTTTTGTTTTTTTTTTATTTATTTATTTTTTTTAATAGATGAACTGCTAAAAAAACTGTTCATGATTAATAATTAATTTCAGCGCTTGCAATCTTGTGTGAATACACATTAATGTGTATCTTTTATCATCATCTTGTAAAAAACTTAAATAATGAAATCTTTAGATACTTGTATGACATAATCTTTTGTACAAAACAGAATTATAAAAAATATCTTTTTAAGTTTAAATTTATTTCTCTTATTTTATTTATTAAAAAATACTGATTTAAGTCCCTAAACACTATGTTAACCTTAAATTCAAATACATTTTAGCGTACAAAAAAGAGAAAAATCTAAATATAAATAGAACTTAATTTTAATTTAATAAATAATTCTAAAATCATAATAATTTCAATAATTTTTTTAAATTAGATTTTTTCTACAACTGTTTTTGCCAAATTTGAAGTTGATATGATTTTAGTTATAATTTAATTTATTATAATTTTATTTTTAATTTGTAAACTATAATAACATAAAATTGAAAAATTTTACATATGTGATATCGAAAATGTTTGTAACTTATAAGTGAATTCATTTTTATGCATACATATATATATATATATATATATATATATATATATATATATATTTATATTGTGTGTGTGTGTGTGTGTGCGTGCGTGTGTGTGTGTGCGTGCGTGCGTGCGTGCGTGCGTGCGTGCGTGTATGTCTGTGAGTGTGTTTGTTTTTGCGTGTGGGTGTGTGTGTATTCGCAAGTGTACATTACATAATTGGGTAAGTTTTTTCATTTAGAAACTACAATTTCTTATGAGAAAACGAAGAAGATGCTAACGGTTCCTTGATTTAATTATGAGATGAAAGGTAAATTTAATTTTAGTAATAAGATAATTTTCGAAGAAAAGAAATCATGAAAAAAATTAGATATGTAATATTAAATTTTGTATTTTTTCTTGTATAGATAAAATTTATTGCATTAAATGTATTTATAATAAAATAAAAATATAAAGGAAAAAAATGTTTCTAATAAAAAATTAACCTTTTTTATTTTTTAACAATAACTTACAAGTTTAGGTTTAAAATAATTTAAAAAAATTGTATTGTTATTCTCACACAAATTTTTACGTATTATTAACCGGTTAAGTAGTACTGTAAATATATTATATATTATTAAAAAAGTCGAGCCCGTTCTGTATTTGTATCATATATGATTAAGTCAAATAATTTTCTTGTTTTTCGAATCTATTCAAATGAAACCTGGTACGCTTTAGTTGTTAAATCTCTGAATTGAATTTACCATAGTGGATTCAATATGACGTACTTGAAAGAACGAAAACGGATCTTATAGTTTTAAATCAAACAACTTTATTATTTTTTGAACGATTTGAATGAAACTAATTGCACAATTGTTTTTTGGGTTCGTGTAATCATGATTTGACATTACTAATTTGAAAAATCGAATATGACAAACTCAAAGCTAAACACAAAATGCTAATCCCTGTAATTAACTGGTGAAAAATTCATGACCTCAGACTGTATAGCGTCGAGGAGGTTACGGAACAAATTTTACACTCAACTTTTTTTTTTATTTTATCGTTTTCTCCATGCTTTTTTGTTTATTTATGCTGTTTCCCGTTTTTTTTTTGAAAATATATATTGTACTTATTAATTTTATAAATATTTTATTATTTCATCATTTCATAAGCAACAGTGAAACATTGATCAAGTCGATCATTTTTACCTAATTATTGTTATAATGGAATACAATGTTTGAATGTAATATCTGGTTTTATTTTATTGTTTTAGTATGATAATCTACTTTTTCAATTGTGATCATTTTAGACGAATGCTTTGTAGAGAACATCGTGACAAGGTATCAGTTTCTAGTATTCAATGTTATGAAGGTCATTTGTGAAGAACTAAATATTTACATCTTGCCTATTTTATTTTTTTAAAATTTATTTTTGGAAGATGCATTCGACTTATGCTTATATACCAAATATATCTAATAGTACATTAGCAGAAATTTCAAGTGATAATTAATGAGAATCATTTTCACTTTTACTGGCATAGTTTTTTAATTTATTTATATATTTGATTCGTGAATCATAAGTTTTATAAAAGTACTATCCGAATCAAGCTTTTTGATTATTTGTTAAACTGTTTCAAACTCAATCGCCGTGCCATTTGATTAGAGATTCATTAATACCAGTTTTCACCAGACCTATAAAAATCATTAATGTATACAATAATTGATCTTATTTTTTAAAGCTTGTACTTTGGTTCAGATTCTTCTGTCAAATGTAAAAGAGAAAGAATAATTGGAAATATTTTCAATGCCATTTTAGAAAATTTAGGTATTTCAGTCATGCAATCTTTAGACCAATATATAGGAACCTGAAGATTTTTTATGATGCCCATGAGTATGAAAAGTGCTTACAAAGAGATTTTTATCGCATTTATTCAGTCTTTTTTAATTAATTAGAATGTATCAAATCTAAATTATTTCTCTTTTATATAAATTACTTTGGCAACTTTTATATCTACAAATATTTTATAAATATCTATACATGAACTATTCTTATCTATCCAACAATTATTTTGTAAACACTACTTTGAGAATATATGAAAGGGTAAATCTTTGGATTTAGATTAGCATCTTCAACCAAAAAGAAGTTTTTATATTTTCGATGTCATCATTTTCGTACTCAACGTGTTCTCAAAGGTCACTAGACGTTTGGAAGGAATCAGAAGAAAAACTTTCTCCATTATCATCACCAATTTCATCTGCTAATAATATATGGCCTGAATAATTGAATGAACTATATTTCAAACATGTTAAAATAGAGATTGTAATCTTTTTCGTTGGCGCATGTCTACAGTAAAAAAGATTGTTAGAAAACTGTCGAGATATAAAAATTGTATGGCAAATATTCTTCTAATTATCTATTTTAGGACCCTGTTTTATTGCGGAATTAAATTCTGGATATTTTGACATAAAAAAGTCCATGTAAAACATTAATAAAGGCTTATACAATGAAAAATTAATCGCTAATAATAGTTTTTACTCTTTAGGAATGATGAGTAAAGAAATACTGTCATATAAAATAACACGAAAAACAGAATCCGAGAAATAGAAATGTAAAATATTAACACATATTTATTAAAGATTGTTTTATTTTGCTTTTTTTTAAAAAGAGTTTTTATTTTATTAGTTTACCAATACTATATGATAGCTTTAAATAAAACTATTAACAAAAAATCTTAAAGGTAATAAATAATAAAAACGTTATCCAATTAAATGGTCTTGCGTTATAACAGTAATACAAGAAAAATCGATTAAATACAACATATTTATTATACATAGTTTAAGAAACTTGGCCAAAAGACATTTTATATTTGAATGAGTAATAGTTGAAAAAAAAAACAATAAAAACTACCTGAACATATAGGAAGGATAAAATACAAATTTGTACAAATGTTTGATATGTTAACCTTTAACATAATAAAAAACATAAGCAGTATTGATGTATAATAAAAGAAATGAATATTTAATTATAAAATATAGTAAATAATTATTATACAAACGTTTGTGCTTCGTCTTTTTTGTAACTTCAATTTACAACTTTCTATTACCACTAGTATTTTTTCTTAATTACGTAAGTATTAAAATCAAAGTCATGGTGTGTAATAGTAGTGGAGAACACATAATTATGTGAGTTAAACAAAAAATTAAAAATCAAGTTCTTTATTAGCCTGATGGCGGAAGGCATGGTACAAAATGAAGATACTGTTGTAATCTTGCATAAGGCCATTCATATCGAAATACAAGAAAATGTGTGGTGGCAGATAATCCGATAATACCTTGGATTTACTTTCACCGTTATTAATTAAATTATATGTTTTAATTAAATTATTATTAACATTAGATATTTTTGTGTTTGATGATGTTTATACGAGGCACACTTGTGCACTGTTGTTACTACTGTATGTTTTATGAATCTCATTTAGTCTATAAAGATCAAGTGATGCTCTAAGCACGTATGTTCATATTTATGCCTTTTCTCCACTCAAGAAGTACTGATATTCCGTCACGTTGGGCACGCATTAGGTTAGTAAGGGGTAGATTATAAGTACGTAACAGATAAATTTAGTAATTTTATTTATTAATTTACTATGAAGAAGTGGGCCAAATATTTTATAGGATGATATGGCTTTATTAAATTGAGTGCTAATCTGTACGATCATTTTGAGAAGATTATCCAAGTAGACTTTTTTAGATTTCATACACGTTGTCTTCCGTTTAGAGCCCAGCATACATCTGAAGTTAATTTACTGATTGCGTGCAATGTGGAATGTTTATACCTGAATCCAAATTGGTTTTCAGGTATGATGTTATTTTTATTGCAGAATGCTATTAAAGGTCGGTTTATGAGAATTTCAAAAACTTTACTAATATTTGGCAAAAGGCTAATAGGACGCAAATTGTTCGGCAGTGCATGATTTTTATCTTTCTTTGAAAAGCGATTACTTTAGTTTTTTTCCAATGTCTTGGATAATATGTGTTGTTTAGCGCATTTTTAAAAAGGATCAGATAATACCAAACTACTTTGTCCGTGAAATGTTTTAAAACAATATTAGGAAGTCCATCAAAGCCCGACGATTTCTTATTATTTAAAGTTTGGAATATCCTTTTTAGATTCGCAATATTCATAAAATATTGTACAATATTATCGAGTTGTAATGGTTTGTCTGCAGGATTTCATTATGGAATAACGATACTTTTTTATTTTGTAAATTATCGGTATTCATGATTTCTTTTAATTTATTTGTTTCCGTTCTTATAATTCGGCTATATCCTTCGCGACCCAATTCTCGTTTTGAATATGTATTTGTACAAAATGTGCTCCTATTACATTTAATTTCTCTGCTGTATTGTCGATAAGAATGTTTCTCGCCTCATTTTTATGTGATGACTATATTAATACCTGCTGCTTCGAGTATATGTGTTTGATCTTGTGAAATTTCTGAAGTCGAAATTTCTATAAATCCTCTGGGGCGAAATATTTGATTTACCTGTGGGAATAGATTTGATGGATGATTTACGAATATATTTTTTAATTGTTTATTTCAGTACGCATTTTTGGAGTTACTAAATTCTTGTTTTAATCTTGATTTAATGTTTATTAACATTTTATGGAGAATCTTTAGCTTAAAATGTTTAGTTGGTGTGTAGTTCCGCCTTATGTAATTTATTCGAGTTAATATATAACTTTTATCTTTCTGAAGTCTTTGTATTTTTTTTATTTATATAACACTCACAGGAATTTTTAGATTTAATTTGTGGTACTTTTCTTTCTATGGTCATTGTAATAGTTTAATCGATTTCTATTAAGAATTTATCAATTTCTTAATTTGTTAAATTAGTATTATTGCTAATATTCAAGTTACAACTATTGGTTAAACTTAATTGAAATTCTTTCCAATCAGTTTTTTTGAAATTAAATTTTTTTCGCACAATCTTGGCTTTTTAGTTCTAAACAGAAGGAGCTATAAATGCAGGTTCTATTAAAATAGCATTATGATCACTTTTTTCGAATATTCTTGAATTGAACATGAATTTCCGCGTGGGAATGATGGCATATCTGTACTGTATAGTTTCGTCTTGTAAAAAATATCATTATTATCAATCCATGAGCGTATTATCGAGCCTTTTGTGTTATTTGATGAATTTTTCCAACTCATATGTTTGACATTAAAATCGCCAGCAATTGTATAATAGTTTTCCGTTTTATTAAGTTTTAAAAAATCAAATCAAAGGATTTATGAAGGACTGAGCTTAAAATTATTTGCTTGAATTTTAATGGCTTCTTAATGAGTATGGCTGTGCCTTCGGCTTGAATCGCATTTGGCCTATCTGTTCTTATTATGTTATAGTCTCGAAACTCAATTTTATGACTTTTATTTATTTTAGTTTTATTTTTATTTACTTTACTTTTACAATATACACAATATATTTGCTCTTTATCAATCGTTATTGCTTTATCGATTTTAAATAGACTGGGCTCGTAATGATCACTACACTTAACACAACGACATTCTAAAAAACAGTTTTATAATGTATGTCCTATTAACTGGCATGGATAGCATTGTACTACATCTTTCTTTTTAAGTTTTTCCCATTTTATAATTTGATGATGAATGAATTTAATTTTAAATAATTGACTCACTGAGCTATTGGATGAAATTTGAATTATGTATAATGGCAGATCAATATTTTTATCAATCGAGTTTTTCGTTTTAAATTTGTTTACTTTCAAAAATTCAATGTTTGAGAGATTAAGATGTTTCAGTTCTTCAAAATTTTTCTCGCAAGTGAAAGTGTTATTTAAGCCTTTAATTAACAAATTTTGCGGTTTTATGGACTTTGGTGTATATGCGAGGAACATATTATTCGCTTCTTTTAAAAATTTTATTGCTTTATTATAATTCTGTATATCATTACAATAAACCACGTGCTTACGACTATTAATGCGTTTAATTTGGAATTCATTTGTCTTTATGTAATTACTAATCAGCTTGCCAGCGTCCTTTGGATCTTGCTGGAAGATGCTTATGGGTGGTGGTCGTTCTTTTTTGACGTTTGTATATACCTTAGACCCGCCTTATGATGGGTTATTAATTTGGCGGGTATCCTCCGTTGCGTTCAAGTTTGTTGTCACTCTTCCTAATCGCGTTTCGGCCACTGGGGTCAAACCTGCTCGCTGTTGACTGAGGAATCCCGCGCATTAGTAGTTCTTGCCTTCCGTTTTCTTTTGAGCTCGTTATTCTTTTTCATTTCTTCCAAGAACGAATTATTAAAATCTTTGTAATTTCCTTCTAGCTCCTAGTTGCTAAGCAGATCATAACGATTTTATTTTAATAGCTCTGCATTTTCATCATCAGGAATTGATGGTGAAATTTCCATTTATTTTTCTGTTTGGCTTTGATCTTTATTTTCGGATACTTTTTCATTAGGTTGTAATGCTCTTGAAATACTAGTGTCTTGACTATCACATTTATGCTCTTTCCTGCCCATCAGGTTTGGTAGTGGTGAATATTTTGCTCTTTTCTTCATTGTAGTTTTTTTTTCAGTTTATTTTTTTCCATATTTCTGTAATATAGAATTCACTGTTACAATATCCAAAGGTCATTTTGTTGCCAACTTTTCAGCATCTTTTTTTCCTCTTGTTGCGGCGTATTTTGGCTGCTCTTTTACTGAGATGTTTATATTTTCATTATCTTTACGCGGCAAGCTGCCGTCTATATTATTAATGGAAATTCTTGAAAATGTTTTGATATTCTTCACGATTTGGCTCTTGATGTTAACTATTTTTCTATATTGATGATTTCTGAATAACGGAGAATAATTGACACTTAATAAAATTCATTATACACGTCACTGTGCGCAATAATATCTTATTACTATGTACCCTAGTGGGTTATAGGTTAACATAGAGATTGACAATGAGGCTCTACCTGCTTGAAAGTTCACGATCGAGTGACGAGAACCAGTTTTTTCAGCGTGGTATGGTCGTTAACGATATGTTTTGCTTCGTGTCACGTATTTAAGAAGTAAACAGACTTTCACATGAATAAATTTTAAAAACTGATTAAAGTTTTTTATCTGTTTACAGTGCAACGATATTTGCCTATTTACTGTATTAGATTTCATAAATCTAAATCAATATACAATAGAGTATATTATGACGCCCGCGCGCACACTGCGCGCGAAGCGTCACTCGCTTCGGCCGATCGACACCGATATCACACGCCCCGTCGGGGTGGGAGGAGCGGCGGGCTCAAAACATCGGGAAATCCTTCGAGCGGTTTTATGGTGTCACCACCGTAAAAACGATCGGAGAAAAACCCCGGGCATCGACGCACGCGGTGACCCCCCCCCCCGCCTCAACGGGTGCATCGTGTACACAATCCCCTCTCTGCACTTTTACTACCGTCCGGAGATGGTATATAAGAGTGCGGGAGGAGGCCGAAGGAAGGACATTCCCTCCCGATCCCGGTGACTCCACGCGCCACTCTCCTCGCCCGGTAGCTAGGTTTCTCGCCGAGCGTACGGGACTCCTCTCGACACCTCTGCCCGGCAGCTTGGCTATCCACCGCGAGGCGTACGTGACAGCCCGCTCTTCCCTCTCTCTATCTCTCTGCCCGGCAGCTTGGCTCCTGCAGCCAGGCGTACGGGACAGCGATGGTGACACGCGCCCTCTCGCTCTGCCCGGCAGCCTGGTTCTCTCTGGCCAGGCGTACGGGATAGTGGCGGCGGTCCGCGCACGCTCTACCTTTCTCTCCCTCTGTCTGCCCGGCAGCCTGGTTCTCCGTAGCTAGTCGTACGGGACAGTGACGGTAACCCGCGCTTGTACCACCTTCCCCTCTCTTTCTCCCGCCCCGTGTCGAGTTCTGGCCCTCCGCAGCCAGTCGTGCGGGACAGAGATAGGGTCGTGCTATCTATTTCCTATCCCCCCATACCCTCTCTCTCTCTCTCTCTCTCTCTCTCTCTCTCTTCGCCATCTTCCGCCCGTGCATTAAATGCAGCCAGGACCACAGAAACGACCATTGGCACCGACTCATGGAGGGCCCCCAGGGAAGAGGCACCCGTTTCCTCAGCCCCACCATCGGATAGTCTGCCTTGATGTCGTCATTGCCCGGGCCGACACTGGCCCCGAGACTGTTCCGTCGCCAATGGGCCATCCCCCGCGGGAAACGAGCATGTGGCAGCGAGGACGGCGACGAATCCTGCCCCGAGAGGCAACACGCGATAGTAGCCTCCACTAAAGTCGCACATGCCGCGGTCAGTTATTTAGCCATCCGACTGAACAGCATACATGCGCAGGCACTTGTCGACTCTGATGCCAGCCATTGCTTCGTTCGTTCGGAATACCTCGGTCCGGAAAACTTTCTCAAGGAAGTACATTACGTGGTGAGTACCGCCCTCGACGACAGCACGATGACCATACGCCATGCTTGTCGCCTTCCTCGGGAAGTGGCCGGACAGGAAGAGGAGGTACATTTCCTCGTTTGTGAGGACCTGGAGTCGGAAGTAACACTTGGACAGACGTGGCTACAAGCTCAAGAGGTCATCCACGACCATGAGCAGAACGTAGGGCACGGGGCTCGGCGACGGGTCTATCTCATCCGCCAAAACGAGCCACACAACGGGCAGATGTCCCCACCGCTAAATTATTTTGAAGCGATTGGCCAGGGTTTCCCGACGGAAAAAGCACCTGCCCTTGCCGCCCTGATCGCCGACTATACAGGAATGTTCTACCATCGAGGTTCCTTGCGACAGACACAGCATATCGTTCACGATATCGAGCTGACGGACGACCGCCCTTTCAGACAAGCCCCGTACCGCTATTCGGCGCAGAAGAAAGCAGCAGTACAGGAGCAAGTGCGCGAGATGTTGGCCGATGACGTTATTGAACCGTCAACGTCCCAATACAGTTCTCCGGTGGTATTCGGGAAAAAACGTGACGGGAAGCAACGTTTTTGCGTCGATTATCGCAGGTTAAACGCCGTAACGCAGAGCACGGCGCAAAACCTGCCGATAATAGCCGAGGTCATCAAGGATATCGGGAGCGCGACCATATTCTCCACGTTAGACCTTAAAAGCGGTACTGGCAGATCTCACTGACGGAATGAGCGAAGCCGTACATGGCCTTTGCCACCCCAGACGGGGGGTTGCATCAATGGCGAGTGATGGATTTCGGTCTCAAGAACGCTCCGGGTCGCTTTAATAACTTCATGATGCAGGAGGTTCTGTGCGGATATATGAATCATTTCGTGCGGTCCTACCTGGAACACTTCGTAGTATATTCAAACTTCGGGGAAGAACACCTACAGCACCTAGAGCGTATCTTCGAGAGGCTGGAAATCTATAGTCTCACATGTTCCACAAAGAAATGTGTGTTCGGACGGCAGGACTTGGAGTTTCTAGGCCACCACATCACCAGCGAAGGTAACACGGCAAAACCGGAACATATTCAGGACATCCAAGATGCCCCGGTGCCCCGCAACCGACGCGAGTTAAGCCATTTTCTGGGGGTTTGTGCTTGGCTACGCGAGTACGTGCCCGCGTTCGCCCGAATGGCCCTTCCACTAATTCAACTCCTGGCCTCGACCCGAGCTTGGAGGTGGACCAAAGAAACCCAGGACTCAATGGATACCATCAAGGAGGCCTTCAAGTAGCCGCTGCACCTCTATCGGCCCGATCCTAGCAAGCTGTATGCACTCCAGACGGATGCCAGCGCAGCGGGGATGGGGTCAGTGTTGTTCCAGAAGGGAGAGAACGACGATCGACGTGTAATAGCTTACGCAAGCGCAAAATTCTCGCCAGCGGAACTACGCTATCATAGTAACGAGCAGTAGTGTTTGGCCGTAATCTGGGCCCTCAAGAAGTTTCGACACTACCTCGATGACGGACGCTTCACGCTACGTATCGATAACGGGGCACTCGCATGTTCGGATCGGACTCGGAACGACAAGGGGAAATTGTACCGCTGGGCCATATACCTGCGCAGTTACGACTTCATGGTGGAGTATGTCTCCGGGAAGCACAATGAACTCTCTGACGCTCTTTCGCGCTATCCGGGCCCTGAAGTCTTTCAAGACGAACGGCGGGAATTAGAGGACTTACTACCCCCGGAGTCTGCGCCCCCTCCGAGGACCAGCCCTGCGGGCTAATAACCCCCTGCCCTAGCGAAAACTCGAGCGCAGACCTCGACAAGGACAGCCGGGTGAGGTCCAAAGCACGTTTGGCAGCAATGATAGCTCAGGAACTTCAGGGGCTTATTGAAGAAGGCCAGAAGGAGGAAACCACGGACATCGGGGACATCGAATGCCATTTACGGTCCGAGCAACGGATCGGACACTCTCGTGGGCTTATTTGCATACTGGAGCATGGAATGCCGCCACGTCCGTACGTAACCTACTCCTGCAGACAGGCGGTAATCCGGTACTTTCACGAAGATCCCCTCGCCAGGCATCCAGGAGGTGACGAAACGCTCCGGGCCATTCGGAAAAGGTATATCTGGCCTCGGATGAGGCCACATTTTCGTGGCTACGAATGTCATGTCTCGTAGGACGGAGGCAGGCATTCGCGATACCGAACGGCGAGCTCTCTACTATCGCCGTGCAGCTAGAAACTGAAGTTTTTATGCGTTGGGGTTATATGCGAGTATTGCTTACCGACAACGGCCCTTAATTTAGGGGACCAGCGTGGAGGCAGCAGTGCACTGAATGGGGAATATTACCCTACACGTCTCCCGCCTATCATCTCCGAGCCAATCCCACGGAGAGGCGGAATCAAAAGAGGTCTCCGTATCAGCATCGACCATCGGCAAACAGACTGGGACCTCCATCTACCCGCCATCCTGTTTACCAACAGGAGGCGTCAGAATACCAGCACAGGGCAAACTCCCAGTTATATGTTATTGGGCCGCACGATACCCCGCCCAGGAGAATGGTATCTCCCCTGCGCCCCGTCAATGCAAGAGAGAATCGATGATACCCGATAGAGACAAGGCCCTCCTCGTCAGGAGGCGGAAACGCCCAACACATCACTCGAGGAAGAAGAGGTCGTATATACAAAAAACTTGACGATCTCGAACGCCGCGGATAGGTTTAATGCCAGCCTAGCCCTTCGATGGGTCGGGCCGTTTACGGTACGAGGAGTCGTTGGGAAAAACGTCTACCTGATTGAGCGACCTGGACAGGAAGATATCAAGTTGCATGTCAGCAGCCTCCGGAGAACCGCCCGCTTGGTTAATCCCAACCCCGACGCCGAGTCGAGAACGGCCAACGCAGCCAACGCCGAGCAGCGAGCGGCCAACTCAGTCGACATCGAGCCTGAGAACGGCCAACGCAGCCAACGCCGAGCAGCGAGCGGCCGACTCAGCCGACGCCGAGCCGAGAACGACCTACGCAGCCGACACCGAGGCCGAGCCGAGGACGGCCGAAGAGGAGCCTCGGGCCACCAATCGACTGCTAGAATCCCCGGCCCGACCACCTTATAATTTGCGACCACGCCGCATCGCCGGCCGGCTGACTACGTCTGACGAGCGCCGCACCCAGACTTAGACTGACAGCTAGTTCCGCGTCAAGCTTCGACAGCACTATGGGAACGTCGGGCTTGAAGAAGAGCCTGCCGAAGCGCTGGACCCTCTGTGGCTATTGAAAGGGGAGGATAAGGCGCGAGCATGGGAAATATTACCCAGATTTTACACCGATCTGGTTTCACTGGTCCCGGAAGAAGTAAGGAAGGAATCACCGATGCCGCCGTCGACGCTGCGGGCCGCCGGAGCACGAGCGTCACGGCAAGTGCGGCCTCCCACGACTGCGTTGCCGCAGCAGAGCCCACGGGCCCCCGCAGCTGGTGCGCCCGGTCGGGACGTGCGGGTGCAACAGGCAACAGGCCACTCATCTTCGTCGAGGGCAATCCCCGCACCAACGGAGGTTCACGACGCGTTTCTCCCAGTCCACCGGGTAAGCCTGGGCACCTCACCACATGGCTCGGTGGCGCGGCGCCCGCAGCCCACTGAGGGAACGTCAGCCGCGACGTACAACGCCACCGCGGGGGAAGGTTGGCGGCCGCCAGCTAACACGCAACCGGGCCGCGCTTTCCAGCGGCGCTATCCGCCGGGAAACTGTCCCCCGGGCTTGCAAGCCTTGTTCGGAATCGCCGAAGTCGCTTCAGCCCGTCCCCGGGTCAGCATCGCGCCCACCTGCCGGTCGGTGTCAACGAGAAATGCAGGGAGCAGCACCGATCACACGCCCGCACCCGAGGTGATCGAACTGTTGGGTGATTCGATCATCCTGGAGCGCAGCATGCCAACGCCATCACCCGAGACATGGACTCCATCCGACAACAGCCTGACGAGAGCCATCGAGGAGCAGCTGCTGCAGGCCATCGATGTCTCCATGGAGATCGACTATGAGGAGTTCGACAGGCTGCTGGAGCGGGACATCACGAGCTCACCGCATCTATAGGCGTAAGTCAAGAAAAGGGAAAAACGCACACACACACACACACACACACACACACACGGAGACAGGGTCCCTCAAGACACCGACATCACACGCCCCATCGGGGTGGGAAGAGCGGCGAGCTGGAAACATCGAGAAATCCCCCGAGCGATTTTATGGTGTCACCACCGTACAAACGATCGGAGAAAAACCCCAGGTATCGACGCACGCGGTGACCCCCCCCCCCCCGCCTCAACGGATGCATCGTGTACACAATCCCCTCTCTGCACTTTTACTACCGTCCGGAGATGGTATATAAGAGTGCGGGAGAAGGCCGAAGGAAGGACATTCCCTCCCGATCCCGGCGACTCCACGCGCCACTCTTCTCGATCGGTAGCTTGGTCTCTCGCCGAGCGTACGGGACTCCTCTCGACACCTCTGCCCGGCAGCTTGGCTATCCACTGCCAGGCGTACGGGACAGCCCGCCCTTCCCTCTCTCTATCTCTCTGCCCGGCAGCTTGGCTCCTGCAGCCAGGCGTACGGAACAGCGATGGTGACACGCGCCCCTCTCGCTCTGCCCGGCAGCCTGGTTCTCTCTGGCCAGGCGTACGGGATAGTGGCGGTGGTCCGCGCGCGCTCTACCTTTCTCTCCCTCTCTCTGCCCAGCAGCCTGGTTCCCCGTAGCCAAGCGTACGGGACAGTGACGGTAACCCGCGCTTGTACCACCTTCCCCCCTCTCGCTCTCTCTCTCTCTTTCTTTTCTCTCTTTCTCCCGTCCCGTGTCGAGTTCTGACCCTCCGCGGCCAGTCGTGCGGGACAGAGATAGGGTCGTGCTATCTATTTTCTATTCCCCCCACGCCCTCTCCCTCTCTCCACCACCTTCCGCCCGTGCATTAAACGCAGCCGAATGATATAAGATTAAGTTTAGCTAGGATAGCTTGTGTATCTCCCGCGAGGCATTATAAAAAAAAAAAGAAAAAAAAGACTTGTATTTCCTTTATCTCACCTTCCTCCTTCTCCCATTGTCCTCACTCTCACCTCGAGGCGACGTCAATTACGTAAATATATTACGTTTTTTTTAAATGTTGTTTATTGAAGCCATGTAGAGATACATTGGAATATTCAATTATTCCCAATAAAGTAAGGAATATCTTTTATATATATATATATATATATATATATATATATATATATATATATAAAGTCTATAAAACTGTATCGCACTATACAAAGACATATTATATTTGTTGTACAAACATACATTGTTTTTAAGGATAGTTAGAATAATAACATTAATCGATAATGTTTGTTTTCTTAAATATCCAGAAAAGGCTCTGATTAGTAAAAACTGGAACTTACAATTTCATGATAATTTTTTTATAATTTTTTATGGGAGTGGTAGGATAATAAGGAAAGGGAACAACGAGGAACTTATGACTACTTAAAACTGCTTATTTACAGATTTATATATTTAACAAACACATACTGTACTTTTCTTGATTCTAACCACCAATATTTTGTTGTATTAGATCTATGTTTGTCCAAAAGGTCTTTATTTGGGAGATCCTTATTATATCTCCAATTAATATTCGCGAGTAGTCCATTTAGATTTGGCCTGTACAAAATTTTTGTCTGTTAATATGATAAATAATAGGGATATTATTTATATGCTGGATGTAATGCTTTTCATCTACATACAAAAATGCTTCCGGAAGAACAAATCCGGATTTCATGTAATTTTCGTAGTACATTGGAGTAGAGTAAAAGGCATAGGAGATAAAATTATTTTCTTTTATTTTTGACACCTGATCAAAATAATTACTTATTAGTTTTAGAATATGGCAATCTATACATGGTATATTAGTTAGATCATATAATACTTTATTTTTTACATGTTTTTGATAGTCGGATGCTTGTGTTCTATAAATGTTTAAGCAAACTCGAAGACATTTCTTTTCGAATGTTTTAATTTTTCCATATAAGAAGCCGATAAATTAAACCATATAGGGCAGTCGTAGGTAAGTATGGGCCTGATCAATAGTTGATAACAAATAATTTTTATTCTACTGTTTAGATTTTTTGAGTAAAAAAGTCTTTTTGTTTTCCAAAAACCTTTTTTCGCTTTTGTTAATTGGATTTCTTTTTGATTTTTGAATTTTAATTTATTGTCAATCTGGACTCCTAAATATTTTACTTATGTTTTATGCGGTATGATTACACCATCAGCTCCTTTCTCTTTAATTTGAAAATTTTTGCAACTTTTTCTTTCTGTACTGCCTACATCACATTTGCCAACATTAAGTTTAAGTTCCGACGAATAGTAGTATTCATGAATCTTTTCGAAAATTGTTTGCAATTCCATCTGTATTTTTATTATTTTTGTTCCTGTAATGTAATTATATATATATATATATATATATATATATATATATATATATATATATATATATATAGTTAAATCATCTGCAAAAGCAATTGATCTTTTGTTACTTGATTTGTTTTGATCGAATAATTTGAGGATATCACTATTAAATATATTGAAAAGTACCAGCGAGTTTACTGTACCTTGATGTAAGCCGTTTTTTATAAAAAAAACTCTTTACTAGAGTTATTCTTAACTTCTGAAACTATAAACGATTTATTCGTAATCATATTCCAAATAATTTTTATTGAGTATATAGGAAACTCTTTTTTTAAAAGTTTAAAAATAAGACCTTCTAATCATACTGTGTCCAAAGCTTTTTCGAGATCAATTAAACACGCACCTACGCGTTGCTTTCCAATTGCATGCAAAGTCGAATGTTTATATTTAAACCCAAACTGATTTTCCGGAATAATATCTTTTTCATTATAAAATATTACAAGTCCGTCGATTTATTAGTACCTTGAAAACTTTACTAATATTCGGAATAAGACTAATTGGATGAAGATTCGTAGGTGATGTGTTATCTTTTTCTTTTTTTGGTATAGCAATAACTTTCGCTTTTTTCCAATGCTTCGGAAAATAAGTATTATTTAAAGCGTTATTCAAAATAACTAGATAGTACCAAATAATTTTATCAGGTAGGTGTTTGAGTACAATATTGGGAATACCGTTGAAACCTACTGATTTTTTATTATTTACTTTCTACCGCGTACTATTCTCACGAGACCTTCGCGTCCTAGATTTTCGTTCGGAATATTTATTTTGGCAAAGTGAGCACGGATTACGTTTAATTTATCCTTGAGATTTGTCACCCATCCAAGTACTAACCGCGCCCAATGCTGCTTGACTTTGGTGATCGGACGAGAACCAGTTTTTTCAGCGTGGTATGGTCGTTAACGATTATTTTGTTTCGTGTCACGTATTTAAGAATTAAGCAGACTTTCATATCACCAAATTTTAAAAAATGATTAAATCTTTTTATCTGTTTACAGTGCAACGATATTTGCCTATTTATCGTATTAGATTTCAGAAATCCAAATCAATATACAATAGAGTATATTACGTAAATATAACGTGTAGATGACTCGGATTTTTCTAGAAATGAGGGATACCAAAAAGATTATAAATATTTATATATAAAATTAAAAAAAAGAAATGTTAACAACACGCGGGGTTCCCAAGCGGTCACCCATCCAAGTACTAACCGCGCCCAATGCTGCTTAACTTTGGTGATCGGACGAGAACCAGTTTTTTCAGCGTGGTATGGTCGTTAACGATATATTTTGTTTCGTGTCACGTATTTAAGAATTAAGCAGACTTTCATATCAATAAATTTTAAAAAATGATTAAATTTTTTTATCTGTTTACAGTGCAACGATATTTGCCTATTTACTGTATTAGATTTCAGAAATCCAAATCAATATACAATAGAGTATATTACGTAAATTGTTCCTGGCAAGCGAGAGCGATGCGGGGACCGTGCTCATACTTCGGCGGATAGGCGTTTCAGCGCATATATTGTGCGTAGACCCTGCGAGTGCAACGCATATTGGACGTTGTAGCCCTATTATTTTGTGAGGGCACATTTAAGGATGTCGCTGCCGCATGATTTATATTGGTATTTTCCTCCCCCATCTAATAGGGGGAGCGCGGGGCGGAGGGAAAGCCGTGAATTCCCTCCGCGTACGCTTTGGTCAGGAAACGTGCAGTCCCGATGGCCAGCTATATGTAAGGATAGCGCAGATGTGGCGGCCTTCCTGATTCGTTACCACGAATGCCTGGGAACATCGTTTCGGTACGGAAAAGAATGGTTGACGACGATTTTCGTTTATTTACGACGACAATATCTACAGTCCATAGAGTATGAACGCTGTTCTCGACGTAGGTTTTTACCTATAGGGTTTTCCCTGCGTCGCGGGTAAATACCCGAGCAAATGCGGGAACAGCGTAGGATAAATGGTAAAACTGTGCGACGTCTGCAGATCCGTGAATTTCAGAAAAGGTCCCTGGTCCACGTGTTTATGGCTCTTCGCTTTTGGCCAGGGCGTAGGTTTTGGATGCATATACCTCGCTCGCGCTCGCAACATATGTTTCAGCTTAGGTGGAGCTAGAGGCCATCGTAGAAAAAATTTATTGAACCTTAAACATGTAAAGGCGCTTGAATTTTAAGATCTTGCGATGGGAAATAAGGACCTGGGGAAGGGGAAAATTTAGGTGGCGAAACAATAATGAGCGTAGTTTTCACGGATTTTGCAGTCAGTCTTTTTCGAGTCTCGGAGCTGAACACTTCGATGACTGTATAGAGTCTTTAATATATGTTTTGTCTTTACTGTTAAACTTGTGTTTTGTTTTCGAGTTCCTATTACTCCCATTCCTTTATAAACCTTGATCTTCTTGTATTAAAATAAATAAATTCAATATATTTAGAATCTCGTAATCTTGTATACTCCGGACGCGATCCCGCTCAGGAGAGCGACTACATTTTGGTGCCGAAACTCGGGACAGGATTGCTGTGACTGGTATATTTTCGTGTCGGAGTGCATACGTTTTTGGTTGTGGGGAGGTCGAATGTCAATGTACGTCGGAGTACCCGAGGGCAGAAAACGGAGAATTTACTTCCTACCGTTCTTGACGAAGTGCCGACGCGCTCTACAGCGAGAAAGAGGAAGGTAACGTCTGGAAGTCGTCGGCCCGTTCGAAACTCGAACGCGAAGTTATTGAAGGCTTCTGCTGGTGTTCCGTCACTGGAGAAGTCCAACGGAGCTGAGCCTTCACCTTCGACCGACGCATATGTGTACAATCTTCCATCGCCGATACAACGGAGATCAAGAACGCGAAGGCGCGCGGCAATTCGATGTGCGGCGGCACTTTCTTCCATGCCGTTTTCAACGAGCTAAGAAGGATCGATTAACCCAGTGCAGAGACGAGTTTCATCGTCGGTGGCGCTTGCAAGTGCTTCACTTCCATTATCTCCCGAAGAAAGAGTGACGTCACGAGGAAGAGCTGCAGCCCGTCCACCGGCTACTGCGAAGAGATCGGATGAAGACGAGCGCGTTGCCACCATCAGGAACGTACGTATCGTTGTAGCGGCTGCCCGTGTCGCCACCTCCAGTAGCAATGTCGTCTTGGATAGCGTTGCCAACTCCACCACCAACTTTGACAGGTCTGGGTAGTTTTGTAAGCTCGCGAGCGAAACGTCCCTCTACCGAGAGGAAGAAGTCGTCGTCAACCAAACGCGGTCGCTTCGGGAACAATATGACGGTCAATAATTGTAGAAAGGGCTATTATGATTCTGATGGAGAAAGCGAATCTCGTGGACGCGATGAAAGCGATTCGAGCGATTCAGATAGTGGTCGTCGTAGTTTTTACGCTCCCCGGCGAGAACCGTCCAATTCATCTAGCCATTCGAGGGTTCGAATTCCGAATTCTGTACGGACCGCGCAGGGCGAACGTTTTAACAAGGGTTATGATAACAAATATTTCTACGATAAAAATCTCGATTCGCGTAACCGATTAAATAAGGAATCGCATGTCCCGTATGTAGATTCTCAAAATTTGTTATCCTGCGTTTGATAGGCGACCGAACGCACGTAATGAAGTGCATTTGTCTAGAGCTCCGGAAAACAATTATACGTTAGAAAATCAAGTAGGCCTTTTGGGGGACAATGCGACGCTCATTCATAGGACGACTTCGGTCAAGAGATTACAACCGTTTTCCGGAGAACCGTTAGATTGGTGCAGATTTAAGCAATCCTTTTACTTAGCTACGGCACTTGGGAATTATACTGATCGCGAGAATGTTTTGCGATTGTCAGAAGCGCTGACTGGAACTGCGCGCGAGGCAGTGCAGTCCTTATTTATGGCGGGATATAATTCTCAGGAGATTATGGATACATTGGAAATGCGCTTCGGCAATTCGCAATTAATTCTAACAAAGATCTTGGATGAAATTCGATTGATACCAAGTATCAAAAATGAAAAAATAGGTTTAATCGAGTTTGCTACAAGATTAAGACACGCGGTCATAGCTATAAAATCACAAAAAAATAATGCTGGATACTTGAACAGCCCCGAGCTAGTGAGTGGCTTGCTTAAAAAATTACCGGAAACTATCACATATAATTTCACTAATTATGCCGCGAATGAAGCACGTAACGTGTCCGACTTAGAGAGACTCGCAGAATTCGTATATAAACAAGCTCAAACACACATCAAGGCAAACGTAATCACTTACGAGCTCGATACGGCTGATAAATATCAGAAAGAGGCAAGTCAAACTAAAAGGGTTAAGGCCGTGTATACCGCTATGGATACACAGGAGGGTACAGATAAATTTGCGAGAAAGAGTGAGGGGACCGCGGCGAGAAATTGCGTAAACTGCGGTCGAAAATATCACTCTATAGAAGAATGTAGATATTTTTCGAAATTGCCGGTCAATAGAAGATGGAAAGTTGTAAAGTCCAACCGTTTATGTTATAGGTGTCTAGGCGCGGGACACAGACGCGAGGAATGTAGAAAACCGAGCTGTGACAGCTGTGGCCGCAATCATCATGTACTCCTGCATCCTATTCAGAAAAATGATTCGCGATCGATTACAAAGCAAAGTGATGATCGGTCTCAGGACCCTCTTAATGCCGAAAAGTCAATAAACGCTGTTAATACAAATCAGTCGAGTCTAAAAAGTTGACTAAATCCTCACGCGTTGCTTAGGTTAGTTCCGATTTGTATTACGGGCTCCGTCAAAATCAAACATATATACGCCTTATTAGATGACGGGGCAACGGTTACCATCGTGAGTTCGCAATTAATTGATGAAATCGGGGCCAAAACGACGTGTGCAAATCTCATTTTGAAAGGAGTGGGAGGTGAGGATGCGGCCATATTATGTACAGAAAAGACTAATTTAACAATTACAAACGGGGATTTAGGTTTCTATTTAAAGAAGGTATTGGTCGTGCGCGACCTCACATTGCGAGAGCAGATAGTCGATAGAGAGATGGTCGATTTCTGTGCAACCAGAACAGGAATAAAGGTCTTACCTTATTGCGAGGCGCCGCAAATGATTATAGAGCAAGATAACTGTCATTTAATATTAACTCGAGAGTATAGAGAACTGGAAAAGACCCATTTAGTAGTTTCTCGATGCCTACTAGGTTGGGCGATTCACGGTCTCCCCCATGGAAGAAAGAGTGAGTATATTCATAATGTTGACAGAATCTTATCTAATACAGAAATAGTTTTGAATAATTTGAACGAATTAGTTAAATCGTATTTTGATATTGATTCAATTGGGATAAGTACACGCTCGAGAGAACATCCAGAAAATAAGCGCGCTCTCGAAATTTTAGACACGACCAGTAGACACAACGGAAAGGAGTGGGAGGTAGGCTTATTATTTAAAGAGGATATGGAACTAACGGACGATGGGCGTGCTATGTCATATAATAGGTTAATAATACAAGAAAAAAGGCTTGATCGAAATCGGGAACTCGCCGACTTATATTATAAAGAGATGCAGAGACTATTTGATAAGGGCTTCGCGATAAAAGCGGGAGAAAGACCTCTAAATAAGTGCGTTCGATATTCGCCGCATTTCGGAGTGCGTAATGTTAACAAGCCGGGTAAAATCAGATTGGTTTTCGATTTAGCAGCGAAATCAAAGGGTAAAAGTTTTAACGACTTTGTTATCGGGACCCGATCTATTAAAATCTTTGCCTGGCGTTTTAATGAGATTCAGGCAATTCGCGTACGCAATAAAGGCGGATATCACGGATATGTTTCTAAAAATTAAGATACGAAAGGAGGATCGGGAAGCACAGCGTTTTCTGTGGCGTGGGAAAGATCGATCAAAACCGCCGGAAGAGTATGTTTTCACATCAGTTCTATTTGGGGCAAAGTCGTGACCCTGCATGGCAATGTATATTAAGAATAAAAATGCAGCCGAATTTTTGTCCAGGTTTCCGGAAACCGCTAACAAAATAATAGAAAATTCCTATATGGACGACTTTTTAGATAGCTGTGAAAGTATTGAGGAAGCAAAGAGACGCGTAATAGAATCAATTGAAATTAATAGTTTTGCTAATTGGAAAATGTATGGATGGGCGAGCAATAACACAGAAATTTTGCGTGATTTGAGTATAAAGAACTATTCTAACGATTTAATTAAGAATATTGAAAATCAGACAAACAATGAGAAGGTTCTGGGTTTAAAATGGCTAAATGACACCGACCAATTTATGTTTCGTTTTAATCAGAGTAATTTATCCGATGAATTTTATAAACATTCAAAAAGACCGACAAAAAGACCATTTTTAGCAATAATTATGTCCATTTTCGACCCGCTCGGCTTTCTCACGCCTTTTACAATACAATCAAAGATACTAATGCAAAGAATTTGGGCTAGCGAGATCGGCTGGGATGAGACTTTGCGTGACGACGAATTTTCACACTGGCAACAATGGTTGAAGGATTTAGAAAATGTGAAGAATTGTGAAATAGCCCGTTGCTATCAATTGAAGTCCGAACAAATAAAATCTGCCGAATTGCATGTCTTCTGTGATTCGAGCACCGTAGCTTACGCAGCCGTTGCTTATTGGCGTTTCGAATTGAGCAATAATAAAGTTCACGTCTCAATAATAATGTCTAAAAGTAAAGTAGCTCCGTTAAAAACAATATCCATCCCGCGCTTGGAACTGCAAGCGGCGGTTCTCGGTGTAAGACGAACATGATTTTAAAATCACGCGGCGCGTATTTTGGTCCGATTCAAAAACGGTCTTATGTTGGATTAGAAAAGAGCCTCGCGAATTCAAGGTCTTTGTTGCTCACAGACTAAGTGAAATTCGTGAAAAATCGGAGATTAGTGAATGGAGATACGTCAACACCAAGGAAAATCCTGCCGATGACGGGACTAGATCAGCACTCAATGCTTTGCATAGTAATAGTAGGTGGCTACTAGGACCACCTTTTTTGCGAAAATTGGAGGAAGAGTGGTCAAACGAAAAATGCTCAGGGAAGGTCGAGCAATCGCAAGATCAAATACTAAAATCAGAAACTCGCGTAGTTTACATGATAGAGAGACCCCCGGTAGAGATAGATTTTACTCGATTCTCCTCTTTCGATCGGCTGATAAAGGTCGTTATTTGTTTTCTAATATTATTAGACGTCGGTAAAAGGAGTAAAGATCGAACACATCTCGAAAGGAAATTAGATGCGGAGGCAATGTGTATCAGAATCAGTCAGTTAAATTCCTTTGCGACCGAACTAGACGCGGTTAAAAAATCAAAACAGATCTCCAAAAATAGTCCCATAATTTCCTTGAACGCATATTTAGATGAAAACGGAATTTTGCGGGCGGAAGGACGTTTACGAAAACTTAGCGGTGATGCTCTCATGAATAATCCGATACTTTTAAACGGCAGGGAAATATTTACGCAGCTATTAATAAAAAAATATCACGAGAAATTTTACCACGCCAGCCATGAATCAGTAATCAATGAATTGCGTCAAATGTATTGGATAGTTGGTTTACGCACGGCTTTAAAAGGCCTGACAGCAAAATGTATAATTTGTAAAATGCTACAAGCGCGACCGGCAAATCCCAAGATGGCAGACCTTCCCTTGTCTAGATTGGCTCATCGAGCACTCCCATTTAGCCATTGTGGCCTGGATTATTTTGGGCCAATGCAAGTTAAAATAGGTAGGAGGCGAGAGAAACGATGGGGGGCTCTTTTTACTTGTCTAACGACTCGCGCCATACATATTGAGCTTGCGCACAGCTTAAATACTGACTCGGCGATCATGGCCTTCCGCCGTTTCTGCACGCGCAGAGGTACGCCACTCTGTCTGTATTCGGACAATGGGACCAATTTTAAGGGGATGAATAAGGAGTTAAAACAGGCGCTGAGCGAGATAAACATAGCAGAAATCGACCAATTCGCCGTTAAGAACAATATTGAGTGGAAATTTAATCCACCGACTGCGTCGCATATGGGGGGAGTGTGGAAGCGACTAATACGTTCAGTAAAAACTGCGTTAGCTGCCGTTATGAACGAACAGGCGCCGAGAGAGGAGGTATTGTCGACCTTACTAGCTGAGATTGAGCATAGCGTCAATTCTCGCCCTCTCACCCATGTATCCGCTGATCCTCGCGATGAAGAGGCGCTGACTCCGAATCATTTTTTGTTAGGCTCGTCGTCAGGCCAAATAAAGATAAGTCGGTCCGAAGCACAAACAACTTGCACGCGTAGTCAATGGAAAATTGCACAATATTTCGCGGACGCGTTCTGGCGGCGGTGGTTACGCGAGTACCTTCCTACATTATTACCGAGAAAAAAATGGCATGAGAAAGACGTAGCACTAAAAGTGGATGATATTGTTCTAATCCTTGATGAAACTGCTGAACGGAATAAATTGTCGAAAGGGGTAATAGAAAAGGTGTTTCCCGGATCAGACGGGCAAGTAAGAATAGCAAAAATCAGGACCGCGAATGGGATATTTAAAAGACCAACAAGAAAATTAATAAAGTTTGCTGAGGTACAAACATCATAAGTTTGTACGGGGGGAGAATGTTCCCGGCAAGCGAGAGCGATGCGGGGACCGTGCTCATACTTCGGCGGATAGACGTATCAGCGCATATATTGTGCGTAGACCCTGCGAGTGCAACGCATATTGGACGTTGTAGCCCCATTATTTTGTGAGGGCACATTTAAGGATGTCGCTGCCGCATGATTTATATTGGTATTTTCCTCCCCCATCTAATAGGGGGAGCGCGGGGCGGAGGGAAAGCCGTGAATTCCCTCCGCGTACGCTTTGGTCAGGAAACGTGCAGTCCCGATGGCCAGCTATATGTAAGGATAGCGCAGATGTGGCGGCCTTCCTGATTCGTTACCACGAATGCCTGGGAACATCGTTTCGGTACGGAAAAGAATGGTTGACGACGATTTTCGTTTATTTACGACGACAATATCTACAGTCCATAGAGTATGAACGCTGTTCTCGACGTAGGTTTTTACCTATAGGGTTTTCCCTGCGTCGCGGGTAAATACCCGAGCAAATGCGGGAAGAGCGTAGGATAAATGGTAAAACTGTGCGACGTCTGCAGATCCGTGAATTTCAGAAAAGGTCCCTGGTCCACGTGTTTATGGCTCTTCGCTCTTGGCCAGGGCGTAGGTTTTGGATGCATATACCTCGCTCGCGCTCGCAACATATGTTTCAGCTTAGGTGGAGCTAGAGGCCATCGTAGAAAAAATTTATTGAACCTTAAACATGTAAAGGCGCTTGAATTTTAAGATCTTGCGATGGGAAATAAGGACCTGGGGAAGGGGAAAATTTAGGTGGCGAAACAATAATGAGCGTAGTTTTCACGGATTTTGCAGTCAGTCTTTTTCGAGTCTCGCAGCTGAACACTTCGATGATTGTATAGAGTCTTTAATATATGTTTTGTCTTTACTGTTAAACTTGTGTTTTGTTTTCGAGTTCTTATTACTCCCATTCCTTTATAAACCTTGATCTTCTTGTATTAAAATAAATAAATTCAATATATTTAGAATCTCGTAAACTTGTATACTCCGGACGCGATCCCGCTCAGGAGAGCGACTACATAAATATAACGTGTAGATAACTCGGATTTTTTTAGAAATGCGGGATGCCAAAAAGATTATAAATATTTCTATATAAAATTAAAAAAAAGAAAAGTTAACAACACGCGGGGTTCCCAAGCGGTCACCCATCCAAGTACTAACCGCGCCCAATGCTGCTTAACTTTGGTGATCGGACGAGAACCAGTTTTTTCATCGTGGTATGGTCGTTAACGATATATTTTGTTTCGTGTCACGTATTTAAGAATTAAGCAGACTTTCATATCAACAAATTTTAAAAAATGATTAAATCTTTTTATCTGTTTACAGTGCAACGATATTTGCCTATTTACTGTATTAGATTTCATAAATCCAAATCAATATACAATAGAGTATATTACGTAAATATAACGTGTAGATAGCTCGGATTTTTTTAGAAATGAGGATGCCAAAAAGATTATAAATATTTATATATAAAATTAAAAAAAAAGAAATGTTAACAACACGCGGGGTTCCCAAGCGGTCACCCATCCAAGTACTAACCGCGCCCAATGCTGCTTAACTTTGGTGATCGGACGAGAACCAGTTTTTTCAGCGTGGTATGGTCGTTAACGATATATTTTGTTTCGTGTCACGTATTTAAGAATTAAGCAGACTTCATATCAATAAATTTAAAAAATGATTAAATCTTTTTATCTGTTTACAGTGCAACGATATTTGCCTATTTACTGTATTAGATTTCATAAATCCAAATCAATATACAATAGAGTATATTACGTAAATATAACGTGTAGATAGCTCGGATTTTTTTAGAAATGAGGGATTCCAAAAAGATTATAAATATTTATATATAAAATTAAAAAAAAAGAAATGTTAACAACACGCGGGGCTCCCAAGCGGTCACCCATCCAAGTACTAACCGCGCCCAATGCTGCTTAACTTTGGTGATCGGACGAAAACTAGTTTTTTTTTTTTTTTTTTTTTTTTTTTTTTTTTATTCTAATATTGTTTATTGAAGCCAGATAAATACATATAAGTTTTACATGCTAATTCCCAATAAACAAGGAATATCTTTTACAATAAAAATTCTTATAGTCTATAGAACGCGCAAAAGTGTATACGTAGACATATTATAATAGTTTTATACGATAAGTATAATTGATATATAATTATGAGTTTACAATGCTTAGCCTAGAGTTACAATATATAACGTTTTTTTACATTTCTTTATTATTTCATATACCTCCAGAAAAGCCTTTTTTTTAAAACTGAGGATTTATATTTTACTAAGGAGTTTTATTATTATTTAAGAGGAATGGGAGGAATGGGGTAAATGAATTGTGAAGATCTTAAACATATGTATTTACATATATACAGTTATAGTAAGAAAAACTACTGTAGGTATATTTATAAATATAATTAGTTACAACCACCAATTTATCCTTTTATTTAATCTGTGTTTATCACGTGCATCTCTGTCGGGAAGATCTTTTTTAAATCTCCAAGCACTATTTATTACTTGGCCATCTAAATTTGGCTCATATAGTATTTTTTTATTTTCAACCTTTCTATTGATATGATATATAATTGGGATATTATTTGTGTCCTGTATGTAGTTTCTGTTATCTAGGTATAAGAATGCCTCCGGGGGAATGAATCCGCTTTTCAATTTTTTTATTATAAAGATCGGATTCGGGTAAAACAGGCCCGATATAAGACTATTTTCTTTCATTTTAGATGCATGAGAAAAGTGGTTTCTAATGAGCTTTAATATATAAAAATCTATACGCGGAATGTTTGCTAAGTTATATATTATTTTGTTTTTAACATACTTTTTGAAATCGGATTCTTGTGATCTATGGATACCTAAGCAAGCACGAATACATTTTCTCTCAAACGTTCTTATTTTTCCATTAAAGATGCTGATACATTAAACCATATAAGACAACCATATGTAATTATAGGTCTAATACATAACAAGTAACAAAGAATTTTTATTTTACTATTAAGATGTTTTGAATAAAAGAGTCTTTTAATTTTCCAGAAAGCTTTTTTTGCTTTTTACAAATTCTTATCTATATGTATTTTGAAATATAACTTTTCATCAATGTTAACGCCTAAATATTTGACGCATAATTTATGGGGAATAGGTATTCCACTATCTCCTTCTTTTATTTGAAATTCTTTGCAATGCTTTCTTTCGATTTTATTCATATCACTAAGATTCTGCCTAAACAAAATAGTTTCACATTTATGCGCATTAATTTTTAATTTCCATGTATAATAATACTGCTGAATTTTTTCAAATAGACTTTGCAATTCTTCCTGTATTCTTTTTGTTTTTTTGCCTGTTATATAAATAATTAAGTCATCTGCGAAGGCAATTGATTTTTTATGGGCTAATGTATTTTGATCGAACAATTTAAGAACATCGCTGTTAAAAATGTTAAAAAGAATTGGAGAGTTTACCGTGCCTTGCTGCAATCCGTTTTTAACTAAAAATTCTAAGCTAGAGTAGTTTTTACCGTCTGTAATTACAAATGATTTATTGGTTATCATGTTCCACACTGTTTTTATTAAGTAAGTTGGAAATTGTTTTTTAGTTAGTTTATATATTAAGCCTTCTGCCCAAACTGTATCAAATGCCTTTTCCAGATCTATTAGACAGGCGCCAACGCGTTGTTTCCCATTCAGTGCCCAGCAGATATCCGAGGTTAGTTTGTTTATTGCGTGAAGAGTAGAATGCTTATATCTGAATCCGAATTGGTTTTCGGGTATAATGTTGTTTCTTGTGCAGAACGCTACCAGCGGACGGTTTATAAGTACTTCAAAAACTTTACTGATATTTGGCAAAAGACTTATAGGACGTAAGTTCGTTGGTGACGCATTACTTTTATCTTTTTTTGGAAGAGGTATAACTTTTGCTTTTTTCCAGTTCTTTGGGAAATAAGTGTTATTTAATGCATTGTTGAAAATTACTAAGTAATACCAAATAATTTTATCCCGTAAATGTTTTAAAACTATATTAGGAATTCCGTCAAGGCCTGATGATTTTTTATTATTTAACGTTTGAAAAATTTTTTTTAGTGCCGCGAAATTTATAAAATATTCCACTATGTTATCCGGTTGTATAGGATTGTCCGAGGTATTATCGCTATTGAATGATGTTACTTTCTTACTTTCTAACTCGTCATTAAGCATTATTTCTTTTAGTTTACTGATTTCCATTTCAATTATTCTGTTAAGCCCTGCGCGTCCTGAATTTTCATTTTTGACGTGTATTTCTGCAAAATGTGCGCCAATTACATTTAATTTTTCGATCGTGTCCTCAATAAGGAATTTTCCTTGTTCATTTTTGCGTATTCTGTTTTCTTGTATACCGGCTGCTTCAAGTATATAGGCTTTTTCGTTTGATATTTCTAAAGCTGATATTTCTGTAGAACCTTTAGACCGAAATAATTGGTTTATCTGTGGGAACAGGTTTGAAGGGTCATTTAATGGTATATTTCTTAATTTTTCGTTCCAGTATGTATTTATGGAGTTGCTAAATTCTTGTTTTAATTTAGATTTAATATTCACTAAAAACTTATTTAGAATACGTAGATGTGTATATTTATTTGATGTATCGTTCCGTCTTATATGATTTATTCGCGTTAAAATATAACTTTTATCTTTTTGCAATTGTTTTATTTTTTTATTTATGTATGCCTCACAGGAATTTTTAGCTGAAACTTGCGGGATATTTTGTTCCATAGTAATTTTGATACAATGATTAATTTCAGTTAAAAAGTTATCAATTTCATCATTCGATAGATTAGTACTATTACAAATATTTAAGTTACAAATATTGGAAAGGCTTCTCTGAAATTGTTTCCAGTTAATTTTTTTAAAATTAAATTTTTTCTCACAGTCCTGGCTTTCTAACATAAAAAGTGAGGTATCTTGAAGTGATGCTTCTATTAATAAGGCATTGTGATCGCTGTCATATTCGATGGATGGTAAGCTACAATTTGGTAATAAGTTCACGATATTAATTCTTGCGTCTGCTATACATCAATCTAAATAAGAATTACCGCGTGGAAAAGATGGTATGTCTGTGCTGTAAAGTTTTGTTTTATAATAAATATCGTTATTATCTATCCATGCTCATATTATCGTTCCTTTAGTATTATTTGAAGAATTTTTCCAACTTGTGTGTTTCGCATTAAAATCACCGGCCATTATATAATAGTTTTCCGTTTTATCCAATTTTAAAGAATGAAATATGTTTTGAAATTCCTTTTTAAATTCCGCATTATTTCCATAAGTTGAATAAGCTGATATAACATAACGGTTGCTTTGATCGTTAATTTTCATACTTATAATAGTCGATTCTATAGACTTGAGGGCTGGGCTGAAGGTTATTTGCTTAAATTTTAATGGTTTTTTAATTAGGATAGCAGTACCACCCCCCCTGCATTGAGTTTGGTCTATCTGTTCTTAATATATTATATTCTTTAAATTCAATCTTATGGTTCTTATTAATTTTTGTTTCTGTAAGAAGCACAATATCTGGTTTGTATTTATTTATTATTTCCTGTAAGTTGGCCCTTCTTTGATTAGTTATAATCGAATTCACATTTATGGCTATTATATTTAATGTCTTTTTATGTATACTTTTTGATGCGTTTATACATGGATTTGTTATATGATCCATTTTACTCTGATTGTAATGCTTCGAACAGAGTATCTAACCTCTCTTCATTTCTTTTTGATCGCGTATCTATTGCGCTAATAAGGTTTTTTAAATCATTCATAGATTTTAAGATATTATTTAATACTTCTGTTTGAGGATTTTCGTAACTGCCAGCTGTATCTTTAATATTATTTGTCATTTTTATGTGATATTTATCTTGATCTTGTTCCTTATTTTGTGTATTTAATTGCGTGCCTTTTAGTGCAGATGCAAATGAAAGATTGGGGCTTGTGCGCTTAGTAATTGAAAGAATTTTGTTTTCTCTGATGCTTTTAATGTTTGATACTCTTTGCTTAATTTTTTATTTTAATATTATGAAAGACGGACAGCCTCTATATGATGCTGGATGACCCTTACTTTTACAATTTACACAGTATATTTGTTCTTTATCTACGGTTACTGTTTTATTAATTTTGCATAGGCCCGGCTCGTGACTCTCGCTACACTTTACACAGCGATATTCTAAGAAGCAGTTTTTCGAAGTATGGCCTATTAATTGACACCTATAGCACTGTATAAATTCTTTTTTTTTTAGTTTTTCCCATTTGATTATTTGGTATTGAATAGACTTTACTTTAAATAATTGACTGGCACTACTATTAGATGATATCTGCACGATAAATATAGGAAGGTGAATATTTTTTTCGATTGAGTATTTTGTTTTAAATGTATTCACTTTCAAGAATTCTACGTTTGGAAGGTTAATATTTTTAAGCTCATCTAAAATTTCTTCGCAAGTGAAAGTATTGCTTAAGCCTTTAATTAAAAATGTTTGGGGTTTTATCGATTTTGGCGTATATGTGAAAAACATTGTGTTCGCTTCTTTTAAAAGTTCTATTGCTTGATTGTAATCATTAATAAAATCGAACGAAAGCACGTGCTTACCATTATTAGTTCTTTTTATATGAAAATTTTTTGTCTTCATATAATTATCAATCAGCTTGGCCGTGTCCTTGGGGTCCTAGTGAAATATGTTTATAGGTGGCGGTCGATCCTTTCTATTATTTATTGGTCCTTTAGTGTCAGTTAGCGATGCCCTAGCAGCATTCGATGTGTCACCTTTGGGCGGGTGTTTGTTTTCACAGGTATCCACATTATCCTGATTTATTGCCTCCTTTGACATTCCCGCAGCTGGCACTGATGTTATAAGTTGCTTATTATATATCGGGGAATCCCCGTCATTGGCTGGTGATGCTTTTCGTATCCTTATTAATTCATTATTCTTCTTTATTTCTTGCAGGAATGAATTTTTAGTATTTTTTCCATTTTCTTCTGGATCGAGGTTGCTGAGCAAATTAAAACGATTTTGTGTTAAAATATCTGCATTCACGTCGATAGGTATAGACGATGAGATTTGCATCACGTTTTCTAGTTCTCCGGATTCTTTATTTTTATTTTTTTCTGCTGAGTTGTTAAAAGCTACCATTTTTTCTGTATCATTTATATTATGAGTACATGTTTTCCGTTCTTTCTTATTAATCAAGCTTGGCGACGGTGAATACTTAGTTCTTCTCTTTGTTGTTTCCTTTTTTATCAATCTTTTAATGCTGCTGTTCGCTGATTGAAAGGTCATTGCCCTATTTATTATTAATTTACCATCATCTTTTTTTTCTCTTTTTATTACTGAATTTTGCCTTTTTAATATTGAAGATTCTATCTCCTCATTTTCTTTTTGCGGCAAACCGCCTTCTTCGCACAGATTCGAAATTTTGTTAAATAATTTTTATTTTTATGTTCTTACAAATTAAAAACTGAATGAGAAAAAAAATTATTTTTTTTTCTTTTTTTTAAAATTTAGATTCTTATATAAAAGGAATCATTGAGTATTAGAAAATTTCACTAGACACTTTACGGTGCACGTTACTATATTCCTGGTTTTCTCGCCTAATAAGGTATAGGCTAGCTTATGGTTCGGCAATGAGGTCCTACCTGCTCGGAGGTTCACGGTCGAGTGACGAGAACCAGTTTTTTCAGCGTGGTATGGTCGTTAACGATATATTTTGTTTCGTGTCACGTATTTAAGAATTAAGCAGACATCATATCAATAAATTTCAAAAAATGCTTAAATTATTTATCTGTTTACATTGCAACGATATTTGCCTATTTACTGTATTAGATTTCAGAAATCCAAATCAATATACAGTATGGTATATTACGTAAATATAACGTGTAGATAGCTCGGATTTTTTTTAGAAATGAGGGATGCCAAAAAGATTATAAATATTTATATATAAAATTAAAAAAAAGAAATGTTAACAACACGCGGGGTTCCCAAGCGGTCACCCATCCAAGTACTAACCGCGCCCAATGCTGCTTAACTTTGGTGATCGGACGAGAACCAGTTTTTTCAGCGTGGTATGGTCGTTAACGATATATTTTGTTTCGTGTCACGTATTTAAGAAGTAAGCAGACTTTCACATCAATAAATTTTAAAAAATGATTAAATTGTTTTACAGTGCAACGATATTTGCCTATTTACTGTATTAGATTTCAGAAATCCAAATCAATATACAATAGAGTATATTACGTAAATATAACGTGTAGATAGCTCGGATTTTTCCAGAAATGAGGGATGCCAAAAAGATTATAAATATTTGTATATAAAATAAAAAAAAGAAATGTTAACAACACGCGGAGTTTCCAAACGATTAACCATTCAAGTACTAATCGCGCTTTTATATCGTTCATTGAAGCATAATCCATACATATAAGTTTTGTACTTTCATTCTTAACAAACAAGGAATATATCTTTTACAAAAAGAAGTCTTAGAAAGTCTACAAAGCGCGTGAAGTCATATTTACACCGTGCTCTCGCAAAGTGTATCATAATATTAAGTGTATATAGGAAGCTACAGATAGTATAATAGTTTCGTGATTTGTGGCTAAATAGAAGCTCGAAGCGGTCCATTCCAAGAACATGCCATTATTGTCGATGTCGCTGCAGTCAAAGCACTAACCAATGATCATTTTTTAGATGGATTCGAACAATGAACAAGTGTAAATAATGTAAGGTATATTTCAAAAATATCCGGTAAAAGAGTAATTGTATATTTAGCTAACAAAGTATTAGTGCAAGAACTAAAAAGTAAGACTATAACAGTTAAAGGTTACACTCTCATTATACAACCATACGTGAATAATAACAAAAGAGTTGTGATCTCTAATGTCCAACCAATAATTTCTGATGAGCCAATAATAGACATGCTGCAAAAAAGAGGAATGAATATCGTTTCTCATATTTACGAAGTGAAAACAAGCTGTTCCAAACCAGAAAGATTGCACGTACGATCATTAAGACGCCAATTTTACATTAACGAAGAAGATGAGAAAAACCTTCCTGAAACGCCACAAATTAACTTCAATAATACAACTTACTGGCCATATTTAACTACTGAATCGACATTTTGTTTCATGTGTAAACGAACCGGATATGTAACTAAAGTATGCCTGACAGCTAATGACACTGCATATCCTTATGTAAACAAACAATCTTAAAGTTCAATCTTAAACTTTAATATCAAAAAATATTAAAGTTCTGAAAGAAAACATGCAGCAAGTGGCGTCATTTTTTCAACATCCCTCTAATACACTACCAATCGATTTTCATGTTTTTTTAAATTTTTTAAAAAAATCGTATACTAACATTGACATAATAGCGACTGCCCATTAGCTTCCTACAGATCTGACTCTGATTGTTTCTGCTATCGAAAAAATCTATCCTCTCATTGTTAATAAAAAAGTTTAAGCTAAGCTTAATCGAGTTAGCTCGCATACTAGCTTTATAGATATTAAAAGTGCCTTCAATAATGTCAACTGTGAAATTTTACTAAACATTTTAGCCGATAAACAATGTCCAATTGAAAGTATAAAATTTGTCAAATTCCTTAATTATGAAAGGTATGTTTACACACCATTTACTGGAAATTTTGCAAGGCATGTCTATAAAGGCGTTTCGCAAGGTGGAGCACTCAGCCTACTACTTTTTAATCTCTACGTAGCTGATACTGTCAAAGGGCTTCCAAAAAGTATAACTATTTCTAAATATTCCGATGACATAACACTGCTCATTAAAAGAAAATCACTTAAATCTTGCACATCGATCATGAACAACGCAGTTAATATTCTCAATCAGAATCTTTTAGTTATAGGTCTGATATAACTATATATATATATATATATATATATATATATATATATATATATATATAAAATATACAAATTATCCTTTAGAGATCATATTGAAAATGTTCCTAACAAATGTTTAAAAGCACTCAATTTAATAAAGTTTATAAGAGGAACTTGGTGGGGTGCTGATCGAAATACACTCTTACTTATCTACACATTGTTCATCCGATCATTTAGAGATTACGCTAACTAGATCTATTTACCTAATGATCGAATAACGGTGTCAAAACTCGAGAAATTTCAATATAGCGCTATTCGCTTATATTTAGGCTATCGAATCAGCACCCCTACCAACATACTTTTGACAGAATCAAAACTCATATATATCAAAGACAGGGCTAAATATCTATGCAGCAGTTATTTATCTAAAGTCATCTCTAACTTAAGTATGAATGAAATAATGTTAGTTAAAGACAGAATTGAGACCCAAAATCAATATCCAATATATTCAACAGACTAAAAAATTATTATGGAAAATTTAGATATAGATACAGAGTTTGGTAACACTTAAGAATACAGAAAATCCTAACAAGACTCTAGATGATTTAATCACTAATAACAATGGTAAAGCTATTTTACTCATGGTAGCAAAATAGCTGGTACAAATTGGGTGGGTGCTTGTTTTGCACATTTTTTAAATTTCAATATTCAAAGAAGTGTAAACAAATTTGCATCTATTTTTACTGCAGAATGTTTGGTGATTAATGGTACACTCGATATTGCGCTTAAAAATACAAACATAATGTAATCGTACTCACTGATTGTCTCAGTGTCCTCCTCATTTAAGAATCTTCATCTCATTTAAGAAATAAAGAAAATCTCATAGAATTTAATACAACAAATCCTAATAATGGAATAATCAAATTTATTTGGATATCCTCGTACATTGGAATCAGTGGGAACGAGCGAGCAGATCAACTTGCAAAAGCGGCCACCAATGAATCACACGATAAAGATATTCGAATTCCCTTTACAGATTTCCCTACAATGTGTAAAACAAAATGTAAAACCCTCACCATAAATAAAATCATAGAACAGAGCTCGTAGAAAAGTGTTGAATACCTCAAATATTTTTTTAAATCCACTTCTAAACCCTGGTTTTCTTATTACAATCTTCCAAGACCTGCCATAGTCGCTATGAACAGATGTAGAGCAAATCATTATAATCTTGCAGTTTTACTTGCTCGAATTCAGATTATTGATCGAGCGACCTGTATCTGTGACTCTTATGAGCAAGATCTCGACCATGTATTATGGCAATGCTCATTGTATGAAAAAAGAAAAATTCTTATCAAACAATTCGAAAACAAGCATATGTACCTTCCGATTAGAATCAGATTTATGCTAGTTAATATAAAACCTTCTGTATGTAAAATTCTATATAATTATTTGCAAAGTTGTAATCTACAAATATCAAATAATGTAATTTTTGTGTATTGTCAATGCAACGACAATGAATGTATAGCTAAATAGAGTCATATGAGGTTAATAAAGCTTAAATAAAAAAAAGAGTGCTCAAGAGTGTATACACAGACATATTATAATAGTTTTATACCATAAGTATAGTTGATATATAATTATTAGTTTACAATGATTAATATGGGGTTACAATATATAACGTTTATTGCACATTTTTTTATTATTTCATATACGTCCAGAAAAAGGCTTTTTCCTAAAAACTGGGGATTTATTCTTTGCTAAGGGGTTTTATTTTTATTTAAGAGGAATGAGAGCCATGGGGTGAAGGAATTGTGAAGTTCTTATAATTATGAATTTACATATATACATACAAGTATATTAAGAAAAACTGCTTTGTGTATAGTTGTAAATATAAGTAGTTACAACCACTAATTCAGCTTTTTATTCAGTCTGTGTTTATCACGTCCATCTCTGTCTAGAAGATCTTTCTTAAATCGCCAGATTGTGTTTGCTACTTTACCATCGAGATTTGGTTCATACAAAATTTTTTATTCTCTATTTTTCTATTGACATGATATATAATTGGGATATTATTTTTGTCTTAGATATAATTTTTTTCATCCAGAAATAAAAATGCCTCTGGGGGGAAAAATTCAATTTTCATAGTTTGCGCGTAATACATTGGATTCAGGTAAAATGCGACCGAAATTAGGTTATTATCTTTCATTTTAGAAGCGTGAGAGAAATGATTTCTAATGAGTTTTAATTTATAACAATCAATACATGGAATGTTTGCTAAATTATATACTATTTTATTTTTCACGTATTTTTTAAACTCGGAATTCTGTGATCTATATACACCTAAGCATGCGCAGAGGCATTTTCTTTCAAATGTTCTAATTTTTTCCATTAATGATGCTGATATATTAAACCATAATAACAACCGTATGTCATTACGGGCCTTACCAGTAAGAGATAACAAAGGAATTTTTCTTTATTATTTAGGTGTTTTTAATAAAAGAACCTTTTAGTTTTCCAGAAAGCTTTCTTCGCTTTTTCTAAGTTGTTTTGTATATGTAATTCAAAATATAATTTTTCATCTAGATTAACGCCTAAATATTTTACGTATGATTTATAGGGAATGGACATTCCACCGTCAGCTCTTTTATTTATTTGAAATTCTTTGCAATTTTTTCTTTCCCTTTTACTTAGACCACTGAAATCCTGCCGAAATAAAATGTTTTCACATTTATTTGCATTAATTTTTAATTTTCAGGTATAATAATACAGGTATATAATAATACGCTGAATTTTTTCAAATAAAATTTGTAATTCTTCTTGTACTTTTTTTTTGTTTTTGAACCCGAAATAAAATTATTAAGCCGTCCACAAAGACTATTGTTTTTTTCTGGTTTAACACGTTTTAGTAGAATAATTTAAGAATATCTCTGTTAAATATGTTAAAAAGTATGGATGAATTTACCATGCTTACCATTGCTGCAAACCATTTTTTACTAGAAATTCTTTACTAGAATAATGCTTACCATCTGTGATAACAAATGATTTGTTGAATATTCTATTCCGAGCTACTTTTATTAAATATATTGTGTATTGCTTTTTGATTAATTTATACATTAACCTTTCTGCCTAAACAGTGTCAAATGCCTTTTCTAGGTCAATAAGACAAGTGCCCATGCGTTGTTTCCCAACATACATCGGAAGTTAATGTATTTATTGCGTGTGATGTCGAATCTTTGTACCTGAATCCTCATTGGTTTTCAGACATGATGTTATGTTTATCGCAGAACGCTGCCAAAGGTCAATTTATAAGAATTTCAAAAACTTTGCTGATAGGGCGCAAATTTTTCAGCAATGCATTATTTTTATCCTTGTTCGGGAAAATAATCAATTTATCTTTTTTCAAATGTCGCAAAAAATATGTGTTATTTAGCGCATTATTAAATATGATCAGATAATACCAAACAATTTTATCTGGTAATTGTTCTAATATTATACTATATTAGGAATTTCATCTAAACCCAATGATTTCTTATTATTTAATGTTTGGAAGATCTTTCTAGACTCGCAAAATTTTAGTAGATATTGGCTGAAATTTGAACCATAAATATAGGCAGATCAATATTTTTTCAATCGAGTTTTTTGTTTCAAATTCGCTTACTTTTAAAAATTCTACGTTTGCTATATTTCAATTTTTGAGTTCATCCAAACTTTCCTCACAGGTAAAAGAGTTACTTAAGTCTTTAATTAACAAAGTTTGTAGCTTTACGGCCTTTGGCGTATATGTGACAAACATAGTACTAATTTCTTTTAAAAGTTTTATTGCTTTGTTGTAATCTTGCATCTGGTTAAAATATAGCACTTACGGACCCCTATTAATTCTTTTTATATGGAAAGAATTTGTCTTTATGAAATTATTAATCAGTTTGGCAGTATCCTTGGGGTTTTGCTGAAAGATATTTATAGGTGGTGGACGTTCCTTTTTGACATTTGTGTGTATTTGAGAATTAGGTGGTGATGGCCTAACAATATTCGCTGTTGAGACGCCTTGGGATGCGTTGTTATTTTCGTAGGCATCCGCTTCGTTCAGGTTACTTGCCACCCATCCTAGTCCATTATCTGCCGCTCGATTTCGTCCTCGAACCTTCAAACAAGAAGGTTTTCTGGACGGAACCGTACTTGTAAACTCGTTCTATTCCTGTCAGGTATAGAAAGAGGCATAGTCTGTGCTTCGCACGACTATCTGTGTATCCGCATACGGTTTTAGCCGTTATTTTAACCATCTAAATCTGAGTATAGTGACTTAATCCTCCGTATACTAAGTGTATTAATAGATGTATGAGAATATTAATTAACTAACGCATCGCACATGAATCGTGATAATATTATGTTTAAAATCAGTGAACTAATAAGTGACAGTGAGGTTTCCAGTAAGGACAATGGATCCAAATCCGCCCTAAATACGCAAACTCCAAAAATGAAAAAAACATTTAAACGCAAAGCAGTCAGCATCGAAAACGTCGCGCAAAAACTTAGTGAAATCAAAATTAAAAAAAGCACACAATTGTTTAAGTCTAAACCATCGATCCTGGTCTTAAATAAAAAAGATAATTTCGATACAGTCAATATAATCGACAAAACAACACTGGAGTTAGTCGCAAAAAAAAAGAAACCATGCCTTAAAATACAAAATAAGGAAATGAATTCAAACCTCAATATCTCTACACCAACTTCACCTTTCTTATCTAAAAATAGATTCGAAATCTTCGAATCTCAAGAAAATGAACCTTGTTCGTAACTTTCACAGATCGAATAGACGACTGGAGATTGTCGGATCTAATATTATAGATGTGATTCATGCAAAAAATGAAAAAAATAGAATGAACGTGACCAAATCTACGACAGTAAAGGCGGGGGAATCCCCCGCATATGAAGTGCCGGCAGGAAAACGGAGCGGGCTATCTGAGGCCAATAAAACTAGGGAAGCACCACCGACCCAAAAGCAGCCCACCGCAGCATCAAGGACCCAACCTCAATATAAGGGCCGAAACCCCTCCGATCAACCAGTTGAAACTGCGCAGGCTAGTAATAGGATTAAACCTCCCCCCATCACTATTTTACACCAAACTCCTAAGGATATGGTAAAGCTAATAGAAAACCTCTTGAACATATAAAATTTTTACATTAAAAGAGTCCATAATGATAAACATATTTTATATATGCAAAACCTGCCGGATTATAACAAAGCAAAAAAAATATTAATAGAAGCCCAAACAGAATTTTACACTTTCACACCTAAAACTGAAAAATTACAAACTTATCTTTTAAAAGGCTTAGATGAAAATATATCGGAATCGGATATCTTAGACGAACTAAATGCGTTTCAGATGCCCGACGTTCAGTTCACTAAAGTTTCGCGATTTTCGACAAAAAATTCATTAGCAAATGGCTCACTCCTCCCTATCTTTATAGTTCAGGTATCTCCCCAAAGTAACATTAACAATCTTATTAAAATAAAGTACCTCCTCTACTACTCTGTCCGATGAGAAAAAATTAAAAAATTCGGCGTAACACAATGCCACAAATGCCAACTCCTAGGACATACGTCCCAAAACTGTAACATGAACTACCGCTGCTTAAAGTGCGCCGAGGCTCACGGTCCGGGTGAGTGCAAAATATAAAAAAAAAGACATTAATAAAGATGAAATTTATTGTGTAAACTGTAAAAGTTGTGGACACCCTGCGTCGTACAGAGGCTGCCCCAAACTTATAGCACTCCGTAATAAATACACGGATAAAATTAATAAATCTAAAGAAATAAAAAACAACAGAATTGCACAAATAACTCGTAAAGTCATCCCGGAACTTAAATTTACGGACGTGATAAGACTAAAAACTGAGGAAAAAGATCAAACTTTAATCCCAACTCTTCATCAGAAATTAATATAATAAATATTATAGAAGAATTTAAAAGGAGCATCTTAAAAGCCTTAAATGACCAACAAATTCAACTTAACTGTTTAAAAGAAATAATAAATAGAAAAGATGAAAGAATAGATTCAATTTTTAGCACCCTCAACAACATTGAAGATGTCTAATTTAAATAATTTTTCCATAGATAAACAGCATAATACAAATTACACAGATCTAAAATACTTGAAAATAATAGCAATCAATGTAAACTCGATCATTTCTAATCAAAAAAGATATAGCATGCCTATTAAATAATGAAGGGCCGGACGTCGTATTGTTGTCAGAAACTAAACTTAACAAACATCATAAAGTTTATTTAAAAAATTATACAATCAAAAACTTATCAAAACTTATCAAAAACCCTGTTAAATTTAAGTCTGTCTCATACGAAAGAATAAAAAAATTTAAAGCCCTAGAAACCACCATTATAAAAATCAAAATAAATCGCGAGGAGAACTTATACATAATTTCAGCATCTGGCAACCCAAACAACCAAAAAGATTTTAGGTATGAATTTAATAATCTTTTCAATATTTTACAATTAGATAAGCCAGAAAATTATTACACAATGGCCGGAGATCTGAACGCTAAACATATTACTTGGAAAAACGACAAAAACAATTCACGCGGAATCTTTCTAAAAAACTGGCTAAATGATAAAAGCATAACATATAAAGTAAATTTTTACAGGTCAGAACATCCTTCATACCCAAATGGAAATTCATACCTTGATGTATGCCTTACGGACACGCGTTTACAAGTACTTAACAAACGACCTCACAACACCTTAGAAACAATAGATTACGATAGCGACCACAATGCTCTTACCTTTAATATAAATAAAAATATAACAGACAACCTAAACCTCGAAACAGCTCCAAATATCGCAATTTTCAATTTTAAAAAACTAACTTCAATAAGTTTAAAGATTACTTTGAAACAAATTGTAACTTAAAAATAGATAATAATGTCAATCTTTCTAACAGGCAAATCGATTCGGCTATAAACAAAATAGAAAGACACATACAAACAGCGATACTAGAATCGGTGCCAAAAATAAAACAAAAAAATTCCTGCGAAGTATACATTAATAATAAAATCATAAAACTACAACGAGATAAAAGCTATATACTTTCACAAATCAATAAGCTAAAGCGAAATTATACCCATAGTAAAAGAGAAGAATTAGAATTTTTAGATTATTTACTATACAAAATTAGATCAAAATTAAAAAAAGAATTCTCCACCTCCATAAATCAATATTGGTCAAATAAAATTAAAAATATTTCAAAAAACAATTCCACAAAAATGTTCCCGCAAATTAATCAAATCTTCAGACCCAAAGGATTATCTGGGATTACAGATCTCAAAATACCTCTAGAAAAAGCTTGTCTCATAAGGGAAGCCGGAATTGCCTCAGAAAATACTCCCATGGACGATGAAGGTAATTTTATTATCTCGAATCCATCCGAAAAATTGGATATTATAGGTTCACATTTTTCTCAAATCCACAATCAAAATGAAGAGCTAGGTAACGAAAAAATAAATAACTTAGTAAAGTTGGAAATAAGCAAACTTAAATCTGAAATAGATCATGATCGGCAAGTGGATAAAACAGTCAGCTTATTTTCCAACAAAAACACCGCCGATAACCCGCAACAACCCGACAAAGAAATCAATTACTTCACAAACTTCTACCAAGTTAAAACAATCTTTTCAAAACTAAATAGTAAAAAATCATCAAGCTTCGATGGTATTCCCAACGTGATTTTAAAACATCTTCCTGATAAAATTAAATGGTACTATACGGTACTCTTCAACAACGCACTAAATAACATGTATTTCCCCCAACAGTGGAAAAAAGCTAAATTAATAGCAATTTCTAAAAAAGATAAGGATAGTTCCTCGCCATCTAATTTGTGCCCCATAAGCCTTCTCCCAAACATAAGTAAAGTATTTGAAGTAGTAATTAACATGTGTTTAAGCTCTTTCTGTACAAAATTTAACATCATCCCCGAAAATCAATTTGGCTTCCGTCATAAGCACTCAACAATACACGCAATAAATAAACTAACCTCGGACATCTGTTGGGCTCTAAATTCACTATACCGTGTAGCTGCGTGCCTAATAGACCTTGAAAAGGCTTTTGATACTGTATGGACTTCTGGTCTCATATACAAAATTATCGTGAAAAAATTTCCCAAATACCTAATTAAAACAGTCTGGAATATGATATCTAATAAATGCTTTGTTATGACGGATGGTTTACACACGGCAACTAAAATATGTTACATTAAGAACGGCTTACAGCAAGGAACAGTAAACTCGCCAATACTTTTCAACATATATAATAGCGATATACTAGATCTATTCAATCTAAATGCTACTACACATAAAAGTTCTATAGCTTTTGCCGAAGATTTAATAATATACGTCACAGGACGAAAAATCAAAAAAATCGAATCCGAGCTTCAAGAACTATTTGAAAAAATAAACAATTATTATAAATCTTGGAAATTAAAAATAAATATTTCAAAATGTGAAACTATTCTCTTTCGACCAAACATGAGTGCACTCGGGCACACGCAGAGTGCATTGTAAAAACTTTCACATAAGAGAAAAACTTGACGAGGGTGAATTGATACCCCACAAAAACTGCATACGCTACTTAGGAATTAATATAGATGAGAAAATAAGCTACAAACAGCACATAGAAATTCAACTGCGTAAAGCAAAAAATGCATTTTGGAAAATAAAACGTTTATTTTATTCAAAACATCTGGATAGTAAAGTCAAAATCATATGTTACCAGTCCTTTATAAAACCTATTCTAACCTATGGGTGCCCCATCTGGTTTAACATTTCTGCCTCAATGATGAAAAAAATAAGAATTTTTGAAAGAAGATGCTTAAGAGCGTGCCTTAATACGTACCGTTCTGCACAAAGTAATTATAAAAAATATATAAGTAATAAACAAATCTATGATCTAAATAAAATTCACCGTATTGATTGTCACATCTTAAAATTAAATAGAATACACTTCGCACAAGCGGCAAATATAAAAGAAAATGGTTTAATCTTCGGGGTGCTATATCCGAACAAATTATACTATATATCCACTCTCAAAACAGGCCTAATTCCGCCAGAAGCTTTTATATATCTAGATGAAAAGAATCTGCTCCAAGATAAAAATAATATACCGCTAATCTATCACATAAAAAGACGAACTGGTACCAAAACAATTTTATACGACGAAAACATTCAAAAGCACTGCAATAATATGGAATGGAGATACAGCTCGTCTCTCCCAATGCGAGATATAACTGATAAATATAGACAAAATACCAAAAAATATTGGTGGATTCTCAAAAATGAAAAATAATTGCTGTATAATTTCTTGTATGCTAATGAACTCATGTACATTTTGTAAACCGTATCTCATATATATTTGTAAATAGTTGTAAATAAATCCGTCACCTCCCCTCTCCAAATCCTTTCCCTCATCCCTTATTAATAAATCAAAAATAAACGGATCGCTTTGTTAAGTTTTGTCCTAAATTTTTATAACATATGTAAAGTCTAATATATTGTGTAAAAGTGCTTCCTTAAGCAATTTTAAAATATAAGTATATGATATGTGCTATAATGATATAACAATGTATAACATAATGTATGACTACGATTTGTCGTCCCGTTAACGGCACTAATTGTCTCAAAATATTGTAACGGCGCTCCTTTGTTTATTGAGGATAAACAATCTTGTAATATTATTTCATACTTTGGTCAGTAAACATATTTAAAAAAAAAAAATTATCTGCCGCTCGCGTCGTAAGCTGTTTACTGTGTATTGGGGAATTCCCCGCATTATATATAGCTTATAGTTATCGCTCGTTTTTTGTTTTGTATGCATTAGAAAATTAGGTTCGTGATTATAGTAAAAAAGGATGAAGGAATGAAGAGAGCGCAGGAGAGGCAGCAGAATAAAAAAAATTATTCACTCGTTGTTCGATACTCATACGATACGAAGTCTTATAGTTAACGTGCTTAAATCTAATTCGTAATATACGTTCAGCAGACTCAGGAGCCGAAATCTTTATACGTTATCTCCGATCTTTATTCGCGCATTATTCAATATTGGTTAGAAATCAGTTAAAGACAGTCAAGAAATTTGGTACAACTGATAGATTGTCTAAAAAATGTATGGGAGTTTAATAGATTTAAAACGTCAACTATTTACCAAAACATCCCAATTTTTGACTACAAAGTACTTTACACTTTTATAATAATGCGGAAGATAATCCGTACTAGCACCTAAAAGAAAACGCGTCAATATTGATTGTGTATTTGATTTTATTTTTTGTATTCACAAGATTCGTTGCCTATTGATTTCTATAATTAAGTTATTTACGATATCTTAGATACGGTTTGTAATAAATAAAATGTTCTTCTTGTATTTTAAGAGACCTTATGATTTTTACATTTTGATGTTATATTTAGATCAATCTTATAAAGTATTCAAAGAAAATACTGTATTCAATAATGATTTCTATTGTTTAACATTATTTATACTTTTCTAAATATTACTCACTTATTTATTAAGGTTATTTATTTATTGTTAGCAAAGTGAAAAATTTAATTGTTATTTCTTTATATTTAATTATATTTTCCTTAAATATTCGTTTTAATCAAACTTTTTGATCGAGATTTCATTTAATTTATCTAATATGTTTGACTTGATAATTCTTGTAAATCTTGTTCCTCTGTACTTTTGATTTGAATTATTACTATCAATTTTGGCTCTGCATTTGGTTCATGAATTGGAAATTTCAAACGGGAACTTTTCCATATTTTTGCGTTCGGTCGGCAAGACAATTTTTAGCAGTTTTATGGTATTTTAAATTTAAAATTTTATTTAAACTTGTCCTGTCAATTTTTTTGTGTATTAATTTTATGTTAGATCGTTTTCTATTGATTGCTATTCCTAGATATGTTCTAGCCATATCTGAAGGATGTGTTATTTTGTTCCGTGAATCGCTAGGCGGAAAAAATTGTCTTTTGCTCACTGAGGGTTACAAATTATAATAATTTATATTTGAATAGAAAAGCGATTGATTGATACATGCAAATTTATTTTTTATTTAATATGACATATAGCTAATCAATGTACAATGAAGATTATTACATTAAAATCGACGTAATTTTTATTAAGATTATCAAGCAGCTGCAATTTATACAAAATGACTAGAAGGTTATAATAATGATATACTATTGTAATAAAACTTACATTCATATATTATCTATAATTTTAATCATTTAATTATAAATTTTAATATAAAATAAAAATTTCAAAACTTGAGAAAAAATTTCAAATTAATTATAAAATATGAATAGTAAAAAAATAATCTTTGATGATAAAGAGCAGAATTATTTAGTAATACTGTAAAGATCATTCAAATTTTATATGAAAATTCCTAAATTTGGTAAAATAAAAAATTTCACTATCTAATTCACTATCTAAAATTCACTACTAATACTGTACATATAAATTAATGTTAAATGATTTGAACACAATAACATATAAAATTAAATTTGAATCTAAATTACTTCATTTGAGCAGTATATAGCAAAATAAGAGAAGTAAGTAGCATTTCATTCATGATGAATTCTTCATGATGAAAGATATAACAATGATATAATTAATTATTAATAAATTATAATATATGTATTTACAAAAATTGCTCCGTTACATACATAAATATAAAATAGGAAAGTTTCCAATTATTTTGGAACTAAACCTCTTGTCTTTGGATATACTGGTGCAGGTAATTGCTGAATTTTGCCAACACTTTTAGGCCGACTTTTTGCAGATGGCATACGTAATTTTGATTTCAAACTTGCTTTTGAGGCATCTACATCAATATCTCCTTCATCGCATAATGCTTTTTCTAATACAGCTTGAATTGTTGGTGCAATTACTGGTTTTTGATAATTTAAAGTTGTTCGAGAAGGCATGTCTAATTCTAGATTTAAAATATTCTCACCAGCATATCGATATCCCTTACCCATTGCAAGAGCTGTCCGAGCATATTCAGTTAGAGGTCTTCGTGAACCAGGAACAGACACTGGACGTTTAATATTTTCAACACTTGAAGGTTCTGATTCTTTTACCATCCAACAATCTTCATCTTCATCAAATCTAACTCTTGAAAGAATTTTATGTTTTTCTTCAACTGGTATAAAATTATCAATAATAAGATACTTTAATTTAAGTTCCTTAATTAATTCATGCTGAGTTTGTTCCAAGTCTCTCCTATCTCTATTATATTCATTTGTAACATCATCTAATTCTTGTTTATAAACTTGCAGTTTATTGAAATATTTTTTCAACTTTCTAGATTTAACATCCACTTCTTGTTGCAAAGTAGTAAAAGTTTCACGTACACCTACTGTAGTCAATTCTTCATCTTCAAGTTTTTGTTGCATTTCTACTTCACGTTTTTTACGTTCAGCTATTTCAATAGCTCTTTGTTCTATTGCTCGCTGTTGTTCATTTGTGTGATCAATAATATTCTTTCCTCCACAAAGCATTTTACTTTCCAGTTCCTTTATTCTCTGCACTAAATCTTCAGTTTCTTGTTTTTCAGCTTTTAGCTGTTCTGCAATCAATTTTTTGTCAGCTTCTGACATTTTATTATTGTCTTCATGACTATCTTCAGATTCAGACTCTAGGTTTTCATCTTCTGTCTTTTTTTTAGACTTTCGTTTCTTTCGCTGAACTGTACCTTTTTGTGCTAATTTCTCTTTAAGTCGAAGAATTTCTTCCTGATATTGCCTAAGTAGAGCATCTTTTGGATCTTCATTAATTTTTGGTTTATTCTTAATATTTTTAGCACGATTAGCATACCTTAACGTAGTAAGAGTCTCATCATAGTTATAGCTCGCAGGACCAATATTTGCTACCATTATTGTTTTTGAATTACCACCTAATGAATCTTGAAGCAGCCTTGTTAATTTTGAATCTCTATATGGCACATGTGAAGTTTTACCATCTACTAAAGCTGAAATAACATTTCCAAGAGCTGATAAACTTAAATTAATTTTACTGGCTTCTTTCAATCTTTCACCTGAAGATCCAGTTTTACTTTGTCTTTCACTACCTGCAAGATCAACTAAATTTAAACGACCTACTCTGATTCCACAGCTGTCACCCATTTCAATAGTGATCATAAAAATTGCATGAGATCTTGAACTATGTTCATTCATATTTGTTGCTCCTATTGTTCGATTTTGATTTCCAATATTCATTAATTGTTGTATTTCAGTTGCATTTTTGCAAACAGAACTTGATAAATCCTTAACAAACACTCCTGTATCAGGTTTTTCTTTCAATTCGAAACGTAAACTTTGATCTTGATGTAACAAATCTCTAATTTCTTCCTGATAAATTTCTAAATAACTAGCTCTTACAAGATATTGAATATTTTCTGTTCTGCCAATGTAAGTAAAAATTTGCTCAAATGATCTAGGAATAATACCTCGTTTATTTAGATCACTTTTAGATCCTTCCATTGTATATGTTTTTCCAGTACCAGTTTGTCCATAAGCAAATATAGTACCATTAAACCCATCAAGAACAGAAGAAACCAAAGGTCGTACAGTTTCTTCATATATTTCTTGTTGAGTAGAACTCCAATCATACACTGAATCAAAAGAAAATACTTTTACAGTATCTTTACTTGGATCTTCACGTGGATTACGAATTTCTACAGCTCCTCTTGAAGGAAATAATTCAACAACATTAGTGAAATTTCGAGCAGCTTCCTTTTCATCCATTGGGCGACATCGTACTACAACCTGGACACACTGAGTCGCAATTTCTGCAGACGTCCCCATTTTACTACTCTTTTTTTTTACAGGTTTGGACTGACTGTCAGTTTTCTCCATAATGATTTATATCTAAAAGATAAATCAACGAATAATTTTATAATTAAGAATATCTGTAAATTATCAAATAGCAAAATAAAATGATTTACAATTGACGTTTTTCTTGCAACCAAAATTATGTGTATGTATGTATGTGTGTGTATATATATATATATGGGAAGTCCGCAAATCTTTATAAACTGAAAATGTGAGATTGGATTAGATACAACTTTTTTTTCAATTATTACAGATTATGTATGTGTTGCAGATAGCAACCACCGATATCGTTAACAACATAGCAACTGTTCGACTCTTGTCTTTACCGAGGCCAGGCCAGACCAGCTGATGCCGCTACAGAATCGCTACGCTACCAGATCGCTACAGGCGGCTCGAGTTGACTCGAGCACTTCAACATCGACTCGGCAGTTTCGACGCTCTCGATCTCGACTCGACGCTGATAACTTGGTAGTGGTATTAACAGCTATTATACCTGCGAACAGAGATGCCAGGCCGGACAGCCAACTCGAGTATGCGCGTTAGAGTCTTTACCCTCCACGCGCTGATTGGCTGAAACTTGCGCGATATTTTAAAGTTATATGATCTGTATGATCGTATAAAACAACAAGCAAGCTGCAACACTATTAAAAAAATTATTGATACTACAATATATAACTGTGGCCACATGCATATAAATATTTTAAACATGTCCACTACTAAAAACTCATTAATTAATATTATTCATTGTTAAAATTATTATTAATTATCAATATTATTATTAATTATTAATATTATTATTAATTATATAATTTAATATATATTAAATATATATTAAATTATATAATTATAATAAATTTATATTAATAACTATAATATTTAATAATTATTATAATAGTTTATAATAATATTCATCATAACATTCATAATTAATAATAATTTTAATAATGAATAATATTAATTAATGAGTTTTTAGTAGTGGACATGTGTAAAATATTTATATGCATGTGGCCACAGTTATATATTATAGTATCAATAATTTTTTTAATAGTCTTGCAGCTTGCTTGTTGTTTTATACGATCATACAGATCATATAACTTTAAAATATCGCGCGAGTTTCAGCCAATCAGCGCGTGGAGGGGTAAAGACTCTAACGCGCATACTGGAGTTGGCTGTTCGGCCTGGCATCTCTGCCTGCGAATATACAGCGTTATAAATAGTCGACGTAGAATTCGTCGTGATTAAATACTGAAGTATAAAATGCGTAAAATTCAAAATAATATATTTTATTTTATTTAATGGGAAAAATATAAGACTTATTTTTGTTTATATTCAATATAAATTTATTTAAAAAATTTTTACGAATTTTAATACGAATACCTCGTTAGAAAAGTCGATGAAAGAAAAAAGAGACCTCCCCTTATGAAGGAGCGCTGTATTTAAAGCGTCGACAGGACTTGATCCAGTAGAGGGAGACATGAGAGAAGAATCAGCGTGTTGAGAGCAGTTGAGAGCAGTTGAGAGTAAGTTCTCTCTCCGTATATTTTCCCTGGCTTCTCCGTCATGAGTCGCTCGAAGTCATAAACGGTGGTTGTAGCAGAGTTATAGCAGGTTATAGCAGGTTATATAGGGGTGGCGCAGGCCTGGCGGGAGACAATTTCCCTTTGATCTCCATTAGTCTCCGCCAGGTCAGGCTCGGTGTCGGATTAGATGAATCATCTCACATTTCATATTGTTTTGATGTCGGCTTGCCGTATACTTTGTTGAATAATAATATAAAGTGCATTCTCCTCAGTTCAACTAATTGTGTAACTCGAGCGAGATATAACTTTAGTTTCTCAATTTCATTTTGTTTTTATAATTTTATAGTTAGATTATTAAATTTAATTTTAGGAGGTATTTTGTTAAATATAATATTCATCGATAATTTATTTTATAATGTTTGTAACGCGATATTAATCTGTAACCTGTACTGGAATTATAATTTCACATCTTATTCTTGGATTTTCGTATTTTATTTTTCAATGCATGAATATTTTGGATCGATAACCAATGTTCCTATTCATATCGTTTAATATTGCGCAAATTGGAATAAAATGATTTTTTAAATTTTGCTTATAAAATTTATGTAGTTTACGTAAATCAAGTATTTTACGTGATTTTAATTGATATATTGCAGGATATAATACTAATCTGTGAGGGCCGAGGCCGAGGATCATCGTTGAAAATTGTTGAATTATTTAAATTATTGCACACATACTTTTTGGAGTGGCTCTGTATTAAAATAATTTTACTGTGAAAATAATGAAAAATTTTCAAATTTTTATAAATTTACCAATGGAGAAAATTAAAATAAACTTGCGAGGAATTATCATTAATCATTATTAATTATTATTAATTAGAACTTGAATTAATACATCTTTTAATATCTATAAACTATTTTCAATGATTCAAATAATTTTGGAGAGGTTTTAAAATGGAAAATGAAGGAAAAATTGTTTATTATTTAATGTGTTGTTTATTTATAATGTGTTGAAAGCTCTTATATTTCTGGATATTTTTTACATAAAAATGATATGGGAGAATTTTTTTTTTATTCTTTAATATGCACTCCACCATTTCTAATATATTTTGCAAGCGTGAATCTTATATGAAATAGATGTAAATGAATTTGGATACTCGCGTAGTGCGACTCGCGTCTGTCACACACATGGCAGAAATTTTGATTTAAAGACCTTTTCAGAGATTCATTATACACAAAAATGAAATCCGAGAAATTGATTTGTTATTTTGTCATGAATATAAACAATAAAAATTAATGTATTATATACGTTCGTTCCATAAATTATAGTTGTAAGTATAATGAAAAGTGGAGTTACCGCATGTGCCCTGCGTGAAAAATGAGATGGAAAAATATTGATTCAAAGATTTTTTCAAAGAAATTTAAGAGAAAGATAAAATTAAAATTTACCTATTACAATGTAGTAATCAAATCAATCGTTAAAAATATGTGAAATAAATTATACATCAGAACTAATAATAATAAGTGTATATATATATATATATATATATATATATATATATATATATATATATATATATGTATGTATAAACTAATTGCGTTAAATTTAAAGGATATATGTATATCTATACAATAATGCAATAACTCTATCTGCGTATAAATATAATTAATTAAAATTATTTGTAAAACTAAGCTCTTTTAACAAAAAAATAGAATTTATATAAGCAATCTATATTAAGAATATCTAATCAAGCTGTTTGATTTTTTAAATAAAGTATTTCAATTCTCTTTTATTTATTTTATTTATTCAAATAAAGCTATATTTATATTTTGAATATTTTTTTATACGTCAAGCATTTCAAATACAAAATACTTATGACTTTTAGTGCATGAATTGAAATAAAAATTTAAAATAAACTAATAATGAAACTATAATCTATAGTTGCATTGCGTGAATATATCTTTGATTTTCGAGGTGCGCACTATGTGCCGACATTGAATATCGATCATACTATCACGTGATACTTTCGATTAGATTCATGCAATTCATGTTCACTGCTTTGGAGTCTGCGCCTTTGCTCTTGCTCGTGTTCTTGCTTCATCTTCATTGCTTGTAGCAGTAGCAGCTTGTAGGTAGATAGCTTGTAGCCTTGTCGGTTGGTTCGCCCAGCTGCTCGCTGCGCCCTGATGCCTGGTGTGCCGCGATCGTAACGTAACACTCGTAACCGCGTAAGGTAGCTTGCTCAATAGTATTATCACTTTTAGAATGCTTGGCAAGCTGCTCATTCTCTATATAGGTATACATACTGATACTTTTCATACAAGAAATGATATATTTGTGATGAACAGACGGTGATTGGTTTGATGAACTGATCAATTTTGATTTTCGATTCTTACAAACTATTAATGTAATTTTTCGACAATTGGTATTTATAGGTAAGGTTAATTATCTACATTTTTGTGCAATCTATTCTTTTACTTTTATCGGTTTTTGTTCAACAAAAGTATTCAATTATTTTTATAAATAGTTAAATACAATGTTTTATTTGTTGGTATTCGTTAAAATATTGAAGATGAATTGCTTAATATTTTTGAGTTTCTAGATAATCAAATTATTCTATTCATATAATTAAATATAACATTTTTAACTTTACCTGTTGTTTGAGAAAGAAGATTGCAAATCCATATTAAAATTCATTTAATTAAAATTTGTTAATACTGAATTTTGAAGACTTCATACATATTTCTTATCGTCTTTTACAGATAAAATGAAGTTGTGCTTAGTAATACTTCACATTTTATTAGTAGGAACAAATTTATGGGTAACAGCTCATTTTCATGAGGAACCCTTAGAAGATAATGAATTTGCAGAATTTGAAGACTTTGAAGAAGAAAAAATTATAGGGCAAAAGTCAGGAGTTGATCAAATTTCTACTCAGTTCGAAGATATAGAAAAAGATAGTAATTATGAAGAAGATCAAGTATCAGATGAAGATCCAGATAGTGAATTTGATCATTTTAAAGATGAAGAAGAATTTGAAGGATTAGATGCAGCTGGGGGAAGTTCAGATGCTAAAATTGATGAACCATCAACATTAACAATTACTAAAGTTCCATTACACTTACGTGCCAGATGGGATAGTTTTTATCTTGAAATTTGGATGATTACTGGTTTACTTGTATATTTCATAAACTATATTGCAGGCAAATCAAAAAATTGTAGAATTGCTGTAACATGGTATAATGATCATAAACAAAATCTTTCAGAAAATTTTTCATTAGTTGGAGATACTGGAAAGTCCACCGATGAAGGATCCATCAATGGACCTATTAAAGAAAGTGAATCTCAATATAGTATCTATTGCTCTGGTAGAGTTGGATGTGATTCTTTATTAATAGAATTAAAATTAATTAAAAGACAAGATTTAGTAGCTATATTATCACAACTAGTTCGTCCCCAAAATGATCAAGCTCATTTAAGAATTGAATTAGCTAAAGATGAGACTGATAATTTTGTTTTAGCAATAGCTGCTAAAAAAACTGCAATACACATATCTAAAGATATGGCAGATATAAGTGTTTATTGTCCAGAAAAACGACCTGGAGAGAAATTTAATCTACCAACAGGATTTTATGTTATGTCTGAAATTTCTGAAGCAACATCTGCCATTTTAGATACACGTGTTCTTCAGGCATTTAGTAAATATACTCAGTACATTGATTACATTCATATAAGTGATCAATATAGTGGACCAAAACAACAAGAGTAAGATAATTTAGTTTTTAAATTTAATACTTTAAACAAATTGTTAATAATAATTTGATTAATAAATACTATACTCGAAAAATGTTTAAAAAAATATAAATTTTATTAATACAATTTTTGTTATATCATGTATTAATTCCAATTGTAAAATATATTTTATAATATATTTTCAGAGATTCTACTCAGTTGACCATGCCAGATGTTAAAAGAGTTTTATTAGTTGGATTAAATATTAGCATTAAAGGTCGAATCAGTAATGAGAATCAAGAAAAAATTAGACCATTACTTCAATTAACATTCTACTTATTAGATAAGTTGCGTCGATTTAAACTTTCAAAAGAGGTAATTAATTTTCAATATTACTTTTTTGTTGATTTATCCTAAATTGGTATATAGATTTTATTAATAGTATGTATAATACAATGGCTATTTATATTAACTAATTTAACAAATTAATAAAATATAAGAAAATCTAGTACAAAAATTTTTTTTTATTAAATATAAAAATTATAATTATAATTATAATTATCATTATCAGATACCTTCTTTCTCAAAGATAAATTTTATTTAAATAATATTTTAATACAAAAATAATTGTTCAAATTAAAAATTATGACTTGTAAAAAAGATAAAAAAAAATCAAATATAATTATGATTTTAATATAGATTTTTATTATAAAATTTTTTTTAAAATCTAAAATAGGGTAAATGCAAAACCGATAAGAATCGACAAAAAGTAGAAGAAGCCTTTTTAAAAACAACACATGCTGCTCGGGCTGAAGCAGCAGCTGCAAGACGCGAAGAGCGCCGACGAGCAGAAAAAGAACGTATTCTTCAAGAAGAAGATCCTGATAAACAAAGAAAATGGGAAGAAAAAGAGCAGCGTAGGCTAGCTAAAAAACGAGCACCTAGAATGAAGCAGCTGAAAGTTAAAGCATTGTGACCTGAAGCAGTTTGCATTAATAACTCTTACATTTACATTATTTTGTTATGATTCTAGTGACCTTTGTGAGATGTGTATAAATACATATGTGTATTAAGTGTTTGATACAGCTTATTATTAACAAAACTACTTTTATGAAAGATAAAAGTACATCTGTAGAAAATCTTTCTTTTAAATGACTTAAGTGAGTTTTAATAATCTTTCTTATAAGAAATTAAATTTCAAGAACATAAGATCTAAAAAGTGTTTAAGGCTTTAGGAATTATTCATTTTTCCATCTATGATTTTAATTTTACAAAAAACATCTTTAACTTATGCCATAAAATTTATTTTTTAAGTACACTTAACATAATTTCTTCTATATGTAAATACTCATCTGTCATGAAACTGCACTTAGTACAATTTAAAATTTAATAAAAATATTTACAATATTAATTTTTCAAATATAAAGGCAACAAATATTATTTTATTAATGTATTTTATATCAGGATCTGATTTGGAAGTACAATAATTTTACAGTTCTAAAAGCGTTGCATTGCGCTGAATGACAGTTTTGGAAAATAGAAAATTGTCAAATGATACATAATCAGTTATAACAATATTCATTCCTCCATTTCCAGGAGAATGCTGTTTAATCCATGGTAATGTAACATTTTGACATTTTTCAAATAAATTATCATAGAAATTCCCACAAAGATGCTTTGCAATATATATGGAATCAGGTGTTAATAAACATTGAGAAACAAAACCACCATTATTTTTTATACGCATTTTCAGACCATCATTCAAAAAGTTTATTAGTCTAACTGTTTTCACTGTATTTGGCCAAGGTGTTGGCCATAAACTACTGTACCACAAATTATTATAGTTACAAGCAATTCTATTTCTGTATATGATTATAACTTGGTAATGTTCAGTGCTCAACCATTCCAGTGATATGCTTTCCATTTTCGTATTGACAGGACACATTTTATTTTGAAAAACGTATTGTACTTGACTTATTAGGGTTTTATGATCCTCTTCGTTGAAATCATAAAAATGCTGAAAATCCATAATTATTATTTCATTTGGATGCACAGAAAGCCAATCAGCGACATCGCGAAGAGGTTGGCTAACTTCTGCTCCATAAAGACCATGTAAAAAATAAAACTTTTTATCAACTTTTGTGGCAACTCTCAAATCTAAGTATCTAATACCACCATTAAGTTGATTTACTATAGTTTCTTTCTGATTTATGGACCAGTTAAAGATCAAGGATTTGATTACACGTGGAAAACGTAGGGCCAAATTTACTATAGCTGCAGATTCATCAGGGCCAACGTCGTTGTTTCTTTCAATAGTATACGTCATACTGTTATGGGAACCTATTTTACATAAGTGTTGATAAATAGTAAGTAAACCATAAAATATTAGTCATGAGAAAATAGTTTTTAATATTAAACAAATTATATTATAACTATAGATTTATAAATAAAATTTGCAAATGATTTATTATGATTATATATGTTTACTTCAATATTATCTGTAATATGTGATACTGAATCAAAAGAACAATATTCATATAGAAAATATTTATTATAGGAAATCATAAAACCAGATACAAATTATACTAATTATTGTTTATGATTAGTTTATTTTTATTTATTACTATCTTTAATTACTTTAATTATTATACTATTGTAGTCATAATCCTTAGGTCTTGTAAAAATCTAGATAGATTTTAGATTTTCCAAACATTCACTACACCTTCGTCATAAAATGAATTAAATTGTGCAATAATTAACATGTTTAAACCAGCGTAAGTTAGTTTAAATGAATATTTTATTGTATAGTTTAAATGAACAATTGAGTAAATATAATATTTACGCTAGCAACAGAATATTTATATAGAGAACGTTATAAGTTAGATACATTCGATTATTTCATATTCGTATAAAATCCATACCATGAATATATGTGAATCTCACCTTGAAATGAACATGTACTTTTCCTAAATAAATAATTGTTTCAATTGCTCATTTATATTTCATGCAACGGACATTTTAAATCATGTCAACAATAAACTAACTTCAATAAAACTTTTCCTATCTTCTGAAGATTCTATGAAGTCAAGTCGTTGTTATACTATATTTTTATATTCTTACACTCATTTTTTATATAAATGCATAATAGGATATCAGAATTCACGACCAATATCAAATTAAGACCATAAGATTTGCGAGACAAGGAAATGTTGTTAAGATTTTTTAACTATATAGATATATTGTAAAAATCGCAATGTTGAACACAATATATATTTGTATAATTTACAAAATATCCAATCCATAATCAGTACTTTCAAACACATTATAATTAAAGAGGCTTTGACTTTTCTGAATTAAATCACACATTGTTTTGAAACTTTGAGATTTCATAAATAATCTATAGCCGTTAAAAAAAAAATTTCCAGAGTCGTTTTCGATCAATTGTTACCGAAAATTTTTAGTTTAATACGTAGTCTTATGCAACTTTCTTATGGAATTGACTATTATTCCAAAACGAACTCAGAAGTAATTTTAAATAAAATATATTCTATATTTTTAACATTGAAGAATCTGTTACCATCAGAAAAACATAGAATCACCAAATTGATTGAAAAGAAATATGTGATAAAATATGAAAATAAGTATTGCTTGTCACAATTACGATTAAAATTTATTTTTTTAGCAACTCATCCGCAATTTCTAACATTTCAAGCACAACAGCTAGCTGATTTAAATATATTTAAAAGTGTATGAACCAAGCTCATAAGATATATTAAAGTAAACCAACCCTTTGATGTATTAATGATATTATTTGTATTACTAGGTATACCAGTATGAAATAAGTGTCTTCTTGTGAAAATAGAACACTAATTTTAATGGAAAAGTGATAAACATTTTATTCAAAATATTGGCCATTGTTTTCTCCATATTTTGACCACTTTTCTGGTAATTTATGAATAGCACGCCAATAGAATTGTTTGTCATTAGAAGACACTCAATTTTCGACTTCCTCATAGAAATCAAAGTCCTTCTCAGCCAATGCGTGTCCCATCGATAACAACAAATGGTAATCATTAGGAGCCAAGTCTCGTGAATACTGCCGGTGTGGTAGCAGCTCCCAGCTTATTGCTTTGATTTTATCCTGAATGGGTTTTGCTTTGTGTGCAGTTGCATTGTTATGGGGCAAAACTACCTTGTCGTATCTTCTGGCCCATTCTGGCCGTTTTTCGATCGATGCATGATTCGAATTGATCAGTTGTCGGTAGCGATCAGTATTAACTGTTTCACTGAGTTTTAACAACTCATAATCTACCATGACAATCTCGTCCCATCAAACACACAACATTACCTTCTTGCCAAAACTATCAGGTTTTTCAGTCAATATTAAAGGTTGTCCCAGATTAAGCCATGATATTGAATGTCTTTGAAGCAAAGTTCCACAAATGTTTTTGCGGTTTCCCATCTGCTTTTCATTCAATTAATAAGGCACCCATTATCTACAGTTTTGGATCTTTCCCATAGTTTTTAAATGTTTAGAAATGGTTTGTTATACAACATTTAACATTTCTGCCATTTGCTTTTGACACAAAGTGTGATCTTCATCCAATATCGTTTGCAATTCGACATTTTCAAACTTTTTTGGCGGTCTTCCACATTCTTCATTTCTCACATCAAAATTATTATTTCTAAACCGTTGAAACCATCTTTTACATCTTCCGGTAGAGTATGATCGCGTTATGCCTCAACAAGCATTCGACGCGACTCTGTATGTAAACAAAAAAGTAATGGTTTTCGTAAGTCATCACTTTCTGGTACAAAATTTGACATTTTTAACACGATGAAAAAAGATGACATTGTTTGTTAAATGGCTTTATGTATACTAAATATGCTTAACAGTTGTCATAACAATAAAATAAAAAAAAAATTAATAGGCCTACGATGGCTCGATCGCTAGAGCGAAGGACTTGTAACTTGGTGATCCGAGTTCAAATCCCGGTCTCGGCCGATTGACACAAGCACCACTGTAATAATTTACATGTGCTTTGTTCACATTTGTATTTTGACGCTCGTATCATACCAGTACAGTTGGTATATACTTATGACTGTGTGAAAATATCTGATTTCGTCCCAGATAATTGTCATATCTTGGAGCTGTTTATTTTCTGTTTCATTCGAAGAAACGGCAATGAATGAAGTGCATTGACAACTCCTAAAAGTCTGCGAAGATACTGCTTTAAGTAAAACAACATGCCGTGATTTGTTCCATTGATTTAAAGATGGTGATGTTATAGTATGTAAACGCGGAGAAAGGTCAGAAACTTTTGAAGACTGAATTGGGAGCATTACTTGATAAAGATTCATGCTAAACGCAAAAAATATTTGCTTTAAAAGTATGTTACCTGCCAAGCGTTTGCCAAGTGCTTACGTGCGTTGAGCATGATTTAAAAATAAGGAAGCTAGAATCCCTATGATTATAAGCAAAAGACATTGGGTGTTAGTTTTCGTCTACGAATTACTTCTCTAGCGGCAAAAAGAAAGATTTTCTTCAAAAGCATCGTAACCGATAATGACGAATGAATTTGAAGGTTATGCTATGTATTTTATCGAACGAAATCGGCCTTATATATTAAGAAATCTATGACTCGGGATCGGTATTGAACTTAATTGATGCAATTCAGCGAAACACTACACCAAAAATGACCACAATATGAGCAGAAGTACGAGGCAATGATACTATTGCACGAGAACCCTCGACTTTACGTTGTCAAATCTGTTAAAACTTACTTGGAAATGCTCAAATCAGAAATTTGATGTACCTCATCCACTATTCGATAATATTCTATGATACATTGTCTAGCTAATCAGTAGTTTCACATATGCAAAGACATCAAAAAATGGGTTCGTTTATTGATAGCTTGAAATGACGAACCTTTCTACCGCCCGAGTACTTGAACTTTCACCAGAATGATAGGAAAAAGTTGTAGCTAACTATCGACAACAATTTAATTGATTCATTTTTAAACATTTTCTTACAGAATAAAACAGCGAGCAGTTAATTGTGCACCTAATATTGTAAAATTATTTTTAAGCCTTATATATAATTTATAGTTTTTGATTATTTTTCTATAATTTTGTCATTCCACTGTAATCTTTCAAGCTTGAAAAACTATTATTCATTCAAATATTTTCTTCATCACTGTTTGTATTTTATTATATCAATAAATGTTCACTCTATTCATATAATTAAAATCAGAACAGCACAAATTCTTTCAAGCTCATGTAAAACCAAGACAATACTTATTGATAATACTGTTCCAATAGAAAAATAATATTGTATGAAATCTCGTCTTGTTTTGAAATTTGCTAAAATATTAATGATATCTATGAAAGTATGTTTCAATTATTTTATTTTAATCTATACGTTTTTAATTATATTTTGGTATTTATAATTGAATGGTCAATAAACCCTTATTTGTACTTAAATTGATTGTTCGATTGAGACAAATAAAAAAAAAATTAGTATCATTTTAAAGCTGAAATAATTCTATTTCTGGCATTTATATATTAGTATCCCTTTCTATTTAATTCGAAAGTCTACATAAAACTTGCCTTAATATAGCTTAATATAGCTTAATATAGCCTTAATTAGCTGACACGTCTAGGACGTATTTTATATTTATTATTTTTTGAGAATATCAAGATAATGTTTTTTAAAAGTTGTACTGTTAGATTTTTTGCTTTGGAACTCAGATAACAGTATATTCACCGTATTATTGATCTATTGCTATTTACTATCTATCGCTGAATAGATTATCTTTTCGACGATCCAGATTATCATACCTAAAAATTAGTCGTTCTTAAGATAAGACCCCTTTTTTACAAAATTATTATTTTTCGACAAAATAAAATATAATTTAATACATAACTAGATTTCTTCCATAAATAATTATATTTAAAAGATATTTCATCTCTTGCATATTTTTTTTGTAAAATCCATACGAACAGCAAACGTGAAAAAGATTTAGGTGACATTAACGAGGAAAATTTGTAAAATATTATTTTTAAGAAAGTGGAAAATGTTCGTTTATGTTCATCATAAACTGCTCAATTTTTGATTAACAAAATCTAAATTAAAATATCGATCTTTAAGGTACATCTAAATTATATTACAAATAATTTCTTAAAATTTAATAGTGGCCAGTTAAGGCGTTCTGATGATAGCTTAAGAAATTTCGTTTCAAGACAAACGATATAAAATGTACCAACTCCATAAGCTGTTTCGAATATACCTGTAATATAATGCCTGCCAAGTTAAGCTCCCATTTCATTAAAAATTTATACACAGTATTTTGACATTTTGATATACTTTTTAATAATGAAAACATTTTTTTCTATTGACAATCGTAAATGTATTTATTGTAAATGTCTCTCATGCTCATCCCTTAATTAAAACCAAAATTAAAATTTTGTCAATTATATCATAGACTCAAGTGGTTAAATTTGTGCATAGTGAATTTATTAAATATTTTCAATGCGTGCATCAATCGCATAATGAATTGTCTCTATAAATTGATGTAATTAATTTACTGAATGCACAATAGTGTTTGAACAACATAGAATTTGAACAATCATCTGATTAAAGCATCAATTACTTATAATCAGGTATGATTGTGTAAATCTTCGAATTTCTAGTAAATATTTTCATATTAATTTGAAATGTTCATTTTTTACTATAATTTATTATTATTGTCCTCTTCGTTGTTTTAATTATTTGGTTACAAATATTAAAATTTTTTTTATTATTATCTCCTATTTAAGACACCTACGACATATTCTAATTAAAAATTATTAAAAGACGAAATATTACCAGGAATAGCTAGATGTATCAGTGGAAGTAATCGAAGTTTTAAAGGTAGGTTTGTCATCCAAAATTCCAAATTTTTCGACAAGTTTATTTCAGTACCACATCTATATGGAACATTAACATCGAGTTTTGCATCATTGTGTTCAATATTTATTTCCATCTTTCTTCCTTGTAAGTAAAATCAATGCCTTATATTTGTTCAAAGTATTGTTGATTTCAATTATATCAAATTTAGATTGCTGATTATTTAATACATTGTGAATACTTGGTGTTCTTGTACAGCATGTGAATATCAACTGATTTGACGAACATGGAAATTTAATATATAATTCTGATGGGTTTGAATGTCAAATCGTTGTTACGATATCTGGTGATGACATTTCCACCTAAGATAATACTTATATTAGCGTTGGTAAACATAAGAGGTTTCATATTATTGACATATTTTTGCTTAAAAAAATAACTGTCATGAATATATAACTTTTTGCTCTTGGTGGCAGTTACCTGGCTTAACTTTGATATTAAAAAAAAAAAACATAATTTTATTATTTTTAGAGGATGACTCTTGTGATGATGATGAAAATGGTCTGGATTTGCAGGAAAAAAATTTCCGGTATAAAATAGTAACACTTTCCTAATTATTTAAATACTTACGATTTAAATGTTCTAAAATATTTAAGAAAAATGATCTCCAGATTTTCATTTATGGCTCCAAAAATATAAGAAAAACCTTCCTTACACGTGGACATAATATTCTAAATAAATATTCTTTTGAATTTTTATTTTCAATTAATTTCTTTTGAAAACGATTTTTGAATTAATTTCTTTTGAAAACGACGCCACCTGGAATTGCATCTCGAAAGATAAGAAGAAGAAAGAACGTTTGCTCGACCTGTTCAAACGGCTAAGGTTGCCTGAAGATCCCAACCAGGATAAATATTATATTTATAGTCGAAACTACTATAGCGAAAACACCAACTCACTACTTTTCGTCTTTAATTGTAGCTACAAGACACGCACCGCCTGAAATTGCCTTGGAAAGTACAATAAGAAATTCCTACTCTAGCTTGGTAAAGGGCCGCACCCCCACTGGTACTCAACTTACCGCCCACCACGCTTAACCCAGACCCCATCCCTATTACTAGCTGACTAAAACATGCGGGCCACCCAAACGCAACTCGTGCATCTAACACGCTTTTAACTAACTTTTTATAAGATCGTTATAATGTTTAACACGACTTATAGATCTTTTCTCTATATTATAACGTGGAATACGGATGGAATTTCCGTACAAAACAACTTCATTAAACTATCCCATTTTGTATACATTAGTAATATAAACATCTTATACCTACCGAAACCAGGCGTAAACCAACTCAAAAACTTTTCTTTTCCAATTTTAAAATCTATAAACGCGATCGACCAAGCTAAGTGGCGATGACGCTACCACAATAATTCGATACGACATTCGCTATAAACTCATAAAAACCTCCTCTCCCATTAAAACAGGTGGTTATTAAAAAATGTTTAAAAAATATTCCCTTAAAAATCATCACATAATCATCTCGCTCTTTGTAAGCAGCGACTACACATTATTACTGATGTAAAAGTATCGATAGGAAATAGATTTATACATAATGTTAGAGTATAACGACATAATGTAGTTTAGAATATTTTTGTGTCCATGTGCCAGAGAGAAAGAGTGAGAGTGAGAGTGAGAGTGAGAGTGAGAGAGAGAGAGAGAGAGAGAGAGAGAGAGAGAGAGAGAGAGAGAGAGAGAGAGAGAGAGAGAGAGAGAGAGAGAGAGAGAGGGTGGAAACGAGGGTTTATAACGTAGAGAAGAAGATTAAGAGGTCGGTACTAAAGGGGGGCGAGGGTGTTTTATACCTGAAAGTACAGCTCGATGGTAAGAGGATAACTGCATTTTCAGTACAGCAGACACAGGTAAGAGAGACAGATATAAGATTTCTATTGATATTAGAGTGTTTAGTATTTAGTGTAATATTAATATTCTTTATATTGATTCAAATAAATATTAACCTTTTTACACACATAACGCCGAGTGTGTTCAGTTTAACTACAGTTTTTGGGCTCACATAGTGTGTGTAACAGAAAGTGACAGTTGAATAAAAACAGCAGAGTGTTTAATGAAAGAATAGTGACATTAAATAAACAGATTAGTCGCAGTATATAGATCAGTGAAGGAATAGTGATAAAATGGCTTCAACAAGTAAAAATGTTCGTTTTATAATGCAGAAACTGAATGGAGAAAATTATTAATTATGGCAGCACAGAATAAAGATGCTGTTGATTAAAGACAGGGTTTGGTTTGCAGTTGACGGCAAAAGGTTGGAACGCGACCATCAAAGATACGCTGAATGGAAAGAAAAAGATGACCATGCTCTTGCTACGATAAGTTTGTTAGTGAAAGATTCGTAACTAATACACATTATTGATTCCAAATCAGCAAAAGATGCTTGAAATGTGCTTAAAAAGTATAATCAAAATCCTCATTATCAAACAAGATTACCGGACAGTTACGACATTATATCTTTTTACACACGTTACACACTAGTTACAACATTGGAATACCACCTAGAAGAATCAATAAGTTTCAACTTTATTAAAGGAAAGTTATTATCAGAATATCAGAAAAGAATGAATAAAGAACATTTTACAGGGATATCATATACTGAGCAGCTACTAAAAATAACAGCTAATTTCCATAAGGATCAGAAATGCTTTTGGTGTAAAAATATTAGGCACTATAAGAGAGAATGTAAAAATTATCAAGATTGGAAAGCAAGAGAAGAAGCGGTACATATAGCTAAGGAATATACTGGCGAAAGAAATGAATTATTTTTTGTATGAAAAGTACGAAATACAGTTAAAGAATACAGACAGGATAGCTGGATTGCAGATTCAGGAGCTTCCAGGCATATGACCAATGATAGAAAATTTGGTACCTGCGACGATCAAGCTGTATTCCCGATACAGCCTAATACGCGCAAAATTTTAATTCGAAATAATTAAAGTTTCTGAAATTAAAATAATCGGACAATGCTCCCGATTAGCGGTCAAACGCGCAATCTTCAAAACAATACGATTGCGCGTATTAAATATACCTGCCTCGTGAACGTAGGACAAAGGAGAGCAGAGAGGAACTCACGCGCATTAAATACTCGGAGCATAATTAAATATTTGGAATCGGAAAGAAACGAATACTAAATTAATTATTATTAATATAATTATTATTTTCTAATAATAATTATTATTATCGTTAATTTGATTAATTAAATTAATTTTTTATAGTAATAATTATCATCCTAGGTATTATAATGACTAAATATCATTTAAACACGAGCGAATTAAATTAAGAAAACAGCGCCAGAATTATTATAATATAATTTATATTACAGAACACGAGCGTCGCCAAGGACGCAAATGTCAACTTAATTATTATTATAACAATTATTATTATTATTATAATTGGTTATAATAATAATTATTCTTATTATTGTAATAAATAAATACCCAAGAGAACTAAATTACGCCGAAATGATTATAAGAATACGAGAACCCTCAAGGGCAAATTCGCCAATTAGCCTTATAATTAATATAATTTGAATGCGATTATTATTATTACGAAATTAGTCGAACAGTGGCGTAAACACCCGATCGACTAATTTTTCGTGTATAAATCCAAAAAATATCAGCAGGCTCTACTATCCCATCCGAATCCTAGTGAAACTTGATTCTGGTTGCGTGGTACTCCATTAAAGACCAGCAAGCTTCACTAAAAACTGCTCTCTTTTTCCTGGTGAGACTTAATCCTGGTTGCGCGGTGATCCGTTAAAGACGAGCGGCCTCACCATAACTCCCTCCTGAACCTTAGTAAGGCTTGATCCTGGTTGCGTGGCGCTCCATTAAAGACTAGTGGCTTTACTATCCTTCAAAGAGACTTGATCCTGTGCTCCGTTAAAGCCCAGCAGTCTCACTCCTAGATCTGATCCTGGGTGCACGCGCTCTGTCGTGTTTTCAGTGTTTGGGTTGAGCCGAAGCCACGAAGTAGCAAGTACCGAGCAACGATTAGATAACTCGCTATAGACCAGCAGGGTACGTTCGTCCCCCAAACTCCCTCCAGCCCCAGTAAAAGTTTATATAAATATAGCGCGACATTAACAAATTAAGTGCTTTTAAATTTAAGTTGTAAATATTGTATAAAATACGCAGCGTGCGAAAAATAGTGTAATAAGGTATAGTATAAGATTTTAACATAAAATTCTGTCTTGTCTGTTACAGATCGGAGGGCTCGAAGCCAGAAAGATTTTTCTTATTTATTACTTTTGTAATATGTTTCTTTGTATAATTTTTTTATTATATTTTTCTTATTTTTTTATGTCTAAACATAATTGATTAAAACGTGTTTTTTTTCCGATCTTGTCTAAATTCCCTTTCCTTTCAAAACTATTCTGGCACTACTGCTTAAGCCATCCCGAGGGAAAAAGGGAAACGTTACACACCGAATACTAAGGTATAAAGGGCGAAGTGACATTAGTGAATAGAGGAAAGGAGGATGTTCTAGATGAGGGAAGAGGACAATTAAAATTTATTGTAAGTAGGAGATTAAATAAAATTACATTTGTCTAGAAACATCATTTCATCGGCTGCCTTACCAAAAAAAGGTTTTAATATTCTTTTGAGTAGATACTGATGCTATATCATGAAATCAAATCGAACAATAGCAAAGGCAAAATTAACAGATAGTTTATATGAATTTAACATTGACAGATCATTACCGAAATATATACATTTAAAAAATGAGAAACAAGATAATTTTCTTGAAATGGCAATCCCTTCATATGTAGCAGAACAGAGTTCGAAAGAAGAAATCAAACACACATATTCGAAAGAACAAGAAATATATAAAAAAAATCAGAGATTCAACATATAAAAGCTCTTAATAAAAAGGAAGAAAGAATAAAACAGAAACACGCAGAACTTTAAAAAATAAAAAAGCAACTAAATCTGGATCAAGAAGCAGCTACAGAAAGTATTATTCTGCGAGAGAGAGAGAGAGAGAGAGAGAGAGAGAGAGAGAGAGAGAGAGAGAGAGAGAGGGCGGAAGCGAGAGTTTATCACGCAGAGAAGAAGATTAAGAGATGGGTACTAAAGGGAGGCGAGGGTTTTTTTATACCTGAAAATACAGCTCGATGGTAAGAGGATAACTGCATTTTCAGTACAGCAGACACAGGTAAGAGAGACAGATATAAGATTTCTATTGATATTAGAGTGTTTAGTATTTAGTGTAATATTAATATAATTTATATTGATTTAAATAAATAATAACCTTTTTACACACATAACGCTTAGTTTATTGAGTTTTTCTACACATAGAGTATTTTTTAAATAGGTGTTATTTATTAAAATTAAAATTAAAAATTGTACTTATGTCGACTGTTCTGAATTAAATTAATAAATATTTTTATCGGTCTTACAGTCTTTATAATATCATATATTAGCTAAAATAATGACAGTCAGACTGTCCTTGTTTATATTCACCCTCGTAGAATCTGAAATAAAACTTATTACTGCAATAAATTATATCAAAAAATTAAAAATAAAAATATAAAATAAAAATAAAATAAAATTAATAATAAAATAAAAATAAAAATACAATAATAAGAAAAATAAAAATAATACAAGTACTATTCCATATTAGTAAAAGACAACCTGACTGCCCCCACCAGCTTAAATTTAGAATTACTTTCTTGCCTTTTTAAATTGAAAAACCCAGTATGCTACTTTATATACTCCAACCCCACTCTAAATTTATTTGTATAACATTTATAGGTCCCCCCTTTTTTCTTTAACTTAAATGCAAAATACAAATGATAAGTGTTGTTCAATTTACTCGAATCTAACATTAAATTTACATTATTGTGATTTTTCAAAATATGAATATTTTCAAGAATTTCTCTTTTATATTTATTCTTAATACGATGTTCCAAAATATTTACATTTAAAAGTCGAAAGAATGTAACAAGTTTAAACTATGTTCTTTTAGCCCGGATGTACCATTCATGCTTCGTAAGCTATATTGATGTTCATATATTCTTTGTTTTAGCTACCTTCCCGTTTGTCCAATACAATATTTGTCACAATCTTTACAATTTATTTTGTATACTACTCCTGTTTTCAAACATTTATCATCCTTATCTTTACAGTTATTAAATAGCTTTCTAATATTATTATTGTTTCTAAAGTAAACTTGAATCTTATGTTTTTAAATGTACTTCTAATTCTTTCGGATAATCTCCCTACATATGGTAATACAACGATTTTATTAGTATTATCCCTGTTTTCCATATTACGTTCTCTAGTGTAATTATAAATATTATCCACTCTCTCTGCAATCATTTTATCCACAAAGTCAATTGGATATTTATTGTTAATGAGTATCTCTTTAACTAATTTTAAATTATCTTTTCTAAAATCTATGTGTCATAATTTAATTGCTTTGTCGATGGCTCCCCTTACACTACCTATCTTGTTTCCGAATAGAATTAGAATTAGAATTGTATTTATTAGAGCCTAAGGACTCGTGGTCCTTCATAGGCCAAATAGATGGTGTGAGTTAAAATTTAACAACCTAGCTGACCATGTAGGTTTTCTGTACCGATTTAATTTTACTCTGTTATTACTAACTCTAATAACATTGATGTCAAAAAACTTAATTTATTATCTGATTCTAATTCCTTTATATTTAATTTTATCATGGATGGAATTAAAAACATCCACTATTTCATCTACACACCTTTCTGGTACAATTGTAAAAATGTCATCGACATATCTTTTATAGAATTGGTTTAGAATTCCACTTATTTAATGCAATATTTCCTAATTTTTCTATTACCAAATTAGTAATCACCGGTGATAAAGGTGGTCCCATTGGACAGCCATATTTTTTTTTCATAAAAAAATGGTATTATTGAAAACTAAATTTATTGCCTTTATAAATTCATCTTTTGTTAATTTTGTGTGAATGTTAATTTCTGACCATTTTTCTTCTATAATTTCTTTAAATAAATCTAATGGTATATTTGTAAATAAAGATACTACATCTAATGAAATCATCCTCTAATTGTTCGGAATATTAATATCTTTAATTTCTTCATAAAAACTCCAACTATCTTTAACATAAGTATTGGTTTTTCCAACAATCTGAACTAATATATTTGATAAAAATCTTGCAATATTATATGTTGGAAAATTAATTGATGATATTATTATTCCATAGGTCAATTGCTCCTTGTGAATTTTGGGAACCTCATAAAATTTGGCTATTGTTCCATTTTCACATTTTAAATGGTTAAAAGTAATTTCATTAATGTAACATGTATTTTTCTATTCTTTTACTAATTCTTTCAATTTATTTTGTAGCCTATTAATATGAAGATTCTCAATTTTCTTGTAAGTTGTGTTATCCTCTAACATCATCGTAATTGTATTAATATATTTTTTCTTGTCAGATGCTACTGTTACATGTCCTTTATCTGCATTTTGAAATATAATATTTGTGTTCTCTTTTAAGAAATTCTTGGCTGTTTTGTATTCATGATGATGTTAGTATTTATATAATTCTGAAATCTATTTTCTTTTTTTAAATTATTAATAACCTTCACTAATGAGGTTCTACATTGTTTCTCATATCGTTATTGCAACTAACAATACTATTTTCTACGTCAGCTATGATTTCTTTAATAGGGAAATTTGTTATTTGTATAAGATATTTCAAATTTTGCACCTTTTGAAAGGATATTTACAACTTCTTTTGGAATGGTAATATTTGTGAAATTTTTTAACCAATTTTTATTATTATTATAAGTATTATTTGTTTGAGAGTGTTTTATATTTTTTAAATGTTCAAATTTACTTTTCGGTTTATTTCTTTTCTCGTACTTTATTTTATTAAAGTGTCTGTTTTGATCCAGAAAGAATTATTTAAATCATAATTTTCTAAGTAAATATTCGTCTATTTTGAATAAAGATTTTGATAATTGATAAATTTTATAATTTTTATATCTGATTTCTAAATTTATTAATTTGTTTTTAAAATAGAAAATATTTCTTTCTAAATCAGAAGAGACTTTTTATCGTAATTCTGAGAAAAATGTTTATTTTGAAAATTTTTATCTACATATGTTGGAAAAATGTTCGACTTTTTGCATCTAAGTAAAAAAGTAAGTTGTTCTTGAATTGTTATAGCCTTTAAATTCATTTTTATCCATTTTCAACAATGCTCTTTAACAATTTAACAATTCTCTTTAGGTGTTATTTAACTGTTTTTTTATGTTATATCTTTGGTCTATTTATGCTTTTAAATACCGGTTCTAATTAATGATGGAGGTCTACAATATATTTGTAAACAAAGCACATGTAAATTATTACAGCAGTACTTGTGTTAATCGGCTGAGCCCGGATTTGAACTCAGATTACCAAGTTACTAGTCCTTCGCTATCTAACTGTTTAATAAATCAAATAAAATACAAAAATATCACCATCTGCGTTTAAGTCTACAAAGTATCGATAAAGAGATAATATTTTTGTTAATCGTACTGAACTTGGCTTGTTAACATTGATCAAATGAATCAAATTGTATTAGGTCCACCATTTACCGTTAATTATTTATTAACTAAAAAAAATTTGCCGTTTTATGACTGGGCATAGAATTTGCCGTTCAGGAACTCCTAAAAGATCTCACAGCTAAAATTCCAAGAAAATTAGAAAACTGTTTTTAGTCATTGCTTCATATGGTTTGCTTTACTGCTTTCTGAGAGTACAATTTTCGTTTTATCTTTTCTTTACTTGCATTTTTAATTTGTGCTTTTATCTTTTTTTGTTGAAAGTGGATTTTATTATTCAATATGCTTGCCTTCCGAGGTCAAAGCAATGATTATAACGATCATAAAATTTTCCGATACCATTTTTATTATAGGATTTTTTTAACTTCAAAATTAGCTTCAGTTTCGGCAATAATATTGCGTCTTTCCAAACTCTGGATTCGGTTTATCGCGTTGAGCCTACTCGGCAGACTATCGATTAGACTCTAGAGAGTAGTGATTGAACTATGTTTCATCCATTGTAACATATCGGCGGAAAATTGTCTTCATTATCGCTAAGCATTGTTCCGAATCATGAATGCGCTGTTGGTTTTGATTGATTGTGAGCAAAGCGTGACATTTGCTCACATTCACATTCACAACACACATTCACTTTGCACACAGCCTTCGTATTTAATTTAACTTCCAAATGTTCATCAAAAATTAAAAATTTCAGATTACGCGATTTCCGCAAATATTTAGATCTTATGCAAATGGATAGATTATCTATAACGCATTATTATTTTAAATAATTATTTTATTTTAATCAAGAAGTAACAAGACGAAATAAAACTATTTATTCAAAAATATAAATATATAGTTATTGCCAATCAACTATCAAATATACATTTTTTTAGTTTAAAATATTTTAAAAATAAAAGAGAACTAAATATATATTTAAATATGCATAAAACACATTAGCAAAAATGACATGTTCTAAAACATAATAAAAATGAATAACAAAATATTTTTATGGCTTAAAATTAATAAATAAATTAGTGGGCTGTTATATTCAGTTTGTCTGGAGATTTTTTTCCATTTGTTAATTATAATAAGTATGTACGACTAACAAATATTCATATATATATATATATATATATATATATATATATATATATATATATCGTAAAACTTATTACAGTGTAGTAAATTTCCATGGTTTTATAACGAAAATTTTTATTCATCCATGAATTGAAACACCCACTGTGTACATTAAATTTAATGTATTTTTTTTAACAGTGCAGACTGGCAGGAAGGTCCCTGCGATCACAATGGCTATCTAAGTATATTCACGGAGATCGTTGGTGGACTTCCGATAAGCAACTATATCCGATATCTCGATTGTGTTTTTTGGGTTATTAACGACAAAAATAGTGGCGTTTGATGGAAATTAAATTTTCATCGCAAAACCATGTCTTTCGAACATATCTCGAGAAATAGTAAAATTTCCAAAAAATATTTCAAACAAAATTTTAAATCTTTTTCAAATAAATAATTTTTAATCTATATATTTATTCTCTACAAGCATAATTTCTCGACAAAAATGTATTCTAAGGTACCTGTATTGAGTATATACGGAGAATCGTTCAGGGGACCAAGATACGGAATTGTTGAATTTTTGTCTAGAAATATTGTTTGAATTGAAAAACAGTATAGGACAAAAAACATGTATTTGAATGGGCTCTATAATTTTGGCTTTAAAGTTTTTTGGAAATTTTTCTGATTTTTATGGATTTTTCATGGATATGGGAATAAATATTCAATTTCTGTTTAAAGCCGTTATGATATTCGTAATCATTGAAACAAAAAATATAAGCACATAAATATTTAGAAAAATAAGGAGAGGGAACTATCTCGGGACTAACTGAATATGATACTACTGACGATGTTTCAGACGAACTCTGAGATAGAATTATTGATTTTTTTAATTAGAAATATTATATTTTTTATGTAAATATTATCATAGGTAAAATTATCTACAAAAATATAGGCTTATACATAGGGTATTTTTTACATAGATATTATTAGACTGTTTGGATTTTTTCGCGACTTTCAATTGCGTAAATGCATACGTGAGCTTATTCGTGGTCTTGCATAGTCGATTGTGTATATACCTTTAGTATATTTTAGACCACTTAGTACTTAGTAGTTAGTTTATTACCAGTAGCTGTTAGTAGCGTCTTGGACATGTTACTAGCATGCATACACAATTCTCGAGGTATCGTACTATATTCGTACCTTACCTCGTACATCGTATAGACATTTTAAAAATCTACAAATATGATAAGGTGTATATACTGTGCATGATGCATATATGATGCATTATACTGTAAATCTATACTTTTGCATTAACAATATATATTTTTTTACATAAATTACATTTACAATATATATACATTTTGATTAAATGCCACCTCCTGATTGAGCTTATGAATTCGATTTACCATCCTCTATCCGTTTCTAACTACTTCTAAGTAATATTTTATAATATTCTATTCACATCTACTCCCAATATCTTATAATATCAGATGCCCATTTCATCTATATTAATACGTTCAATAGTACTAATGCTAAAATAAGATAAATTATAAATTCAGATTACTAAGGAGCCATATGCTAAAAACTTTTTGTTATACATAACCTTATCAAACATTTTTATAATGAATACTTTCAATAAAAAAAATTTCTGAAATCTAAAGATATCAACATAGAATTTTTATTAAATTCATTTTCATTAACAAATATATAATTATAATGCGAAAAACTTAAAAATCACTTTATTTGTATGTATATAAATGTTCAGAAATAATAATTTTATAATTTTAAAATATAGAAAAATCTTGGTGTTTAATTCGTAAACTGATTTAATAATTAATATTTTAATATAAAGAAACTAAAATAGTTTATATGTTAAATAGATAAATCTATGAGGCTTAACTATGTTTATTATGTCAAAAAATATATTTGAAAAATGCAATTTCATAAAGCATGGGTTATAAACACGTTCATTGTGCATTAAGAATGAGATATTTTTTATTGTATACATAATAGTAAACGCATTTAATAAAATATTAATTTAGATATTATAATTGACTTTCCTAAAAAATAAAATTTGAAAAATGAATATATTTATGAAAAAAATAATTATATTTAATTTTAATTATTTTAATGTACGAGTAAATTTAAAAATGAATATTTATTCAATAATTTATTAGAAATATAGAGTTGCAAAAAATACCTATAATTTAATTATCTTCGAATAATATGATAAATCAATAACTATTGATATTAATGAGACACAGACTCAATTTAGTTGAAGAAAATATCTTCATTTTGTTCCAGGAATGTGGTATAAACAAATAAGGTATAATGTACTACTGTGTCTTCAGAATTTCGATATAAACAGTATATTGGTATTCAGCCACTTAACGACTCAACTCTTGTTTTGCGTTGCATTTGCATTTGCATTCTGGAATTTTATAGGTTAGGTTAGTATTTATCAATAGCATATCTATATCACATATATCTACCAATCCATCAGCTACGTGATCGTCGTTACAGTTTACGCCGCTTTACGGTGAACACAGTATTGTGAAACATCAGTGAAATGAGTGAATTGAACAGTGAACACTGATAACAGTGATAACCTATTGTAATTATAACATTAAACCACGCGCTGAACACAGTGAAAAGTGAACACCGAACATTAGTTTTCACTATGACCGTCAACGAAACTAAGTATTGTAGTAGCAAATCCAAGATTATTAAAATATAAAATAGGATACATTTTATAGTATAATATTGAATATGATAAATAAGATTAAAAAGTCAAATTCACATGATTTATAATAAATTCGTTTTGTTTATATAAAATAGAGTTTATTCTCCTACTATCTAAATTTCAAGTGGCAGTTATTTATTCTTGAGACTGAAAAATCATACAACACACATATTTTATATGAATATTATTATTTTTCTTTGAAATGTCTCGAGATGAATGTAAAAAGTATTTACGATTTTTAGGTAAGAAATTCTAAGTTCTTTTATTGTTACATATGTTCTTATTTTTTTGCATATTTAATGGTGAAATAAATGTATTTTATCTTTCTAAGTTTATGTTATTATGTTTTTTAAATTTAATAAAGATATTCATTGTTACATATTTTCTTGGTTAATTCATAAACTTAAATCAATATAAATTTTATTTTGAATTGAAGAGCTTGATGCTTATGCAAAAATGGTCTCAGCTTTACGAGCACAAGGTCCATTAACTGAAGGAAAACAAAAGTTATTAGGTGATTTAGCCAATGCTCTTCACATATCAAATGAACGTCATCAAGCTGAAATTCGAAGAGCTGTAAATGATGATAAATTATCACTTATTGCAGAACAGTAAGTATTGCATATTTGGAAAAGTGAAATATTTTATTCTACTTATTTACATTTTATCTTTTGAAATTTAGATTATTTGGTCCGAATACTGAAACAGAGTGGACAGTAGAAGGTCGCAGAATAATACCTATTTTTCCAAGACTAAAAGGACGAACCGCATTTACTACATTTGCTAATAGTTTATCATTAACTACTGCTATTGCTAATGAAAGACAACAGCATTATCAAAAAAACAGAGAAGGTAATAGAAATATTTATGTTGTTACTTATGCAATAAAATAAGGTTATTTAAAATTTTTTAAAAGTAAGAAATTATTATTACATTAATGAAATAATTCAATAAAATAATTATTTCTTCAGTATAAATTCTGAAATTCTAGTATTTGGTATTTATTATAGTAGTTGAAATTTGTATAATTTTCATTTTAACTACTTAATATTTATAAAATTTAATATATTTTCTATTAACAATGAAGTTTTTAATATAATAATAATTCTTTTATAGATAAAGTTAAAGGTGGATTCATTTTGCAATCTAAATTTGATGATAAAGTATTAAATAATAGTGAAAACACATTTAGATCTCGCAAAAGAAAAAGATCATCACAAGAGGTATTAAATTAAGTTTAATCTTTTACTTTTGTAAAATATAATAAACAGAATATATAATTTTTATCATAGATCAGTGGATTAAATAATGGTATAAGTGTAATTTATCCAAGTACAAGTAATCAAGTTTCTTTAAAACCTGTAAACAATGTGAAAACGTTTTCAGCATCACCAATAATTATAGACCAGGTAACAAATATTACAAAACATTCTCATTCATTTCGAAAAATATAATTATTAAGATTCTTAGATATTATTATTATCGTTGTTGTTATTGTTGTTACTGTTGTTTGTATGATTTTAATTTTTATTACAGAATTCTGCAAATAGACAGAGGGTGGAGACTGAAATTCCCAAAATGTTTATTGGACATGAAAACAAAGAATTTAGAAAAAGATCTTAACTTAAAATTTGTATCATTATTCCCTTGTATAATATCAGTGTAATATAATATAATTAGTAAGAATTTTACAATATTCTATGAAATAGATTAATAGCAAATAAATGTTAAGAGAATTGCTTAATTATCATTCTACAAGTGAATGATTTATATAGCGTATGCAATGTTTAGATATTGCTTCTTTATGTTGATAAAACTGAGAGTGTTAAAATCCATTTTTTGTACAAAATAAATTATTATTTTTTATGATACAATTTTTTTATTATATTAGTAATTATTATTACTAATATTTATCCTTGACCTTTATATAAAGTAATAATTTAGAGTAGAATTAATATTAATAATTTGTACATACTGGAAAAAATGTTGAGTTTGTATTTAAGATAATTGAATTATATATATATATATATATATATATATATATATATATATATATATATATATATATATATATATATATATATATATGATATATATATATGTATATATATATATGATATATATATATATATGTATATACACACGCATACATATATGTAATATATGATAAATTTTAATATTTTTGATATAATTATTGGAATTATTTATTTGACCTAATCACTTGGAAAAATATTAAATGTGTATATATGATTATAATTTCAAACTATATGATACAAAATAATTATATAAATATGTATATTTACAGTTATTATACATTTTTATGTACAGTAGAATTGCCATCTTATTTAAAATATAAATTATTATTAGTAAAAATATATTTAAATTGAAATAAATCTGCAAACATAAATTCATAAGCTTGTATAAATACATAAATATTTTTTTATATACTTATTTATTTAATGATATAATGGTAATTTTATTGTAAAGTGTGTGTGTGATATGTTGATAGAAAAGAAGGTATTTTTTTCGGTTACAGCCAAGGCTGGGGACAGAACACAAAATAAAATAAAACAAAAACATATAAATTAATCAAAATTTTTCATCAAACAATCATGAATTCATTTTACATACAAAATCCATAGTTATTTAAATTTTGTATGCACTAAATTTATATAAATATTTTTCCGAGGAAAATGGGTGATTACAATTAATTCAAATACCTTAAACGTATAATTAATTTCTATGACATTTTCTTCTACTAAAACTTTATATGAAAGTTTATTAGAATACGATTGAATTAACAAACTGAAATTACTTTTATACAAATTTCTTTTCAAAATCTATTAGTTTTTCAGGTCTATTCAAATAAAGTTGATTAAAAGAAATGGAAGTTTTTTAATTTAAGTGTTTCCTAATAAACTTTAAAATAATGATTCAGTATATTAAAGCGTGATAGGAATTAATTATATATTCAATCTATTTTAATTAATTTTAATAGCTCATTTTCAATAATTATGAATGTATTAGATTGTGCGAGTTATAGGAATTGACCCGTTCCTGACTAGGCTGTCACCCGCGACATGCTCGCGGGTTGGAGGTGGTGATGGTGGCATAAATGAAGATGCAAGAATTACTATGCACATTCGGTTATTACTAGCTTACTACACACCAGTCCTACTAGAATACTCGGTACATGATACACAATCCTCGCGTAAGGATCCGATTGATCCTCGCGATACCCGCGTACAGGAACAGGAACGAGAACTGGAACATGCCACCTATGCTGTTGTACGCGCCGCCAGCTTGCATACGGTATAATACTTTATGCGATACGTTATGATAATCCCTTCCTTCTCTCTGATGGTACGCTTCAGGTCTGAGAAATGTTTAAACAAACACGTTTCCAATCGTATTTGGAACGTATCGTTATGCCGCAGCATGTTGCTGATAATGCAGCGATCGATGATCTTTATCTTCTCTCTTCTTAGTCAATTTACCACGTTGGGGCTACTTATTCCCCGCGCGGTTATGTTAGTTAAGGAGAAGGTGATTAATTTCTGTGTGATAGCTTATGCTGAGGTGGACAGGCAGCGATCCAGGTAAAAAGTACGCGGAACCGTAATGCCCAGGATTTGGCACATCCCAAAGCAGGGGGTGTTGTTGATATCCAATAGGACATCTTCCCCGTAAGGGTTGATGTTCTAGCAGAGATGCCTATTGGATCGAGTTTCTTTGATCACGAGCAACGGCTAACCTTTTCCCCATGGGAATATCATAGGGCTCCTCGTATGAAAATCTGAAATGCTCTAAGTTATTTTTCTCTGAGAATGTTCTTGAAATGTTCTTGTCCACATACGCTTTGTTGTCGAACTCTAGTCATCGCAAACCTAGGTTGGATGTAATAAAATGGCATAAATATTTAATGAGCACTTTTTCGCAGTTGATTATTTTCAACGTGCCGCGGTTTTTTAAACACTCCTTCTTCAGACTGTTGGATCTGAAAAGGAGTTGTCTTGCATAACCAGCTGTATTAAATCCTCAACTGCGAGAAAGTGCTCGAATATCTGACGAACAGGATCCAGACGTAGGTTACGTATCTTGAAGAATCCCATTATCCGTTTAATGTCCTCCATGATCAAATCCATCACTATTACATAGAAGACTTTAGGATTGATCTTGAAGTCTATGTTTCGCGGATTGGGTCCTTAAAATGTGGTCTAAGATATTCGAGCTGACGTGGAGGCCTTGTGTTCGGCGAGAAAATTCTTAATATTCCTATGTTCATTTGGCACGTGAATATTATATAAAAATAATTTAATAACGGGCTTTCCACTGATAAGTAGCTTCGGCTGGGTGTAGTCGTGGTCGCATCGTTCTTTGGATTTGGTATTACGCAAATCCAACCTAATTTTGCAAAGGCTACACCCGTATTTTACTTTAAACTGCGTGAGATATACGCTCAGGAATAATTCCGCTATTTAACAGTTATGGCGCTGAGGGCCATAGAGCAGAAATTTGGGGTATTGATATAACAGCTGGATTTCCTCGAGAACTTCTCTGAACGACAAGGATATACGCGTTTGGCTAATGCACGATTGCGTAAAATCTTCAATTATTCGTCACCGATATCTTGTTCGTACACTAGCTTATTGACGTCGGTAATTAATCGAATCTTCGAATACTCACTGGGGGAGGCCATTTCCCTTATCGCCATTACGCTTCATTTGCATTCTTCGACAGCTGCACCAGCTAAATCGTTAATCGGCAAATTGTGCATGAATTGAATCGAGAACCATCGGTCTTGGAGTCTAAATGCGTGATTAATTCATCGAGTTTATATTCGTTGTCTGCAATTTTCACCGCAAGTAACGCGCGTTTAAATGACGCGAATTATTCTTCCGCCTTATTTCTATTAAATAAGGTGAATTTAATTCCTTACAAATTGTGAGTTGATGTATGGGCGCTGACTGATCCTCGGACGTAAATTTTGTTTGAACTGTGGTACGTTTGGAGGGACGTCGTTTGGGACGTTCTGTGGTACGTGCGGGAGAACCTTATTCAGGATGTTCTGCGGAATACGGTTTTTTACCATTTCAATCTGGGCTTTGGAGTTCTGATCGTCTTCATTCTTATTCCGTGTCTGGATCTCTCGCATTAGCTCATCGACGCGTTCACAAAATTCTTTATTTTCAGCTTTTAACTCAGTGAATTTCATTAGCATGTTCATACTAATCCTGGTATCATCGTAATTCGCTTCTGTGCTATCGCGATTTCCTACACTACCCAAGCTATTTTTAGTATACCCACTATCGTGTTGAATATATCTGTTGAGAATAGAGTTTGAATTTGTCATTATGTTATAATAATAATAATTATTATAAGTGATTTATTCTTAGTTCATTATTTAATTACACGTGAAATGCATTTCGTTTTAGTTATATATGTATTATACGTGTAGGTATTTGTTACAGTATATACATATGTGAAATTTGTTAGATGTTTATGAAGAAATTAAATAAATAAAAGTTAAAAATAAATTTGGAATAACTAAAATATATGTTTTAGAACGATTTATTTGTTTAAAAGAATAAAATCTATTTGGTTTTTGTATTAAATCGAAAATTATTTGTAAAACAAAATATTCATATATAAAAAAAGAATGTATGAGCTTGATGTAAGCGTTCAAAGGGGAATTTAAAGTGATAAAAGGGGTAACGTTAGTTGATCCGCACGTTGCTTTACCCCGGGCTAGGGTTGAGTTGAATCAACCTGAGGTCCTCTTAGGCACCGCGTCTAGGGTTGACGTTACCGTCGACCTGAGGTCGCACTTAGACTCTACCTGGGAGAATCTATCTCCGCTGAATATACGGGTCCCGCGTGCACAGGAATACCGAAATGGTTACCTGGGGCCGCACTTATGCCAATCCTGGAAAGCAACGGGCGTGTATGTAGCAGCCGAACATAAAAGAAAGAAGCAGAAAAACAAAGAAACGTGCTTAGTAAAGTCGCGCGCCAGATTTTAATCCGCAAAGGCAGAATAGCGCGCTTTGTTGTTGCAGCCAGTACGAAAAAGCGCGTTTTTGAACCGCCAATGAGGAAAAGCGCGCCCTTTTACGCTGCAAAACGTAAAAGAGCGCGCATTATTTTAGATCCACTGAGAAATATGCAATTTTAGCGCGATAAATATTAGACTCATGTCATTGGTTTTATCGTTGTCTTTGTTTTTCCCGACTTCTATTAGCTTTTCTCCTATGATATAGGGACGGGCTTTTATTCGATATTTAAACCTTGCTAAAGTGGAGAAAGGCGGAGCCTAAGTGACTATAAAGGAAGCGTACAAGCGATAGTCAGTCAGTACTTTTTGAATCACCTTACAGAGAGCTCGAAGTATAGACCATTGTTCCGTAAATAAATTATAATTTCTTAATATATCTGCAATTATTTACCCTGTAGTTAACAATATCGTTTGAAATAGGGGAATGCCTTATTGACATGACTAATGACAAAAAAGGGTTGCCTTGCCGTATTATCCGCGTTTGCTGAATTCTTGCGAAATGATGACTTGCGACGGAAAGTGATTATGTATTTTCCTCTCTCTTTCACTATTTATGGTTGCTAATAAAACTAGATCTACAATATTGAAGTATGTGCAGATATTGATGGAACCTTACTCAGCCGTCGCCCGCAACTACATATTCTGTAGTTGAAAAAAATGAAACCATTTAAATCGGTGCTCTAAACAGCGAGCCGACTTTTATCATTTGTTTTTTTTATTGGACCCAATACAGGGACGACGGTAGATAAGGCGATAGCATCCTGCTTAGACGTAGAAGCCGTACGTGTCGACTAGCTCTCGAAGGCCAAGAAATCCAATGCTGTGATGGCCGCAGAGGGTGTTCTGCTGTCCGACAGCTGTTGTGTGTCCGTGTAAGCTTAGCGGTATTTCACGAGATCAGACGTTTTTGTCTTGTTTCTTGCTGGCAATGGTCAATTGCTTTTGAAGGATCGAGACCCGGACCTGCATTCTGGAATGTCTACAAAAGCTTATGTATTTTTTTTATTCCCATACCGTTGGCGAATGAGTAAGGGTTCTTATATAAGTTATAATTCATTATAAATGCCATAAAATTTTTCTGACTTGCCCAGAGCCATTGCAACTCAATTATCTATAATAAATTTGGTAGTATATGTATTCATTAAAAACTTCATTATGAAAATGGAATTATAGTTCGCTACTAATTTTAATTATTATATTTATCATATAATACATTTTTTACTTTTTCTACTTATGTTTTTTAGTATTTGTTAATTATAATGGAAATATTTCTGTTCATCCAAATAGAATTTGTAAAGAAACTATTAATCTATTCTTTGTACTTGATACACATATTCTTGCTTTTTACTATGTTTCTTTTCGTAATAACATTTTTCACGATAACTTGTTAACTACTACTGTGATGAAATTTAAAGGTGAATTTTCTTATATTTTCAAAATCATTATTTATTTTTACAAATTAATTTTACCTCTTTAAAGTAATTTCCTTCAGTTGCCTTACCATAAAAAACGAATTTATTTCAAATTTATTTTTACGCTACTTATGATATTAATAAATCAAATTATGTCACAAATACATTCAGCACACATATGGTTCGATTGCTGTAAACAACTTTCGATTCGCGACGGGCACAAAGACCAACGGCTCATAGAAAGATGATCGATATGTCTTTCCTATCATACATACATACCTTTAAACTTACCTTTAAGCAATAATAAATCTACATTAAATTCGTGGTCAACTGATTTTCGGAACAGTTTAAATAAACTAACTTCAAATTAAGCGTCAGCTCATCGAGTATATGTTCACTAGAACTCGTCTCAGGAACAGATTATTTTTTAATAAAGTATTTAATAATTTTTTATTCACTTTAGTACAAAAATTATTATTTACGCGAGTTAATTATTAATTAAGGCACGATTAATTTATAATATATAAGAACGTTAGATTATAAAAGAAATAAAAAAAAATACAGAAAATAATATTCTAACAAGAGATGATTCGGAGAGAAACTTTGTCCACACTAATCCAAAGTTCTTTTTAATTCAACTCTGTGAAGATAGCTCTGTGCCGGAAAAATATATGAATGAGGATGGCTTCTGCAATACAATGGTCTTGATCGTTGCTGCTCTCTGATTTTTAGGAGATCTTCTCCTTCTGGAGTTTTAAGGGATCCCCTATATGTTGTCCGACGGTAACCCTTGTAGTTTCTGTAGATAGGGTAGGGTAGGTATCCTAGCGGTCCTTCTCGGAATATGAGAGAATTGCGTGGTTCAAATTGCAGAAAGCACAAGTCAAGGCAGTATGGCAGTAATTTTCCGTGTGATGGTATTTAAGGCAGCGGCGGCATTATGGATCACTTAACATCATTCTGTAATCAATATTTATGCTGAGCTGCATAAGCTAAAAATATACTAGACAGAAGAAGAGGAGGGATCAAGGTTGATGGCTACGAGTGGCCTGACTTTTTTCAGATTTTACACCTTATCGATATGACAGGAGTCGTCGCGTTAGTCTTTAAGTATATCCAAAAGATTTTTATCTTGAATAGCCTCATAAGCTCCCAAATTGAATAATCTCATTGGTTAATAAAGCCGGTTTCTGTGGAGGCCGAAGTCGGTTGGGCACGGGATAACAACTTTTGGAGCTGGATTTAGTCGCGGAAGTTGTGAATAATTTCTACCAGCTTCTTGAACGTGGATAGAGCATTCAGTTCCGAGAGCATGTTGTTGTCCATATTTATGATGATGGATTTGTATGTTGAAGCCGAGCTGCAAGAACATGAAAAAAGAGGAGAGGAGTGCGTCCAGCTTGGGAGTAGAAGAGAGAGACGATCGAATGAGAGATGAAATAGAATTAGAGAGAGAGAGGGGGATATGATGGTATGATCGAGTGGATAGTGTGTTGGAAAGAGAAAGACAGAAGGAAGTGTGATATGAAGGTGAATTAATTAAATTGTTTGAGTGTACGCTTGAAGTTGCCCTGAGAAGGAACAATTTATGCATATTATATATATTATGTATAATAAGATAGGATAAGCTAAAGAGAGCTTACTTTCAGTCAATAAGTTTAATCTATTCGCAGAAATGTGTACTTCCACTTGGGTCCATGTAGGGGATGAGAGATAGCCAGGAATAACGTGAGAAATGAATGATAAAAAATTTTCACTGATGCGAATGTACGCTCGTATCATGGATCTCAAAAAGAGTCTAACTGCTATGCTCTTCAGTTGCCAGGAATATACTAAATTGTGTATTCGTATATCTTGCCTTTATAATTCTGTATATATAATTTTTAATCTTTTTATTTATATTTATAAAATTATGGTATAGAATTATGGAAAATGAGACTATTATCAGCTGTAAATAATTTAAGTTATATATTGTTGGGATAATATTGGAAGTATTCAAATGCATTGTGATATTTAATTTTGCCAACAACAAAACGGTCTTGAATTGTACTAAAAAATTCATATAAAAAGTTTAAATGAAATATGTTAACAAGATTTGAGAAAATAGTATTTTGAATAACTATTGTATTTTTTCAATAATAAACAAATTAATTTGCTTTTCTCTAATTATATATAATATAAATTATATAATAAATAAATAAATATATAATATTTATATAACTATAAATAATAATATTCTGTCACCACAGAAATTTTTTTACGAAAAACTCGGATTAAGGATTTAAAGGACAGGATTAAATGATTTTCACAGTTTGAGAAGAATTTCAGAGTCACTTCTTAGTTATGTATTTCACAGTCACTTATTAGTTATGTATTTGGTATAACATTTGAAACTGTTAAAACACATCAATTTATACGTGATGTTTTGTATGATAAGTAACAATTTAATAATAAATAATATAATACTATAAATTTATAATTATTGTTATGAAATTGAATGATATGAAATGTGAAATATTCCTAAATATAAAATTTCATATAAATGTGTTAGAATCTTCTTCGAATGTATAAACAAATGCTGCATTTCTTATAACTGAATAAGAACGAATATCGGATAATTTACCTTTCAGAACGTTATTAATAAATGTTGAATGATATGAAATATTTATATATACTCCGGGTACTACGTCTTCAAAACATGTTGTAGATGAAAGAGAAAGGACTCCAATAAGAATACCTTTGGTTTTCACAAGTGGGCTACCGCTATCACCCTAATGTCATTAGTTCAATTTATAAACGAAAATAAATTTATTGATAAGACGATATATTTATCAATGTATTACATGGATAATTACCGTACACACTCCTCGACGTCGTCCGGAAAATTGTTTTACTCTTGCGCATAAATGACTACTTTTAATAGTCGTAGCATATATTTTACTGCATTCATTATTAGATATAATTTCAACATTAGCAAATCGTAGTTTACCATCACTTATTCTGATTGGATAATCTTCTTTCATTTCGATATGATTTACACCATAACCAGCTACCACAAAATTATTCCATCGGTGATTAGGAAGTGTTTTTAATATTTTCAACTGTTTTAATTGAGGATTATCAAATAATCCAAGTCCTTCTTTTAACTAAAAATTTATATTTATTTTTATTAAACTATATTAATAATTTAGTAAAATATATAAATGTTTATATTTCAGTATTAAAAACAAAATCTTAACATTATAATATTATTTTTTATATTATTTCATGTTATATTATAAACGTATAAGAATGAATTAATGAGTATCAACATTTCAATGACGCAAGTTCTCTTTTAGTGTTATATTTTTGTAGGACAACATATTCATCATAATATACTGTTCTTTTGTTAACATCACTAACAAATATGGTACATCCAACTTTTGAAATAAAGTTACTGTTACTTACTATAATTCTTTAATCCATTTAGTTAAGTTTTTTCTCTTGGGGGTTCTTTTTTATTTAACGAAACATAAAGAAATCGTATGGAGCTAGTCCAGATAAAGGTCGTAGGACAATTCAAAGTAAACCAGATGCGTGGTCGTTGGTAAAACTTATTTATTTGGTCAGATAAAGTCGTATCTTTTGTAATTATTTATTGAATAAGTCGAGTAAAGTATATAGCTAGTGAAGGAATTGGATCCAAAATGAAATCATTTCTTGAGGCCTACGATGGCTCGATCGCTAGAGCGAAGGACTAGTAACTTGGTGACCCGAGTTCAATTCCGGTCTCGGCCGATTAATACAGGCACCGCTGTAATAATTTACATGTGCTTTGTTTACAAACACATCGTAGACCTCCGTCGCTGATTAGCACCAATATTTGGAAGCATAAATAGAGCGACGTTAAATAACATAAAAAAAAAAATGAAATCATTTCAATAAATGATTGTTTTCTGTATTCACAATTCATGTATAAAACTAATTCTATTAAATTCATTATGTATTTTCTAAGAAAACAAGTTTTCCCAATAAAAATCAATTCCTTAGGAATTAAAAAAATATGTTATAAAATATCACATATTCAGTATGTATACTTTATAAATATACACATTAAACAGGTATAATGATAAGAAAGACAAATGGCAGCGGAAGGGGAGTCCCAATCTGAAATAAGAGCTCAGGTACACCGTCTGTGGAGTCGCTCCTGTTTTTTCTTGACGAAGGACATAGTGAATCATGATTATGGCAATAATACATATATTCTTAGGATATATTATACGTATGTTTATTATTTATTTGGATATTTATTTGGATAAGTGGAAGAATGTATGGCAGATTAAGAAATGGATTATAGGCCTCCTGTATTTATATCTGGAACATTGTTCATAGTTATGTAATTCCGTTAATAGTTTGTGAGGAAATTGTTTCAGGCTGAAATAACATATATGGTCAGGTTTTTGAACATAGTATTTAAAATGATCGAATTCGAGTTCTGTCCGAAGTTGTAAGATTTTATTCATTCATTTATTTATTTATTATTTTATACATTTTATGTAGGCTGATGGATATAGTTTTATTCTAAACCACTTACGTGTATAAATTATTAATACTAATGGAAGTTTTCACGTTGTGGTTACCCAATGTAAGAAATACCCGCGATGTATCAAATCTAAATGTATGCGAACATCTAGTGAATGTATTTAATCATATGGCTCATTGAGAATTTGCGAAAACTGTCAACGTAAACGCAACAAAAATATCTTATAAGAAACTGGAAAAAATGTACAATAGATCACAAAAGATAAAAACCGAATGTGTCGCTCCTCTCACAAAGCGAGTTACGAGCACCGATATTTTCGCAGAAAACTTTTCTAATTGGAGAATTCAAAATTCTGGAGAATATTATAAAAAAAACATGAACTTCACTTAGAGAGCTTTCTGTTCATCATACTCGCAGATGGTTATTTATTTTTATTTATATTAGCCGAACAAAAAAAACTATCTAAGAATTTTTTGTCTCCATGAATACCTGACACACTAGCTTAAATCCATCTAGCTTGAATCATCAATAACTAAGACTATTGGCTGTATAAGTAAGTTTCCAGCATTTGTAAACAGATGGCGCCACTAGTAGATCTCGGACAGAAATGTCAGACTTCATATGTTATATTTGTAGATTGTGTATCTGGCAATAACTTTGCAGTATTACATTTGAGCATTTCTTTCAGTGTCGTTTATTTTATCGAGTAAAATCATGGCACATTTCCAGCCAAATAAACGTTATTGACAGGAAGTGCTGTTTCTATTCTTTAATATGAGGAAAAGTGCAGTTAAAGCCAATCATTTGCTTTCGGAACCTTATGAGGTGGAATGTATTGATGAGTCGACATGTTGCGAGTGGTCTAAATGGTTCAAAAGTGGTGATTTTAAAGTTGAGGACAAAGATCGCTCCGGAAAGCCGAAAAGACGAGAAATTAGATACCTTTCTGGACGAGGATGTGTGTCAGATTCAAAAAGAACTTGCTACATCTTTGGAAGCTACGTAATAGCCGTTTCCCTGCTCCTAAAAGTATTGGGATTCATTCCAAAGGTTGGAAACTGGGTCCGTACGCATTGAAGCCTCGAAAACTGTTTGGAGAATAGCAGATGGAAAATTCTACCACCCGCCTTATACTCCAGACTTGGCATCATCTGACTATCTTTTATTTCGATTACTGCAGAACGCTTTTACCGGAATACGCTTCAGTTCAGTAGAGGGAATCAAAAATTGGCTTGAGACGTTGTTGGTTTCGAGAAGCGAGAAACATTTTTGGTCCAGAATTCATACATTACCCGAAAGATCGGAAAAAAGTTATAGCTTCTTATGGACAATCGATTGAATAATGGATACGTAACCATATTTTTATAATAAAACCTCACATTTTGGAAAAAAACGCTAGAAACTTACTTGTACGTAATATATTGCAGCTATAGAGCGTTATAAAGTTCAGAACTTTTAGCCCGCATAATACTTGCGGATATGCTAGGGCTAGTTTTCCTATTTTTCAAATTAGTTATCCTGCAGCTTCCAAGAAAGGTAAACGTGACTAAAAATACCATTAAAAGTTAGTCAATGTAAAATTTTTATAGCAAATTTCAATATTTGTCATCAAAATTGAATTTTTGGCATCCTAGAATTTTTCTAACCCTTAGGATAGACTTGTCACCGAAAATGGAACTAAAATTATGAATCATAGCATGTTTTTATTCAACGTAACTTTGGTTACTGACAATGTAAGTTGGCGAGTAACTATGGGTCGAGAATGTATCCTAAAGGTGGGCAACAATTTTAAAGTGACAATTAAATCTATTTGGTAGAGAAGTATTGTGATTAGCTATTAAATATAACATTTATTAAATTTTGTTAATATTAATTTTTTTTGCTTTTGCGTGCTTAAGAATGAAAAATGTGTAAAAAAGAAAACATCCCTAGAATATCCGTAATGACTTTGCGGACTAAAAATTAGGCGCATTAGCGCGATTTTATATCTGCAATATAGTTATAATTAGTAGCGTTAGTTGCAGTTGCAAATATATTAAATCCTAAAGCAGTGTGTTATGTATTTATGGAAATGTAGCTGTCGCTGTAAATTTATTTGCTTGGCAATTATAGTTATGAATAAGCTAAAAAAGCTTGGCTAGTCGTCTTTCGCCACAATGAACATTGCAGCTTAATAGAGCCGAATCCACTTTCGCGTGAGCACTGCGGCCGTAGTTTAGTTATGGCTGTAGCTGAGCAAGGACGTTCGCATCTCATCGATGCTTTCACACTCATGCATTCACATATTCACATATCATACTTTGTATTATAGTAGACAGAACTTTGTCTCCAATCAGTCTTTACAGGATCAGTAATTCTCAATTGGTAATGCCTAGTAATAGCTGCTATTCTTAACACTGATAGCTGTCTTTAAATATGGATATTTATTGGTGCCTCTCATTTATGATGTTAAATAAGTTACCTTAAGTATGGCGAAATCCTCTTCCAAACTGAATTGGGGTTTATTATGAAAAGTCTCCAAGTCAAAATTTTTAGGAAGAAATACTTTTTCTACTTCAGCAATAACTAATGTTTCATTACGGGAGTAAACATTTCTGGTTGCAACGACTCTGTAACGTTTGTTAATAAATTTACCTTGTACTTTATTTATGATACAGTGTGCGACGGTAACTACAAGCATATCACTTATGATTCCACCACCGCATTCAGGATTACCATTTGCTTGAATGGAAACTTGATATTTAAATTTACCTCTAGGAACCGGCTTTCCACCAACGATTTCTTCAGGAGTTATGGCTCCAGCTATAAATCAATAAATATATAAAGTTCATAATAATTTAAATAAATTTTGTTTTGATGTTTAAAGAACAAATCTATTCCTTACGATTCGTAAATTAAAATTCTAAATTTTCCTATTTTATATATATTCCGTAGATATTGCACCCCCACACACATATGATACTGAGATAATTAATAAAGAAAAATAATATATAAATGAGTCTTGGAAATGAAAAATTAGATCTGAAAACTATTCAAATATAAAATATTTAGAAGTCCAAAATTTTGTTCAAATTCATTAGCTAGTCAGAATATTAAAATTTTTTAGATCCTGTAGATATGAGATGCGAATCAATAAGTTAGATATATAAATTATTAAGGGGTTACTTAATTATTTATTCATTTTTGGAGTCAATATTTACCGACCGAGTACAAATATCTCTAATTAAAAAAAAATTATAGTAGTGCATTAAAATATTGCAAAAAAATTAATCTGCATGTCAGATTTATTATATATGCCAAAGAGTACATTTTTTAAATTAATAATTTACATTTTTCGAAGAATGCGCAGATATATTGACACGCTGTGCTATCAGGTTCGTTTGAAAGACTTTCAATGTTAAGAGGAAGATGCAGTTTATGTTTGCTCAAATTTTTAACCATTTCCAGCCTTTAGCATCATACAGGCTGCACTGCCAGAGGATATGATTAAGTTCTTGAATTTCATTATTGCATGTGTATTTCGCGTTATCTATTATACCTACTCTAACTAGAGATGCGGACAAATTGTAATGGTCTGCACTGCATCTGTTGACTGTTACAATTTTTTGTCGCGCGAGGTTAGATCTTTTGTACCAGGGTTCTTTGCTGTTTGTATAAAAAATTGCAAAATATTTTTTACCAATCTTTAAACCCTTTTCAATAACTATAGACCTTGTTTGATTTTTTAGACATTTGTTATATTCCTCGTAAAAATTATTAAATGGTAGAGTTATATTTTCTACTTGCTTTTGAGAAGCAGCTATTTTTGCAAGACTATCTACTCGTTCATTACCATTTATGCCTATATAAGAAGGCACCCAGACAAAATTAATAAAGTTGTGACGAACTGCGTAGTACGCGCGCTCCATCTACAGGAAAAGTTAGAGCGCGGGGCGAGTGAGGACACATGTGCAAGTCGTAAATATATATATATATATATATATATATATATATATATATACATATATATACGTGCGCGCTAGAAGCCCTTGACTCGTTTCCTTTTCTTACTTTCTTCTAAACGCATACGAATATGAAGGGAAGAATGTACAAACACTTGTATACGTACCCACGCCCGCACAAACATATATATATATATATATATATATATATATATATATATATATATATATATATATACGCGTATATGTGTGTACGGGTATATATGCGTATGTGTGTATAATCGGCATACAAGTATATATTCATATAAGTTAGATTAAATTCCAAAAGGAAAATAAAAGGAATATTATTGAAATAATATAATAATTCGTAATGAGTGATATTAAATTAATAAATACTCTTATCGGTCTTACAGTATAATAATTATATTAATAATAATAAAATAATTATTGTTTTACTCGTTTTTCTTATAACGATAATTAATAATATTACGTTATCATAATATTATAATAATATTATTATTATAGTTAATTAGTAATCAAAAGAGTTGTTTAATGAAAATCTAAGAATCTAATATAAATAAACACCTATTTAGTGTTACATTATTATTATTAACAATTATATTACATAATTACTATTTTCAAACAATTACAAATTTGAAGCTTGTAATCATTACAATTTGTGTTAATCAATTAATTATTATACGAATTACTAACAGTAATGTATTTAAAATACATAAATAATATGTTAACTAACTTATGACTATATAAAAATAATCGTAATTATAATTGAAAATACTTTTCGAAATAAATATTTAAAGAAAAATATGCAAGCGTCTATAAACTAAGGTAATGTAAACATTGTAAAACATGAGTATGTTGTAAATAAATACCGTAACTTCCTTAATTTTTAAGATATAGTTACAATTCAAATACGAAAATGAACTATAATTTTTAGTGAACCAAATTAACCATATAACATACTTATGGTAAACATGCGAATATGTTTTTTATCGTATAACGGAAAATCAAACTAGACAAATTAACGATACAAGGTCGCGCTGTACTCATTCCCCATATGCTTCGGAAAAGTCGTAATTCCTCCCCCATCGCTGCAAGGCTTGCATAGGGCTAATGCAACTACGTTTTTAGGGGAGGGCGAGTAGACGAGATATCATGAACTTATTGGTCCAAAACTGTTTTTTACGATTTTCCATAAGCGCAACGTTAGATTTTTCGTATATAAGGAGGTGGAAAAACGCACCGAGCATCCCAGTTTCGGGGTCCCTCCAGAGAAGCACTGTTTCAGAGAAAGCATTAGCGGTATATCTGACGCAGTGGTATTCTAGAACGTACTCGGTATGTTGAGTAAAACGCTATTATAGCAATATACCGACATCTAGTACATTTGACAGATCGCGACTCCGCGTGCCATTCCGTCGCATTCGTGGTATATTGGGAAAGGCTTTAGGCTGTACCCCGGTATACGGCTGTGCGGAAGGCCTCAGTAATTGACAAGGCGCCCTGTGCGGTCTGTCAATTCGGCGCTGCGACCATTCGCATTCCCTTAATATACTAGACGTCGAGGTGAGCGCTCTCAGCGATAACCCGACGTATATATTACAGGAAGCGAAAACTGACCTACCCATCAGCGTTAGGCCAGCGGTACGCAGTGACCCTTCGCGTTTGAGTTTTTTTTATTAATACGCCCTAACTATACGAGGATCCGTTTTCAACCGTGTTTTTCCTCTTCCTAACGTTTACTTAGTCGACTCACCGCGTGCTGAGCACTTTTACTACCGCCAGTTCGGTCCGCGCCTTATGTTAATAGAATATTTGCTGTAAAAGGAAACGTTAAATAAATTCAAAAGTGAGTATTATTGTCTATATTATTTACAACTAATTCTCTACTCAGTGTTCGGGGTGTCCATGGTATGATTGGATTCTGGGTAAGGTACTGACCGTTATCTAAGCATTTACGCGGTAAGATACCAGTATCACTTCTGACGGAATCCAATCATTTTGGCCCCTACACTCCGATCTTGGTAACGAATTTCGCAAGGTAAATTTGTTTTGGGATCATAAACTTAATCCGCGTCGCGAGTATCGCTTATCCAACGCTATCCCTGCTTAGTACACGAGAGTGTAGGCTAAAAAGGGGTATGTAAAACCGATAACTACGCGGTAACAAAGTATTCAGGATATAGAGACGAAAACTCATGGTATTTTTTTTAATTTCTAGTGTATTGGGATTTTCTAACTTCTTTATATTTCTTGTTTGAAGATTTTCTAGAGCACTTAGTGAATCGGAAAAGATTACATAGTTATAGAATGGATTATCTAAAGCAATATCTAGTGTTTTAGAAATGGCAGTGCATTCTGTCGTATACACTGAGGCTGTTTTGTTAATAGGCAATAATATGCTTATATTTAGTTCGGGGCATGTAAAAGCAGCTCCAGTAAGTATAGAGCTTTCTGACTTACAGTATATATCACGATTGCACTTATCGATTTTAAGAAATTGTATATATTCATATTTGGATTTTCTGAATTTTTCAACGTTATTCCAAAATCTGTGTTCACAGGTACACATGTTGTAAGTATTTTATAATCGTATGAGTAATAGTCGTAGGAAGTACATAAATCATTGAGGGATATAAGCGTTTTTTGTATATATTGATCTAAAAGATTAGATTTTCTTTTCTTATACCTTTTTTGTTAAGTATCGTGTTGTATCTTTTTATATTTATATGTGTTAATGATTTTTTATTTGATACTATCTTGGTAATGAAACATTTGCCTAAGAATTCCGCTCTGTGCATAATCAGTGGCAGTCGAGATTCTGCCATCATAACATTTGTTGGAGTTGAGATTCGATACCCCAAGGCTGCTCTTATAGCTGCGAACTGAATTTTTTCCAGTTTTTGCTGGTGTATTTTGTGAGCCGGAAAATACATAAAACTCCCGTAGTCAATTATTGAACGAACAAAACTCTTATAGAGAGTGATAAGGGTTTATGGGTTGGATCCCCACCAAGTACCGCACAAAAATTTTATAATATTAAATGATCTTGAACATTTTTTGTAAATATAATTGAGGTTGGGTATAAAAAGAAACTTGTCGTCGAGTATAATACCTAAAAATTGGATAGTTTCGCTATATTTAATTTAAATATTATCTACTGCAATAGAGGTTTGGTCTGAATAAATGTTTTTATTATTGAATTAAATTAGCACTGTTTTTTCAGGAGCTAAGTCGAGATCTATCATGCCTAGGTTAGTGTTTATAATGTTAACTGCTTTTTCCATCTCATTTCGACATTTTGTAAATGGAGAAAAGCTTGAGTAGATAGCTATGTCGTCAACAAATTGTGAAGTTTTAATACATTTAGGAATATTTTTTAGAATGTCTTTTACACATATTATATAAGAACGGACAGATTCGGTAAATACACATCTTTCACGCGTAACGAATTGTACAAATGTTAAGATTTTTTTGAGCAGTTGATTTCTGCTTTTTAAGTTTTTCTAGAAGAATATTGCAATTTACATTGTCAAAAGCTCCGCAAACGTCCAGAAAAGCTGCTAAGATTTTTTTTATAAACGTTTCATTTATATTTAAAGAGAGATTGGCCAAATTATCGATACACGATTTACCCATCCGAAAACCCGACTGGCTTTCTGGAAGAATATCATTGAACTTGCACCACCATTTTAATCGATTTTTGATTAGAGTTTCGTATAATTTACGGAGGCAAGAAATTAAAGCCAGAGGGCGAATGCCTTTACCATCCGGTTTATCAATAAAATGCACAAAAGAATTTTTCTAAATGCTTGGGTAGTCATCATTTAAGAACATTTCGTTATAAATATCGAGTAAGATAAAGTGATATTTTATTGGTGAGTTTTTTATAACCTCGAAATCAATTCCATCTAAACCCGGGCTTGAATTATTTTTCTTAGGATTGAGTGCAGTATTAAACTCATAAAAGTCATAACAAGTGTCAAAAAATTGATTTTCGTTGCAAGGGGAATTAGAAGGGGATCAGTATTAGCTCACGGGGGCTTATTTTTTTCTAAGATACAATTTATTTTGTCGCTTCTTTGCAGATTTTCTGGCGTGTGCGTGAGACGCGGTTTAATCTATTTATTTTTTAATATTTTACATTTTTACAATACATAGTTAGAACCGCACCTTAAATCTATAGTTTTGCAAAAAAGCTTAAAATGTTCTTTCTTTTCCGTTTTAACAGTTTTCGTGGCTATTGCATGGGCTTTTTTGAATACAATTAAATCAGACATTACCTTACTATTCACCCACTTGCGATATGCTTCCTTCCGTTTTCTTTTAACTTCATTACTTAGTTCATTCCACTATGGAGCTGGATTTGTGATATTTCTTTTTTTATTCTTTGGTGTGACCGAGTTACTGTTTATAAGCGCTTTAGTTATAGTCTGCACAAAGAATTCATATTTATTACTAGCTGTAAGGTCATTATAAGCATTTCCTAAATATTCACCATATAAATTATTCAGTTTTATTTTAAAATTGCTATTGCGAATAGTTTTAAGTTTGAAGGTTTTTCTTGTATATATATTTTTTTCAATTTGTACTTCGATTATTATTGGCAAATGGTCAGAGCCGTGCGTTTCTTCAAGAACTGAAAAAGTTATTCTGTCGGAAATATTCATATTTGAAATAATTAAATCCAAATTAGATTTCGTACGGCTGTTTACATTTATATACGTGTTTGTATTGTTATTGTATACAAATAAGTCATGTTTATGAATAGTATTTAAAAATCTACTACTATTTGTGTCTATGTGAACGTAATTCCACAGTTGATTGTGTACGTTAAAATCTCCGACTAATATAGTATGATTATTATTATTTATATTGTTTACAAGCATGTCCCATTGCATTTGGGAGAGCAAAGAACCCGGTGTTCTATAACAACAGATAATTTCAATTGACGGATTTGTATTTGTAATTTTAACGCCGCATATTTCTACAGAGATGTCAGGAGACTTTAAATCTAAAATTTCAATATACGCTATGTTTTTTTGAATTAATATTAATATACCTCCACCTCGAGAATGAAGTCGATCCTTACGAAAAGTGATGAAGCCAGGGAAGCTAATGTTTTTTCCTCTTTCTTGGTCTTCTGTGAACCCGGTTTCCACACATATAAAAAGATCTATATTAGCAAGTAATAACGGGAGTTCTTGTATGCGTTTATTAAGACCTCTTGCATTCCAAAATAGAAGTTTTAGAGAGCCAAATGTTTTTATATTTGCGTCTGCCATCTTTAATTGAGATTATTAATTTTTTAATTGAGATTTTTACTTTGCAAGCTTGGTTTTGAGAGGTGTTCTTGTGAACTGATCGTCTCGTCACTACTATTACCGTTTTCTTCTTTCTTATTTAAGTGATACGGCCCTTGAAGTTTATAGTTACAGTAGTATCATGAATATCTGCAAGCATAGCAATAAGTGCTTGAATGTCCGTAGTATAATTTGTTGCGAGATTTCTTACTTGTTTGTTTCCATAACATTTCAGGAGAAATTGTGCGGTATTTTCTATATTTAAAGGATATGTTTTCATATTACTATTATACAGACTTTGAAATGCTAGAAATTCGGCCATTATTTCTGTGATTTCTATTTATTGAGTAGCTTTACTTTTTTTAGATTTAGGTTTTGCATGTTCTGAGCTCGATGAGGTGGGTAGAGCAGGAGATCTTTTAAAGGGATCAGATAGTAAGTACTTCGAGGTTTGAGATTCTACTTGTGATTTTAGAACATCTGCTGGATGAGGTAAATAAACTGTTTCTATATTCCTAATGATTAAGCTTGAAGAAGTCGAAACATTCGTGGAATTCTCTTTCGTCTCCATTGTTGTTGTTGTGCCTTCACAGGTGCTCATATTAGGAGCGCCATTTATTATTTGCGGATAATCATTCAGTGTATTCTCTTCTAAGGTATTCGAACAATGTTTAGCAATGTGGCCCTCTATTTTACATATAAAGCATTTGAATTGAGCTGTACTAGGATATATGTAATAAGTAACGTCCTCCTATCTAATTTTTAGTAGCTCAGGTAGTTTTTCAACATATTTGGGTTCAATATAGGTTTGCCTTCTGGAACTTAAAACTTTGAAAATCCTTCTTCTGCGAGAGATGCCTTTAAAGGAACGCATGCCTATAAAGCAATACGCTTTATTTCTAAACAATCTATTGCGTCCTCGAGTGCAGAGTGAGGAATTACAGGAGAAACATTTGAGAATATTACTCTTTGATGTTTATTAACTAGAGGTCTCAACGTAGTCTCAATGTCACCAATTTTTATAGTTTTGTAATTTTTAGTCAGGTTTTCTACAATATCTTTACTCGCAAGGTACAAACATATTCTATTATTTGATATCCTTGTAGTATATAGTATATTCTTTTTTCCACAATTTTAGCAACTACACTTGTATAGTCCGTGAGAGTTAAACCTCCTACACAATCAATTATTAGCCCTTGGTTACGTTTAGGAAATTCTTTTTGTGCTTTTGATGCATAACTAGATTTAACTTCATAAGAGAAAACTTTTGACTCATTCACTGGCGTCTGCTTAAATTCTGTAAGAGACATATTTAAATCACAGTCTGATGTTGCACTCGCGAGAATGCCGAATTTTGCGGGCTACGCTCGCCCTGAATATAATAACACGAAGCGATAGTAAACACACGTGTTGTCACTTCGAAGACTGAACTTCGACTCCCAAATCGCGTTTTTAATTGACGGTTATAGAATCATGATGCTAAGGTTCTCCCCGCTGTATAATGCAGTGTGTTCTGGGGACCAAATAAAAACTGATTAATTAGAGTACTTACTTCGTTTCCACTTTCAACAATTTGTTTTACTTTGTTTCTGAACGTATCTAAGACATTTTCTTCGGCACCATTAGTCGCCGGATGATATGGTGGTGAGAAAAATGATAAAATTGTGTATTTATAAATTGCCGACCATTATCCGATACAACAAAACTGCCCATGTAAACAGTACAGTTGAACTATCCCAATGCCTCAGGAAAGATAGTTCTTTTCAATAAATAATTCGTTTCATTTACTAAATACTTTTTTTCATCTTCTGATGAACTTTTTCCGTCTGTTAGCTAGTTGAAAATGCATAATCTTACAACACAAGCTAATGTCTTATCGTGTGTTATTTCTATCGCTATTTGCGCAAACTATGGAGATAAAGACATGAAAAATGATTGCAGCTCTCTCATTTACGATGAGAAGAGGAACATGCTTAATCAAATTTAAATATTCTGAATACAACTCAATAAGATCTCTACGATAGGAGCGCTCACATCGGCAAATAAAATAAAAATCTCAACTCATCATCAAAAAAACTCAGAGTGTTAAATTTTTTCCCTTGTCAAATAAATTATATAAAATTCATTTTATAGGGAAGAATTTTACAGGGATTGGAAAATAGCAGGCTCGATATCTGACTACTAAATAGCGAGATCGCAGGCGAAAAAGCTGTCCTGAAGAAGTAAAAGAAATATTTTAAAAGGGATATATACAGTATTGGAGAACTGGAAGTATTTGCTATGTTAGTTTAAAAACATATTTTTTCGTGGTAGCAGTTTTTTATAGAGGTTAGCTACGAATGTTTTTTCTATCAATAAGCACTTGTGACGAGAAAGATGAACAATGAATTAATATAAAATTGCTCGTTAAGTAAAACAAAATCTAACTGTATACTATAAGTTGTTAAAAGAAATCTATGATAAGAACTTTCTATCTCGTGCACCATGTGCTCTCGTATGGTATAAATGATTTTGAAACTTGAAAGAGTACTAAAATAATGAATATATAGGTCAAGCTATTTCTGTATCAATTTCACAAACGGTGACAAAAATTAATCAAATTTTGAACTAGGATGATAATCATTCTACTAATTTCTGAAACTAAACTATAAATAAACTATCAGAACAATATTATATGGTAAAATAACGGATAAAAGTGCAAAAATGAACACCGCATCTGATCATAATGTACTATATGTGTAGCTATATTTAATTATTAGATGCACTCAAATACAGTTGTACTTAACACTCTGTAACTTATTACTGTTTCAGAAGATTGAGATTTTCTTATTAAAAGTACTCGTTTAGAGTTGATAGGGGCGGTAAAGCGAATACCCGCTAAGCTCTTCAATACCATTACAATAGAAGACTTTCAACACTACACTGATCAATGGAAAAACGAATAGAGCAATGTGTGGTTAGGAAAGATAATCTAAGTACATTGAAGGGTAGCATTTGATTGTAGAATAATTTTTAAAATAAAACTCTTACTCGTAATCAGATTCAGTATTTGATAGATGGGTTTCGTATATTTAATATTATTATCTATTCACATTAAATGAACTCTCCACCTATATTCTAACGGCTAAACTAATATTCGATAACAAATGTACAATCGAGACATTGACTATATTTTTTAAAACTTGAAATTTTCTTAAATTTAAATTTTAAATTGTAAATAAAAAAATCACTCTTATAAAGAAAGAAAAATTATTTCAGCACTTAGAAAACAAAATATAATTTTTTCACACTGAGGGCAAACATAGTATAATATAATACCAGGGAGGACAACAGCTGTTGGTCAACGACAGCATGTTTACCGCTCGAACATGCCGACGAAGGTCAAGAAATGCGACTGTCATATGTCAGTCACAATGTACTATTGTTTGAAATTTCAAAGAAATAATTCGACCGTATTTTATGAATATTAAGCATTGATGAGTTTTACAAAACCTTTTTAAGAATTTTTTAATTCAAAATAATATTCATAAATAGTGTATAATGAACGAGGGAAGAAATAATAAAAGATATTTGATGAAAAAGGTTAAGGATTTTGGTTGTTCGTTTTGTCAAAATTCAAAATCGAAGTAATGATTCTTCAAAATGAAGTTATTTCGTTAGAATATTTAAAATATAGTTAAGAGCGAATTTATTGAGGGCTTCTGGTACATATTTATATTAGCACTTCCTAACAAACGCATGATTCAAGGAATTTTCGAGGGAATTGAATTCACGCAGCTTTTGGAACAAATAGGTTATAATAAATTATATTAAAGAAATTAACATTATTTAAAAATTATTTGCTATTGAATTCTACAGTCTATTCTAAAACGTTAAAATTAGTTCTTGTTTTTTTTATTGAAAGAAAATGTGTTAGTATTCATTGGAAATGTATTATCTTCGTATTTGAATACAAAATACGAGCAATAATAAGTTATTTTTAATCATTACAAATCGATAATACATGCTTGCAATTCTATTTCAATATAATTTATTAAGTAAACTATTTATAAGTTATTGATAATTAAGATTTATGGCAGTGGGCTGTATTAAAATAGAGAATGAAATTGATACTATGTAAAACTTTGCAAGGAATATTTTTAAAGATACTTTATAAACTTAATTTTATAAAAATACTTTATAAAAATTTTCATTTTACTCGGTGAATATTAAAAATTTCATAACTAAATTGTCCTGTAACTCGCTTTTAAGAAACCTCTAAATGTTTGACTAAGAAAAACTCAATACAAACGATATAATTCAACATACAAAAAATAATAAAGGCACAGTCTGAGACGGTATAACTAACTTTCTATTCATAATACCTCTTGTAGAGCTTTACATAGCACAGCAAATATCCTCTATGTAGCCTTGAAGTGCAATGCTTATCTTCGGAAAAAACTACCATGATCGTTTCCTGTAAGGATTCACTTAAATTCTATATCTAAAATTTTGCTATAATAATAAAGCATACATCGCTGGTAACAGTATAATTAAACTGGATCAGTTTGGTTTTCAGGAAAGGTATTTTATCACCACATTTTAAGACTAGTACAGCACATAATGAAGTGTTTTATCCTTATTCAAGTTGCCAGACTTTGAAACTAGAAAGAAATACTATTTAGGACTATTCAGATGTTCCACTCATATCATTAACTTTTACAGTTAAATTAAATAATACGTGATCACAGATACATCCATCAAAATCAGGAGCTTTACAAGATGGCTTCATAGGGCCTACAATTCTCAACTAACATGTTAACAACAAATCACATGTTCTTGCGATTGGACAGAGTGATTTACGCAAGTTCCAATGAGTCGCTTTTAAAAATCAACTCATGGTATGCCAAATGGTCAGTCAAACTAAATCAATTGAAATCTGACGATACTTTATTCTGTATAATGAATAGTAGAATTAGTCTGTTCTCCCCATAAAATTTAAATGTGATCGAAATCAAATAGAAATGAATTCTAAATTATCTGCGATTAATAATCAATCGTTAGCTTAGATTTTACTGATATACCATCTAAGTTTTGTTTAAGGACTGCTTTTTAAAAATCATTTCGCCATACATTAACTACAGTTTAATAATTCATATACAATGATTTGTTTAATAATAAAATACCAATAAACTATACTGAAAGGAATAGCTCTGATAGCTAAAATAGAAGACTGTAAATTTTAAATCGTGTATTGAATTTGGTCCTTAAAAAGCAGAACGCATCTGATACTAGCAATGAGAAATAATGATTAAGTATTCGATACATAGATAAAAATATTAATTAGTGACCAAGATTATGCTAATTAGTAACGTCTATCCTGCGTCCAAACATTTTAACTATATAGAACAAGTAACGTAATCTAATATTTTGCACTATCGATATGAACTTAAACTCAGAAGTATTAATAATAATGTGAAATAAAAAGTTGATTGTCTTATGAGCATGTTATACGAATTGATTAATAAAAAGCAATTTACCTGTACTTGACGAATGCTGCTATCTCTATATTTCCAACATAATTGTTGAAAATCAAGTTCTATTAAGTTATGCATACTCTTGCATTAAATTTAAATTTAAGAGTTTATTTCGGTAAATTAAATCATTTTTTAATGCATTATAAATGATAAAAAAATTGATTGACTTCAAAAAAATTTTGTTTGAATTAAATTAACAGAATTATCATAAATATATATACTTAAGTTAAAGAATTTTTTATTGTGTATATTAACTCTAACGGTAATTAGTTTATAATTGATAAAATAAACATCGATAATTTATTGAAATGCATTTATATTATTCATAATTATCCGATCGTATTTGAACATACGGTTTATCAGTACCATATCAGTACCGTGGAATTTTTGAAATATTAATTTTTTCTTATTTCTATAGAGAACTTTTATACTCGATAAATCACTGTTATTTAAAGTCATTAAAAGTAGATCTTTTCAATGGAGGGAATATGCTTTATCTTTTCTTGCTATACCGACAATTAAAATGTAGGAATAATAAATGAGAATTTCAGTGATCAGTTTTGCCTTTGTTTTTATTTATAAATATATTCTTAGTTTACATTTGTTTCTGTGTGGTTATTATGACTCGATAGAATTCTTTATTTAATTTTGATAGATCTATGCTCAATAATGTCTGATTTTCTTAGTATAAGAGACTAAACTTAAGTAAATTTATATTTAATGTTAAAATGAATTTATAAACCTTTCTAGGTCATTGTTTGCAGAAATTCGATTCATATTGTTTGCTAGGTCGACTTTTTGTAAATTTTTGATTTGATACAATTTCCTTTTTTAATTGATTGTTGAATTTTTTTTTAATTTTTTCATCATGTTGGCATATTATGCATTACGAAAAGTGGTTCACGTGATTATTTGCAATAAATGACCATTTATAACGATATTTTAATCGTAAATATAATTTTATTTTTTTCGAGTTTCAAATTGTTATACAAATTGTAGATATTATATTCTAGATATTACAAATCAAATGACTTACCCTGATTAGAAAAAAAATAAATCTCTGAAGCAACAAATATTAATAAACAGAAGAGATGCATTATGTAATTTAGAAAATACTTCTTCAATTTTAAAGTTATTTCTTTTAAAGTCAACACAATAATGATCGTTTAACTCAATTTCTTTTCCTATGTACTGTATTCATTCATTCCAATCGTTTTAGCATAACCTATTCTGAAATTTAATCACCAATGGCTCTATCCATTATCTTTTTTATAATAATAATTAATGTATAGAGTCTTATAAATATCGCCATTGTATGTGTTTATTATTCCGATATTAAGGCCGTATAGTTATATGCTAACTAGATTGTGGAGGCACGTAGTACTTGTTAAAAGACTAAAATTTTAAATAAATTTTTATGTAATGAGCAAGAACTTCTTTCTATACATAAACATTATATATTCTAATTAATGATGAAAATATCCTATTTTACTATTTCATAAAATTTCAATTCATATCCAGTTTTTATACTTAATTTAATTAAAATGATAGAATTAAAGGAGTTGCGTGTTTTGATAGCCAGTGCAACAGTCTTGTATAGAGATTTTATGCTAATGCTAAAAAATACTTCAACCCTTAACAAGAATGGAATGAATTATACATCTCGAGCTCAGAGGGAAATTAATTGCTTATATAATATTTTAACAAATTTCTAGCAGAATAAAGATCATTCAATGCAAAAAACTTTACTTAAATAACTTTATATTAACTGGTATAGGAAATATTAATTTTTCATGGTATAGAATTCTATGCCATAGATCGATTCAGAAATATAATGTATTTCACCAAAGGAATGATGAAAAATTCAACTATTATGTGCCAAAATTAGATTGAATTAGGCTGAATAATTTTATTAACACAGAAAATTCATCAATTGTTACGAATTTCCATAGTTTGCGAAAATATTTTAGGTTTTGCAATGTGGTTATTATAATCTCGAGATGTACATAGCTTGGTATAATAAATAAATAAGACAATTAAGAAATAAAGTATAAATAAGATGATTAAAAAGTAGACCTTTTCCTGCACGTTATGCTTACTCTGATCAACTATCATTTATTAGTTTTTCGAATATTTACGTCCCGCTTTCAACAGATAGTTAAAATCAGATGTATTTCAATGATGTATGATTTCTACTTTCATTATTATTCATGCAATTAACAAGTCTTATGAAAATGATTGCTGAGTGAGTTCGCGATTTAGAGATAGACCTTACGAGGATTATTGTTATAGTGTCAAATAAATTGTCAAGACAAAAGCTTCTTTAGTAGTAATATAACAAATCTGAAATCAATGGCACATTATTTCCAACGCCTAAACGTAGTCTTAAAATATAACCATTCTTCTCATTTAGTTTCAATCCGCTCATTACTTTTTTTTTTCAACAGTTGATCGTGTATAAACAAGAAGTTATTTATGATTTGGATTTAAAAATTTATAATAGGCAAAGATGATCTCATTCGTGTGGTTTCAGTTATGGCTGCAATCGTAATCCTTATGAGATTTTTCACTAAATCTAACGTTTTAACGATCAAGCACAAATGTTTCTACAGTGACCGGTTAACTAAGCACTTTTATTTGGTATGTATGCGGTAAATATAAGAAAAAATTAATACCTTATATTTTTTACTGTATATATATTTTAATAGTTGTATTAAATGGTATTTTTTAGTTTCTGCACTATCTATACAGTTATCAACAATTTAACTCGTTTTCACATGTCCAAAGAATTTCTTAGAGTTGGATATAGTATACGATATATTTTCATTAATACAATTATATTTAAGTTTATGAATTGATTTATTATTTATTGTTCATTATATTTTAGAAAATGTTATATGACGTTTAGTAAAAATATGTAAAAAAGATTAATGGTAAATAACTTTAATATTTGTATGCATACACAGTTCTTCTAGCTTATACATTTATATTAAAATAGTTGATTACATTAGATATAAATAAATTCAAAAATATGTATATACTGAGTCTGGCTTTATTTTGAGATTATTTAAGATAGTGTAATAGAGAGAGAGCGTATGTCAGATACTGAACAACAAAATTGAATTAATATCATTTCTTTGAGGAAAAGGCTTGCTTTACACATAATTATGTATATACAGATAATTAACTATTTAAGCATATTAATTAAAACAATTTTATATACATTTGATATAAATTAATTATTTATCATTCGGTTTTCTTAGATAAACTTTATTATATTTTCTTAAACATGACTGCAATTTACTGCTTAGTGATAGTATTGATATTTTCAACAGCATATTAGATAACATAGTTTTCAGTATGAGAAGCTGCTTACTACCCATAGTAATTGAGGAGAATTAAAAGCATAAGTAAAAGAGTAAGGTAGCTCGAGGTTTAAAACAAGTGACAAGCACTTTTTGATAAATTTGCTATATTGAAGCTGGTGATCCTTATGGATCACCAACATACAGGAATATCTCCAACTTGCAACCATGCAGGCATTAGAGCAACCTTGCTATGTACCTATGTCTACAAAATTTAACCATCTTGATCGCCCTTTAATTGATTGTTGGACTAGAGATATTGAGATAGTACGACAGGAGTGTTTCTAAACAAGAAGTTTATATTAGTGCGCAATGACGATATCGTGTACAATATAAAATTGAAAAATAAAAATTCCGTATGATTTCCTTGCAATCAGTATTTTTGCAAGTTTTGAATGTGATTATCAAATATCTATTTTTCAACCTTTCTAAAATTTCGAAAATTCAGTTGCACATTTGTTTTTATAAAATACGTGTGCGCTTGCGGCCAGTTTATCCGCACCAACGACTATACCGATTTTCTCGCTGGCCCAGAGCAAACATCCGCTTTTTCTTGATTCTTTCCAATGCAGTGGAGAGGGCTGTCATAAAAAAGGATAGCTTGAAAAAAATATAGGAAGGAACCATTGTAGACGACGAAAGATAATCTTCATTCACAAGACGTATGAACGTCGCTTCGTCAATGCTTCCGTATATCCAAGCAGTTACTCGAGTGTTAACAATGGATAGAAAAAATAACAACTACTGGTCCTTGCCGTGTTCGCTCGACTTCGCCTCGTTTCCCTTCGTTGAACCTCCTTCTTCCTCGCTCGCGAGCAATGACCTACTTCTCTGAGACCTAATTGGCTCACAGACATTGGCCCATACTGCAAAAAGTATTAACAATTGACCTAAATGAATATTAGTATTTACACATAACTTTTCCTTCCCGATCCATGCCGCTAATATGAGCAGTTATATCTGCGACTTCTGACTCCTAACAAAGTGAATAGAACAGCATGGAGGATGAGCGATATCAGGCTGTGATTTAAGCTGAGAGTGCAAATCACTCGGAGGTCACTTTGAATGTTGATATTTTTGGTGATAAAAATATCAAGAATATCCGGAGCACGTGGAGCTGAGCCCCGAAAGTGAGTCGGGGTGAACCGGGCTTCCACTGAGAAGAGAGATGGCAGAGCGATTATCTGAAAAAAGTACGACTTTTGCTGTTTGCTGTCAGACGGCCCTAAGATGTATGTTTAGTGTTCAGATCATCAGCAATGATCACGGGAGTATTATAAATAAGGAAGACTGTGAGGTCAGCAAAGTTGATTTGAAGCTGGGCGAGGGTGTCACTCCGATCGTCTCGCAGCTGGTGTTGGTGGAGATGGCTATAAGTCGGAAAGATTTATATCTTCTATTTGAATGAGCATGGCTGTAATGTTTTTGAGGATTAGCGGAAGGGTAACCTTTGTATGTGTGAAAGAAAATTAAAATAAAATAATGTCAGTTCATTGAAGTAAGGCTTCTTAGAAAATAATTATATGTATGCATTTAAAATTCGTTTATTTTTATTGTACTGTATTCAATTCTTGAAACTTATTAATTCAATTTAATTTGTATGTATTTAGATAAATTATTATTATTAATTTAATTTTCCCAGATAACTTTTAATAGTTTTTTATAACACCGTGCAAAATTATGGGAATCAATTATAGAATTCAATATTATAGAAAGAAGTGATGGAAGTCATATTATCCATATGGAACTAATAGGTTACCCAATCACCGTAGACATCCCTTGTAATTACATAATGTAGTGTAAGTGCATATAATTTAATGAGCCACTGAAGGCGCTGATATGGATTGAGCTGAAACCCGTGTCCTTTTGTGATAGGCTGCGACGATACAAATAACCTAGATGTTCTCTTATTTTATCAGTTGTAAATTCTATAATGCTTTACGGAGCACTAATATGCACTGATACTATGATGTCAAACAGTAGTAATTGTTGTATTTGCCAATGTATACGTGTATAGCTAGGCTGAGAGTGGCTTGTATCTAGTGCACTGTAGCAAATATTACGCTTTCAGTAATTATTAGAGTGACTTTCTTCGATTTTTTGGATACGTTTAGAGATACTATATATTGCAAATATCACTAATACTCTTGTATAATCGAAGCTGACAAATGTTATTACAAGAAGTTATCCAATGGGACCATAGAAGAGTAACAATGATGATGAAATGCAATTAAAGATGGAAAATGGACGCACCTTATTATTCCGGGTGTGATTGGAGAACTGATCGAGAATACAGAATCATTAACTTCAATGTTACGCAGGCCTTCACTAAGTATAGTTGTTTTTGCAGCTATTTACAACGTTTCCACGTATATCATCTCATGTCCTGAATAACCTGAAATAGACGTGGAGCTGCCTATTTCACCAATTATTAATTTATCTAAATACAGTTGACATAAGCACAATTAAAGTATTCCCTATTTCACTGTCCAGGATTTTATTGAAACGAAAGCAGTTTCAGACTTCATAGAGAGGTTATTTTGTATCCAAAAGGCATCGGTAAATATATGTTGGCATTATCTAAGGAATGAGATGCGGTAAGCAGGTTGGCTCGGGCCAATATTTCAAAATCGTACACCATAAATAATAATAAAAAATAAATTTTATAAGAGATGAGGCTTGCACAATCTAATCGACTAGGACCATAATAAAAGAAAATTATCTTTCGTTATTATTATACATTCTTAACACATATATTCAAATCATTATCACCGTTCAAGACATAATTATAGATGTTACGTCTTAATCCTGTCGATGCGCTTATTATAGATGAGATATTAACGACAGCGAATTCTACTATTAAATTCGATGAAAAAAATCAATGTACTGAGGAGAACTCAAGTGGATATAACCGCAACATTATGTCGGTTGGGAACTATAGGAGATTATGGAGAAAATGCATTCTCCACAGTCCTCTACTAGTTAGGAGTACCGGTAGGTGCAATACGATTGTCAACCAGTATATGGGCTTAATGATATAATTATGTCCGCATTCTCGGAGTACTTTATATACTTCACTTCTAGAAGATTCGGGTTGTGAAGTTCATTCGTAGTCAGGACATGGGACTCTTCAGTCGCTGTGAATTCATCCGACTGAAATTGAGCTGATTTAAATAGATGATTTAGTGAACCAAAACATTGTCTTGTCTAATCCAGATGTTTTGGACACGAACGTCTACATACAGGATATGATTGTTAGTTTCTGCAAGTGGGTAACATATCGGGCACTGTTTATTGCGGTTATTGCACTTATATGAACGGGAACGGAAGCGTAGTGAACCTATCTTTTTTGTGATGAAGTATGTATTCGCATCAACAAAGGAGTAAAGTTTTACGTTCTACGTCTATTCTTTTGTAGAGAAGATCGACCTATCGTTTGCGAATGTTACTAACAAAACAGTTGGATACTTGATTTAGGAGAACTGTTTCTTGCATCTAAAAGCTTCAAGTCAAACATGTAGAGCGAACATCAGTTGTTGAGATTTAAGTCGATTTTTGGTCAGGAAATGTAATTGCTCGGCTAGCATCTGACTAGACGGCTGTATGTTCTAGCCTCAGCTGAAAATTGAAGTCCAAGGTAGATCCACATCTCTTGGTGGCTGATGCTTCGCATTCGAACGAATTGACCATACATCTTGAAGGTTCTGATAGCATTCATGATCGTCTTTCATTTCTTTCCGGGGAGAAAGAGAAAGAGAGAGAGAGAATTAGAATTAGAATTATATTTATTAGAGCCTAAGGACTCGTGGTCCTTCATAGGCCAAGAGAGATAGGGAGAGAGAGAGAGAGAGAGAGAGAGAGAGAGAGAGAGAGAGAGAGAGAGAGAGAGAGAGGTGAATCTGATATTGGAGCTTATTCATATTATTTAATACTATTAAAACATTTTGTTTATCTGGATGCCGAATTTGACTAACTCTATGGTAATTATATGCAGATACTTTTCAAATATTTTTACCAAGATAATAAAAAATGTTGTCTAAGATTAAGCACGATATAAACTGCATCATAAACATTACTTTTTGAACACATCTTATATATTATGAAAAGTTTTAATTATTTTAATATATTCTCCTATACTGAACAACTTTTTCAATAAAGTAATTAATATTATTCTTGTTTTTTACCTATAATATCTTATTTGAACTAGTTACTCTTCATTATCATAAGTAGGTTTTATTATCTTTTCCCTTTTTTATTACCATATTTGAAACTATTCTAATTTATATTATTGTCTGAGATGTTACAGACGCGATACCAACAGATTGTTTAGTTTTCTAACAATTTTGATTATTCTCTTTCTCAATTATGTTGAATATAATGAATTTTTTTCCTTTACATTTAATTTAATTCCTTTTTTCTCTTTTCAGTATTGTTTGTTTCTGAATGTAATATTTCTATAATATAATAAGTAATAATTTCATAGTTCTAGGAACTGAGTTACTATTTTCATTATATTATTTAAAGTTAGAATAGATATTTGTTCTTAAAGTTTTTAATTTTTCATTGACTTGTGAGTGGATTATTATTTTTTATTCGATGTGTATCAAGATTTCTGTGATGCATTATTTGTTTAACAATTATGCCAGTGTTTTTTCATTTGTTGCAGTTGAATTGTATTATTAAATTAATAATCTGTACAGCAAGAGTAAAATAGTTTTCAAAAAGAATTTTGAAATGAATCTTTGTTCCCTTTAATTATCTATCACAAAAATTGTAATATTAAATTCTAGTATATTACAGCCTCTGAAAGATTATTAAAGATTCTCTTTAAACGATTTAAAAAATATTTCTGAAGGAAATAAAAGCGTTCATAAATTTCTATATTAGTTCTTTCAAGAAAATTATTTGAATCTGCTTAGAGTGCTTACTCTTTTGAAAATATTACACGCAAAAATTCTATAGAAAAAGCAAATATGTGTTCCTTTTAGAATTCTTTTACAAACTATTTTTGAAATCTTTCATAAACTATAATTAATATAATCGTTAGTAGGCTTTTATTTTAGTTTATGTATTGATTATTATTATATGGCATAGATTTTACTGATTCACATATGAAGATAGAATGTAATTGCTGCAACCGATCATTAATAGGGAGAACTTGCCTGAAACTTTATTTCATGCTGAAAATGAGTTTTAAGTTTCGGTGTGAGAAGTTATTATAAAAATCTCTCTAATGTAATTATAATTTTTCAAATATGCTAAAAACGCAATAGATTTTACTTTTTCTTCCATTAAACAAACTAAAACAATAGGATAATAAATGTAAACTTTAAAATTATTTTTAAAAAAATATATAAGTATGTACAAGTGTACGTCTGTATTGAGTAGTGAATAGATTTAATCTAGAATTCATTATTTATAGACATCAACCAATTGTAACTCTGTATTTTTATATGGATAGTAAATATAGCCTAGTTTTTGATTTGGTTAAGCTAAAAAAATTTACTTCAACAAATAATTTTCTGCAATGGGTATTGTTAACTAGGCTCTTTGTTAGCACAATGAGAAGTTGAAAACACTACATTGCCTTATTATGTTGCATACTTTATACTGTTTATTTAGACATTAACAAAATAATTTCGAGAAAAACATGGTATTCAGCTTAAATGTAAATTTCAATTATTTTAAAAACTTATATTTTTATTAATAACTCATATAACTTTCGTTGTACCATAAATATTTCTCGTTCCATAATATTAGTAATCCAATCATTTACAACTATCATCTGCTATTACATACGTATTGTTTTCTTTATTAGTTTCTTATAGTTACAGCACGTAACTACTAAAATATTACATAATATACGTCAATTCATATTTTGTCGTTTCAAGTATATGGTGAAAATGATTTTACTATTTTACCATTGAACATATTAAAATCCCTAGACCAATTAGAAGCTTTTAAATATATTTGTAAAAAAATTACCGAAGTAATTTTAAACTGTATTTAGTTTATCTCTATTCGCCAATATTTCGTTCAAGAGGATGAACTTGAAAAGACAGGCGGACTGTGTGCTTTTGAAAAATTTGAGGAACAGAATTTTCAAAATTATTTCATAATCTTGATCTCATACAGAAAATTAATGTAAAAATTAAAAAAAAATTAAATTCAGAATTCATTTTTATTAGTAGTAATTTTATATGGTATATAACATTTTCTGATTTCCTGATTTCCTGCATTCCTTTACATGTAATTAGCATGATTTTCTTTCTGTTTTTTTTTTTATTGAAATAGATTACTTGACAGATGCTTTATAATTTATTTTTTTAGCCAAGGTAATAGGCGATTCCAGAAGATTACACTTTTACACCAACATAATCGCGTTCTCTGATTTTTATATGCCCTCCCATCGGTTACATGAAACCAATAGGTTAGTCTCAAATAAAATCGTTGTTCCTAACGCTATAACTTTATCAAAAACCGTTCAACTTTGTTTCTTAATTGAAATCTCAACTTTTTGACTTCGATATATATTTATTTGTTGGATTAGATGTTGATGTTTTTGCAATTGTTCAAAAATGTTTTGTGGACAAAATGATGTCTGTTTTTAATTCTATCTATGATATAATTAAATTTACAAACGCAATATAATGACATAAAAAATTGAGTTTTTTGGATATTAATGTTATTAGGAACTAAGATAGGTATGATAACAGGGATCATAGAGCGAACATATTATCATATAAAGATTTTAAACAGCATACTTTAATATTGGTTAAGAGATATTTATTAATTATGGTTATTCAAATGTATTTGCAGGAATAATGAGAGAATAAAAAAATTGAATAATAATTTAATAAAATTAATATTAATACAAATTTAAATAATAAAAGAATAAAAAAATAGTAGGTGAGAAAAGAGTATGAAATATAAATTCAATAATAATAATATTCTTGCTCTATCATATATAAACGGTTTATCAAAAGAAATTAGAAGTAATATTAAAACAAATAATTAAATTTATTTAAAAAATAATAATAACTTAAGTAATTTATTGAACATTTGTAAAGATAAGGGTGATATGTTTAAAAGCTGAAGTAGTTTATAAAATTAATTGTAAAAATTATAACAAATATTATATCGAACAAACTGGTAGATACCTGAAACAATATAAATTAACATCAGCATAGTTTGTGAAATACGAATGATGAATCTCGTCTAAAAGAGCATTGTTTAAAATGTAAACATTTTAGATCAAAGCGTTAAAAGTGCATATAAGAGGAAACGTCATATTACTATTAGATTACGAGAATTTACGGTACCTTACTACATGTGAGCTTCTTCGTATATATCGTCATCTTTTCTATGTTGCATGTTTACAATGATCGGAAATGGATCGAGTGAGTTATTATACGAATTGTCCAATATTACCTATAACTTGTAAATGACTAATGCGAGTTAGTATATAATTAGTCAATACTAGCGTTATGTACTGCCATCACAATCATGGTAACGTACATATTCCAATTCTCCTCCATGATAAGATATCTACACTTATACATCACGTTCACGGTGGACGGAGAAGTTTGATACAACTCTTAAATGACCAAGAAAGCTAGCATTTTATATGAGAAACTCGCGATTAGGTGTAGGTGCCGCATATGCTGACTGTTGATCAACAACATCAACGTGTCGATGATTCTGAGCAGTTGAGCAGTATTTGTCGCTATTTAAACGTATCAAACTGAAAATGACCTAGAATAAATAGTTCTATAAAATCCGCAGGAGTTTATAATGTATATACAATCTTATAATCCTCGTTTGCTTTGATCTAATTTAGAAAAATGGTTTAGTTGACTCGGAAGTAGATATGAATAATATATATATATCATTTTAATATAAATAAAGATCCATAACTTTCTTTTAAAGCATTTCAATTGTTTGAATAATGTTTGTTTTCCAAAAGACGTATCCAATGAGTACAATTTTCGATTGGTTTTTTGAGGTTTTACAGGTGTACAAAACGATAACAAAGGTAAGGAGAGGAACATTCCAGTATTTAGTCTAATAATTAAAAACTGTCATCATTGCACCTTCATTTAATAATTTAAATTATTTCATGTAGATGTACAAATATATTAAAACACATTAAAGAGTAATACATTAAAATAATTTTTATATCAGTCTCTTTTACAGAATTATAAAAGTGATCCAACAAAATCAGATTTCTACAAATTGATTTTCTGATGTAGAATTCCTTATAACTGTAAAAACGCGCATCTGAGAAGTTTTTCTGCCCTTTATGATATTATTAATATATCTTAAATAAGGTAAAATTCTTGTATAAACTCCTGGGTATTCATCTTCAATACATGTATCAGGACCAAAAGAGAATATTCCAATTATGGCGCCGTTGTTATCAACTAGTGGACTGCCACTGTCTCCCTTAAATAATTCTTACGCGTAAGGAAAAACTAACGAAATGTTGAACAAACAATCTATATAAATTTAATATAATTTTTAATTTATTTACCCAACATGTTCCTCGAGGTTTCTCAGGTAGTTGCTTTACTCTTGCGCACAAATGATAATATCGAAATCGTCTCTTGTACAATTTATTGCACACATAATTAAATACAACTTCAGCTTGAGCATATCGCAGTATACCATCACGTAATTCGAGCTGCAATATTACTTTATTTGTTGCGTTTTGATATATTTTATTTTTTACTGCATTAACACCGTGACTAGATATAAAAAAAGTTTTATGTAAATGTAAAAAACTTGATTCACGTATGTTTAATTTACTTAAAAATGGATTATTTGCCAGTCCTAGTCCATCTTTCAGCTGAAAAAAGTGTGCCTGCATTAATGTTCTATATATATTATAATTATTTACTTTTTTCATAAAATTCTTATTATATTTTTATTTTCATACAACGCAGATTTACAAAAAAAATTGTTATTACATTGAAATAAGTTTTTTGTTGATTTAAATAAATTTTTTTTAAATAGAATAAGTAGCTTATCGATATACCATTACATAACCATTTATTCAAAATAAGTAATTTATATATTTAAAGTACTGAAATATTTGTTAATGTAAAGAAACCAAAATTTGTTTTGTAAAATTAGATTCTTGATTTTCAAAAATATTTATTCGAATTAAGTAAATATTTTTCAAAAATACAATGTTTTAATATTTTATAATCCAACAATATATCAAAAGGTACTGTAATATTTTTATTTATTAGGTAACTATTTTCCTAATCTTAAATAATGTAAGAAATAAGCGTGCACCATATATTATATTGCAATTAAGAATAATTATGTTTTCATATTTTTCCATCATTTTTATTGTATTATATATATATATATATATATATATAATATTTTATTATACTGCACGCAACGCAGTTCATTTGGTTATTTAATACTCTATTTGGTACGCCAATCATTGACCATCGCTAGAGATTTATTAAGTTTGTCAATAATGTTGCTGTCGCAAATAGAAGAAGCATACAGAAATGTATCATCTTTATAAATCTCCAAGTACATTTAACGATGGCACGAAATGTTGTTGATAACGAGATTAAATATTGTTAGTCTTATAGGACTCCCGCTTTAATTTGTTTTTTTTAAGAAAAGGTATTATTTAATTCTGAGTAGGTACACCGTCCAGTTGAGTATTAGGATTTCTATTCATTTTTTTACAATTCTGTTGGTCCAGACACTGTCGAATGATTTTTCAACATGTACGAGTACTGTACCTGTATTCTGCTACCAATTTTTACATTTGTTAATATGCTCCATTAGTATTAGAATCTGGTGTAGGGTAGAATGGTCGTGTTGGAAGCCAAACTGGTCAAAGTGGATGAGATTATTATTAAAAATGTATGAATTTAGGTGAGAGAGGATCATGGCTTCGAAGGCTTTACCTATGATATTGATTAAGATGATAGACTTGTAACTCGTTGTTTGGTATGGATTTTTGTCAGGCTTTTGAAAAATTATGATTATTGCGCTCTTACAGCCCTGCGGAAAGTATTTGTGTTGGAAACACGCATTAAAAATGTCACTTAGACATTGTATAATTTCGACCGGCAGTTTTTTCAGGATAAAGTTGCTGATTTCGTCTGGTCTTCCAGATTTATTATTTTTGGTGTTTTTAAAGTATTGTTATAGTTAACTTAGAGATATGGTCGAAAGAGTTTCGATGCAGTTAAATTAAAATAATTCTATTATTAGATCATTTTTTTCATGAATAAAGTTTATGCAGCTGGAGTCTTCATGGGATATGAATGTTTTCGCCTCCGTTTCGGCAAGTCTATTAGCTTTATCTTTTAGTGAAAAATATGTGATTGTATTATTGTTATTTTTAGGAAAGGCATAGCGGCGATGGATTTGGTTAATGTGCAAGTGAGTTTTCAAATTAAGTTGTTTTTTATATTAAGTTTATATTTTAGCATTCCAATCGCTTCTGAGTTTGAATATTGCACAAAATATTGCGAACTTCTGGCGATTTATTTTATTTCTTGTTACTATGCTCGATTTTTTATAATTATTCGATTTTAGCATATTCCTTTCTTTTCAGCTGTAAGCAGCGAGACTCTGTTTTTCTGTTCACTGATTGGCGTAAAGATTTTGATTACGCCTTTTATTATTTGGGTAATATTTTTAATAATATTATCGATATCATTTTATGTCTGGGCACATGATTTATTTCTGATAACGAGTAAGTATTTGCAGTATTTGTTTAACATCCATTTTAGATCGCGGAAAGATTTGGTTTTTAAAAGTATATTACACGAGAGGCTTTTTCTGTTTTTTTTTTTTGCATTTGGGTCAGTGAGCTGTGGTGTCTTGGGGCGATTATTTGAAATCTATTTTTAATCTTCGCCTCTCTTATGATATCTTTATCAGGCAATATTCATCACTTTTGAGACTTTTTTTGAGTTTCATGAAGGCATCAGATACTGTACCTGACAAGTTTCTTTGCGGGCAGTAGGTGCTCATGATATTCTCATCTTCTGTATCATTGGTTGCGGATTTCAAGCTGCTGACTCCTAGACGTTATGGAATGAGATTCAGTTGATGAGTACTCTCGATCACTTAAGCTAAAGGATTCTTTCCAATCTTTTCTTTTTATCCTGACACGCTACAGCTCTCAGTTTTGAAGATAATAGCTTTTAGTAGCTTATTTAGGCACTTCTGATCACTATATGTTTCTTTAGCCATGATGCAAGTGGATAACTCGAGAAAATAAAGAGCAATAGCACTGTTAATATGAAAAATTTGTCACTTTACGAGATCCACACTTTTCACTCCATTCTAATAGTACGGCAGCTAAATCCCGAATTAATCCATATAGTTAAAATAAGAAAGAAAAAAACGATGGGGAGTTCTTTCTGCACTCCCCCCAGTGAAGTATAACCATTAAAGTTTTGAATGTTAGCTTTCCTAGGATTGGGAAAATCATGGATAGAGATAGCGTACATCATTCCAAGGAAACGTAATTGTACGGCCATGGCGATAATGAAAGAACTTGGGGGATCGTGATTGATAGTTGAAAGACTTTTGATAAGGGAAACTGAGATTTTGCATATAATTATAAATGTTAGCGATTCCTGATATATATATATACCGCCAGAATAGCGCGTCATATGCGAGTGACAAGGCAAAGTCAGCATCCATTTATTGTGAAATGTTTAAAATATTTTTTATTGTTAAAAAATGAGATATTAAAATTAATGATATGCTTATCAAATTATATTTACTACGTTTAAAAAATGAATTTATTAAATTTTATTTTCTGATTTAGTAAATTTAAATACATTTTAGTTTGATAATTAATAATGTTTTTTTAAATTAAAAAATATTATTTCAACTAAATCAGTTAATATGTTTAAATATATTTTTTATATAATGAAAAACTGTTATTTATATCAAACAAATATTTCGTCATTTCATTTTAAAGAAATATGTTTATTTCAAATTATGAAAAAATTTTTTAGCGTATGTAACCCAATCTTTCTCTACTTCTAAACCATCAAATTTATCAACAAATCAATTTTTAGATGCAGTGAAATCGAATGAACATCAATCGAGCTCACATTCGAATTCAACGGTTTCAAAAACATAAGGATATATGAGTAGGCTACATATACAGAAACTTTTTTGTAAATCAAGAATTGTTTAACACTTGAAATGTGTTCACTTATGAGAAATATTATATCAGATCTTTATCGGTGGAATTAGTCCATTATTAATAATTAAATGTTTCTCATAAATATACAGTCTACCAAGAACTGATACACATAAGTATGCTATAGAATACAATCTCTTTTTTCAATTTGTTTGTACTGATGAATGATTTATGGAAAGTTTGTCGAAAATTTCTCACGTTTGCAAAATTGCTTACGAGAAGTTGGTATACAGTGCTCGATGCAATGTATTGCGCTAAATGGAGCCATTATAAAATTTTATAACTTTGTATTTTTTTAAATAAAATTTTTATGTTAAATTATTAATCCTATCTACATCTACAAGCAGATTTTTTTATTTACCTTTAATATAGCTAGGTCACCTTTTAAGTAAAATCCTTCGTCGTCGTAAAAAGACAATATGTTGAAAGATTTAGGAATATATAGTTTTTTAAGTTCTGCACTCGCCAATACTTGATTGGGGGAAGAAGTATTTTTAGTTGCAACAACCGTATAATGCATATTTAAAATTCGACCGTCAGTAACATTTACCATACAGTGAGCTGCTGTAATTATAAACTGATCGTCTAGGATACCACCACCACATTTATGCAGACCATTAGCTTGCACAGAAACTTGATAATTAAATTGGTCATTGTTCACTTTATCACCACCGATCAGTCCTTCCGTCTCTATGGCCTCGGCTAAAATAAACGTTTAAAAAAACGTATAAATTATTTCTGTAACTATTCAAGATTTTTACAATCAATATCTTAAATTTTAAATTTGTTAAAATATACATAAATTGACAGCAATAAATAATTAGTATATTATTAGAATTCTGACGCTAAAGATAATCGATTTCGTTTCTATCATTCTATCTTTTCTCATTTTTTCTTACAAACAAACATGTCAAAGTATATTAATTAGCAGAAAGATATTCTATTATTTTCTTGCTCGTTCTTTAAAATTTAACATTGACCCTTGGTATAATCGATTTAGTTGCTATTATTCGATCTATGTGATTTTCAGACAATAAAGAAATGATACAAAAAAAATGAAGCATGTGTTACGTCAAAAATTTTGTTCGTAACGAATTCCTGGACTACGGCTTTTCGGGAATATTGAGAAGAAAGACTTTCTTTTGCAGGATAAACATCATAACGATAATAAAGTAATACCAATAAGATATTAAAATGGATTATCTTATCAGATACAAGCTTTTTGAATTTGATAACATTGAATTTGTTCTACTTAGATCGCGATACAATCTCAAAGTTATATTCCGATCTAACCTAAAATTTAAAAGTAATATTCCTAAAACAATTTATTTCTAATTATATAAAAGACATTTTTTCATTTTTTTATATAATTTTACAGTTTGTTTAAATGTTGAAAAAGCTAGGGGATCTGTGATAAATTATCTCATCACTAAGGTAGTAATAAGGAGTAAATTGTTTTTTAAGTTTTTTTTATTCATAACTTCTCAATTTCGAATGATATCAAATCGATTTTTATGTGCAATGGTTGAGTATAAAAAGCCTTAATACCTAATATCAGAATTTCACTTCAATCTACATAAAGGGACGAATAAGGGAAGAACATGATTTTACGTATTTATGAGTTGTATTCGATTCCTATATAAATTTTAAGAAGTTCTTAGATCGATCTACTTTGTTAATGGTTGTGTATAATTTCTTAATTTTACTCTAATCTATCTCAAAGAGTGTAAATGAGAAACAAATGTATTTTTACATATTTTTATAATATGTCGATATTTTTATAATATTATCAATAGCTGTCAGATTCAAGAAATATACGTTCGATTTTGATTGAAAATGATTACATATGTTGATAGCTAAATGTGTTGGTAAATTCTGTAATATCGATATGTTGTGTCGAAGTAGCGCCATTATTTTAGAATAAGGATTTTATCATTATTTTAGATAAGCGCCATTATATATCACAAATATCATCTCGCGGTGATATTTGTGATCCTCAATATAAAATTCTTCATATTAATTAGTATATCTAATTATTAATTAAAAAGAAAATTACTTACTATATTTAGACAACAGATAAATTACTGAAGTAAAAAATGTCAGTTCAATGAAATAAATCATCATGAAGTTGAATCCTTCAACGATTATAGAACTATTTCTCTTGAAGTTTTTATTCAAGAATTATCTTTCAATGCTATCTCCTTTGTAAGTACTTATTATGAATAGCATTTTTCCTAATATTTTTTCTTTTCATATACTCCAGCGTAGTATATTTGATAGAATTTATACAATAATATTTCTTACTATATATAGATAAATATAATATAAATAATAAATGATAATAATATTTGATATTATATATAACCAATATATAAATGTTCATGAATTGATGAAAATTAACACGTGAATTCTTTGTAATGTTGGAAATAAATTTTTTGCATATTTAAAATTCTGATTAAATTTTACCAGTTATTGTACTAAAATTATTATATGAATTCATAAAGAAAATACAATGGAAATTTGATTGTTTTTTAATTTTTTTATTAACACTAGCTTAATATAGAATAACAAACTTTACTTAACGAATTTTTGATTCGGTGTTTTTTAAGTAAATTTTTTGTAGACCACGGAATAAAAAGCTGATTTGACATATCGATATATTATCTATAATGTAAATGATTATATTTATTTCTATAATTTTCTTAAAATTAATGTATTACGTCTCTTGGGCTGCTAATAATCCGATACTATGCTTTAAATTATGACATATGAAGTTGTTATATTAGGTGTATCTATATGTAATACTGATTATTGACTTTATCTATATTAATATCTGTTCAAATCAGGATTTTTACGCAATTTTAATATTTAATAAATATTGAAATACATTGCTGAAAATGAATGAAATGAAAATATTGAAATGCATTACTGAATATTTTGTTCGAAGCTACTGGAAAACTTTGAAATTAATTTTTTTAAGTTCGTTTTTCCATTGGCATAAATCTATTTAACATTATTTAAAATTATATATTAAATTTCTTATATTTAAATAGTATTACACGTAAAAGTAGTCTTATAAATAATTTATTAATAATAATTATTAAATGTTCAAATTGTCGAAAAATTAAACTTACTTTGAACTGAATGTCATATAGTTTTGTAATCGAAAATTATCTATGCTCTGTAAAATGCCTACCATTTACTTCCATCTATTCAACTCAATTGCGATAAATGTAAAATTTTGGATGAATGACGAGAATTCCATTCGAGAAGTATCGTCGAAGCGATTTAGTCTCCATCTACTTTAAAATGACGCTAGAACACATTTATAAGTTTAAATCACTTCAAATTTTCCCTGAATATATAAAAGCTGAAAAAATCCTAGATACAATTAAAATAATTTGAAGAAGAACTAACCGATTACAGATGCTCATGATTTCTCTAGGATCTGTAAAAGAAATTGGCTTTTTTCAGCGAGTTTACATTCCGTGTCCGTTTTCTACTTTCTTGACAAACGAAAAAAAATAAAGAAACAAATATATACAATAATAACAGCTATATAAACCTTTTTATTTTGCACGTCTTATTCATGATAATCGTGTACCTAACGATGGTCATGTTGCACTAGAGTATAGTTGCGAGTGTGGAATCATACAAAAGGGAATCTAATTCATAGTTAAAAATTAGCAGTTCTAATGAAACAGTTAAATCATTCATGAAACATTGAAAAGAAAATAGAAGTCGATTAGCCCAAGGGCGAGAAAAAATAAAGTAAAAATAGAAAATTTAAAAATTTGACTTCTTGAATTATTAGAAAAAGTATCAAGACTAGACACGAATAAAATTCACAAAATTTCACTATCATTTATTTTGAGTATTAGAGAAGCCTGGCTCATTGTAGACAATCGATAAATTCAAAGACAATCGACAATCTATTTATGGAAAATTTAATGCCTTTTAATTAGTACTTAAGTTATGTACATATTTTATTACATATCCCAGATATTTTTATATCTGGAATTGCTGTTAAACAAATAGAATATAGATGTATAGAAAACAAAAGAAAATCTGCAAAGAAAACTACTTATTTGGCAGAATTAAACTATATTTATATTATTACACTGTATAAAGAAACTACGTAAAATAAATAAAGCTGTACGTTTTAAAAGCTTTTATAAAATATTTAACTAAGAATCAATTAGTATAAGAAAAGGATTTAATTTACATTGAAATCTATAAGTTTCACAGATAATGTGTTTATTTTGTATATACTACATTCTATTTAATAATATATTCTATAAAATACAATATTTTTTAAAATTATAAATTAGTAATTCCTTGTAATTCAATCGAATGTACTATGTCTTCATAGAAATTTATAAAATATTTTAAAAATTAAAGAAATTTTTTTTTCGAAATTAAGATAAGTTAATAAATTTTTTTAACCATATTCATTATTAATATAAATTTACTAAGAATATTTCCAGTTGCCAGTACAGCCTACAATAGAAAAGAACAAATATTTAATAAAGCGAATTGATAAGCGGCTGAGGAAGGGACCGGTTACAGGAGCGAAACCCCTGATAGTGGTGCAGGCGGCAAAGCTCCCGCGAAGGATCAGAATCATGATAAATCAAAAAATACAAATAATTAAAACAAATAATCAAAACAAATGCGATAACAAGAATAATAATAATAATCGGGAATAATGATGTTGGGCTCGGTGGATCCCTTTTCGTATTTACTTCCGAAAAGAGTAACCCTTGCATTAAAAAAAGAAAAGTGATTTTTCTATGTATTTTGTTGCTCTGATATGATACTCTAAATAACCGCAGTTTTCATTATTATGGTGAAAACCAAAAAATATTTCATTCTTATAATTTGCATTCAATAAATATTAAAATAAATTAATAGTTAATAATCATACGTAAATATTAAAATTAATTAATGATTAATAATAATACGTATATACTACACGCAGTAAAAAATATTTTACGCGTGTATGCGATGATAAAGAAGAAATCTATACATAATAGAAACAGAAATTTCAAGGTGGTTCAAGATTTTATTCACGGAGGGCGCTACCAATATAGTTGCAAAGTTGCAGAAATCTAATCTTAGTAATTGCAATATTAATTCTTTTAATATCATTTTTTTATAAAAAGCTTAAAAGTAGTTTTGAAACATAATACAATAGTATGTTATGCACGAACAACTAATTTACCAACTTGTGTAAGCAGACAAATAATAAAGAAAATTCTTTTGTAGCATATTATTGGTCTATACACGGAAATTATTAGTAATGTATATGTTTTTACTTTTAATAATATTGGTCTATTTTTGCTGTAATTATATTTAATTGAGCGGTCCTAAATAAATAATAATATAATATGTTAATTATTATAAATATTAATAATTTTATTTTTAAGATTATATATATTTTTTTAATATAAAATCTTTTTAGTATTTATTGGCGCGCTCATAAAAATTATAAATAAAGAATCAATTTATATAAAATATAAAAAGTAAAATATTAATGAAAACCAGAATATTAAAAAAGATACAATATATTCTAGAAAATCAATAATAATTACTTTTAAGAAGAGTATCTCAACTGCAGGTCACAAATTTCGTTTGAAATTTGTTTTACCTTCGTTCATGATAACTAGATAAATGATTTCTAGATTTATTAATTCTAATGCTCAAAATTGTCATTGTCGTGTACAATGTACGCCTTTGTTTTGGAACTCCGTACTTTTTCAGTGGTATGTAGCTAACATTAATCGATTTTCGAGTATATTTGATTATTTTTGCTTATATTATGCGTCAATGCAAATAAATTTAATAAATATAATAAATAATAATAAAATTAGAAAAATAAAAATATTAAATAAAAATTGAATTGAAGTCGGTATTTTAAGTTAAACTAATACGTAATAGTAGTATGATATGCGTATTTAATTGTACAACATGCTATATAGTTACAAAATAAATTTTAATCTTTTTAATCTAATATTTTTGTTATTTATCGACTGCTCGTCGATTAAACGAATAAACATTGGTCTAACGTAGAACCAAAACTGCAGCAATTCTATAAAAATTGTACGTCTTTACAAATCGGAGGAAATTTTAAGAGTTAAGATAATTACTCCAGAAATTATATTTATTTAGATTTAGATAGTATTATATTTAGATAGAAGAATAGTCAATGAATTTCAGTAAATCCGATATGATCGATAGTTGAGAATGATTTTAATTGTAAAATGTTAAAAGTACCATTTCTTGATAGTATTCTTAAATTGCTTTAATTTATTATCATTAGAGGTGGCTGCTTTTTTCTTTGCTATTATAATATTAAATGAATTTTAAAAAAAATTTATTATCCTTTTATTATTAAACGTATATTATAAAATACAACTTAACCCTTTAATGTCTAGATAAAAACTGGGCAATGCATCTTCACACTATAATAATAGTATTTCATTTAATAGTATAAACATATCGGTGTTATTCTTGTGTCATTAGTTTTATTTTATCTAAATAGTTTAGAAAAAATTTCTTATGCCGATATGATCAAAGTTGTTACTTTGAAAACTAGTTGTGCCAATTCATTTAACACAGAAAAATTTTTTGTCATAGTTAAATTATGTATATAAAATTGTTATAATCAATACATCCACTGAATAATCTACGAATCCAACCATTAAACCGCCGTCCCGCTCAAAATCAGTTATATTTACTTATAACTTTTTATATAACTGGTTATACGTAAACATTTTAACAAAAATAATAATAATAATTTGTCTCGTTGAATCGATCAGTGCAGTTAGTATTTGATGAGCTATCAAAAGAAATATTTGTATTATTATTTATTTCAATAATTTTGTATAAAGAATGGAAAATGCCAAAAGGTAAGGTGCAGGTAGTGTTTTTTTAATTATCTATCAAATTCAGTGTGAGATTGATTTTATCACGTCCAGTTTTTACTTGGGCTTTAATAAATTAATATGCTTCGAGAACTGTAAGAAAACTATAAAGCAAAAAAATGAGAAGATAAAATTTTTAATGAATATAAAAATGAGATTCTATTTGAAAAGTTTATTTGGTAGAAATATGAATTACCTTTAAAAAAGGTGTAAATTGTTTCTATTGGCGACTATAGTAACTCAATTCAGTTATTTATTATGGTTATGTAAAGATCAATAAATTACGTAATTTATAAATAAATTTTGTTCGTAAAATAATTTTACATACTTTTACTTCTCTGTATTTTATAAACCTTTATTTCAGTCTTAAAATTAAAATAAACTAATTTGCATGCGTGCTCAATATAGAAAGCAGATTGAAAAGCAGATTATGATCAATTTTTATATAAATTAAATCAAGTGGTTTTGCAAACGTTGGATAAGAAATTGAAATTACGAATCATAAACTTTCGGATATTTAAGTTGTTTATAAAGTTTGAAGTGCATCGGTCTATCATATCACACACACACATACACATAAACATTTATGGAATTTTATGATATAAACCCTAAATTTTAAAGTGTATAATAATTTTTTTTATAAAATAAAATCTATTTTATAATACGAGTATCTCATATCCTACTTAGGACTGGTATTGATGTACATAGTTTAATTTTTTCGAACATTTTCCATGAGCTGGAGTTGCTCGAATCATTAAAAAATTTGAAGCTTATCGAACCGTTCGAACGGTTTCAGAATTTGTTTCATTTGACCGAACGGTACAAGGAGTACGCAGGTCGAACAATCAGCGCCAGGAATTTTATTGATTTTCAAAAAGCTCGAATCACTGGAATGTCTGAGACGCTCGCAGGATTCGCAACAGCGCGATCAGCCCCGAGTAGTTTAGGTCCCGTCGGTTCGAACAAGAATAGTAGATGTAGGCTTCGAATTTTTGAGCACATCAACGTGTTCTCAACTCTAGCCATCATGATACATAAATTCGATGCTATTTATTTCATACCCGTTATAATATTTCGATTATAATCTCATTTTTGAAAAAAATGTATCACTTTAAAAAAGACTTTTATAAAATACTTTAAGAATTGTAAGGCTATAGGTAAATTTTTCGAATTCTTGATTAATTTCGATTATTTTTTAAAATCATAACTTTAAAACTAACTTAAAATTTGAAACATTTAAAAAAATTTTCAAAGATTTGTTAAGTAAATCATTGACGTAACCCAAATTTACTTTATAGAAACCATTATGTAAACTTCTTGACATTAAAATAAACTTCCTTATCCGGCTTTCTCTTTTAGCTCCACGATATTAATGAAAATAAAAACATTGAATTCTAATTTAATTTTGTATACGAATGCGGGAAGCGAAAAGAATGCGTAATATCTTCCATAAAATCATTATAAAAGGAACAATGCATAATGTAAGAATCCCAATTTACCGACCATCTCGGGCTCGAAAACAGATACAACGAACGGAAAAGAGAAAGAAGCAAATTCCACTCTCCGTTGCGTTTCGCGTCGCGCGTCGCTCGTACCAAGTGATTCATGACGCTCTCGCATTTAGAACGCTACTCCTATGGGGGGGGGGGCGGTCTGGCCCGCAGGTTTTCGGCTTATATTTATCTCGTGCGGCTCGTACCGTTGCAGCGCGACGACCGGTGTGCGGCGATGGTCCGGCCCCCAGAGGTCCCCGTTGCTGCTGCACCTCGAGCATAGGTTATATAGGCACGCTACAATGGTCGGATCCGTGCATATATATATATATATATATATATATATATATATATATATATATATGCAGATCACTAGAACGAAAGAGAGAGAGAGAGAGGGAGAGAGAGAGGGGAGAGTTTGAAACACACACGGTGCACTGGGACGATATTTTCATGCATACGTTTATACATGTATATATATATATATATATATATATATATATATATATATATATATATATATATATAGACACGCGCAAAAACCCTCTCGATATCTCTCTCTCCCTTGTTCTCGCGCGTTCTCTTGAGTTTCGACGCCCACGTTTCCCGACTGTGCGTATATATATATATATATATATATATATATATATATATATATATATATATATATAAGGGAACGGACCTCCGGTGGAGAGCAAAAGAGGAGTGAAAGAACGAGAGGGCATTATATCGGTGTGCGCGCGAGTGGCAAACGCGCCCGATGAGCCTGGTAGTCCCGATAAAACGGAGCCCCTTTATCGCGGGGCCCGCGCGCGCTCGTAAAAAGCCCGCGCACCTCTCGTATATAATATAGCTATATATAGATATAGGTATGTATATACGCGGTATACGCGCGACCAATATAACAGTCGGGCCGCGCGAGCTGGATGGGCTCTTAATAGCTGTTTTATAGCTCGCTGATCGATACGCGGGTGGTGATGGTGGAGGGAGGGGGCGGATGAGGCGCCTCTCGCTGCAACGCGGAAAGATCGTTATTTAGTATATATATATATATATATATATATATATATATATATATATATATATATATAGAGAGAGAGAGAGAGAGAGAGAGAGAGAGAGAGAGAGAGAGAGAATTTTTGCAGAGGGGGCTGAATAGGAGGTGCTGAGACTGGTATTACCTGCAGGTATACATTAGTGTATAACATAACGCGAAGAATGATTTGGTGCTTGAATCGAACGAGATACGCGCGCGCGCGCGCGCGGGGAAAACTACCCAGGCCGTTATGGAGTTTTTGCTTTCTCAGCGTTTATACTGATTATTACATTTAAAGTTAAAAGTTATTCGATTCTATGTATCGTGTTTTAAATTTTTTTTATTCGTCTTTTTATGGCAATCGTTTCATCAGAGCCTGAATTCGTTCGAAACTCAAAGTGTTGGAACTTATGGGAAGCGTTATACGGTGGTTCGAAGCAGACGAACAGCACGAGCTGATCGAACTGTTCGAATATTTGAGCCGTTTAAGCTTTTCGAACAGTCCTTATTGTTGTTCGAATAGCAAAATTTCTTTACTCAAATATTTCACATAGTTCTTCATTATAGTATACATATATATACTATTCGAATCATTGTATTGATTCGAGGAGCTGATTTGTTCGATGGGTTCGAACTATTCAAACATTTAAACCAGTTGAGCTATTCGAATACTTATCGTATTGTTCGAACTTTCCAAAGTTCACAGTTTTAAGATTTTATATATAACTTTTCGACGTGAATATTGTTAGAACCGTAGATATATTCAAAAGTTTACAATAGTCAAAGGACCGGAACAGTTCGAACGGTTCGGATACAGTTGAAATGCTTAAGCAGTTCGACCAGATCGAGTAGTTGGAACGTTCGCACGGTTCAAATGTATCTTTGAATTTATCGAGCATCAAAAAATTTTCAGCTCAATAGTTTTAATTTGAAAATTCACAACTATTTGATTGAAGTCCTGCATTTTATTTTGTTTCATTCGAAAGCGTATATAAGTGCACTGTAAGATTTTCAACAAGAAAAAATTATATTTATTGCGTTAAATATTAAATATTTAATGAAAAAATTAAAGAATCAACGTTGTAAAAATCTAATTAGTTATATATATATATATATATATATATATATATATATATATATATATAGATATAATAAAAGAAACGTATTAACGATGCAGAAATATTTATAAGTTTTTGTATAAGGCTAATGTTTTTGTGCTGATGCTATAAATATAATCCAGGTGACAGAAGAACTGTCGTAGCAAATCAAGGTTTTCTCAGTAATTTGGAGTTACTTTATCTTTTTTCGGTGCGTTGAGTCAATTTTTCGGGGTTAGCAGGCCTAAAAATTGATCGTTTCCGAAATAAGGTCCATTTTTTGCTGAAAATGGTTATTTTTGAAAACAATAAAAAAATAAAAAAATTTTACGATATAATCCAATTATTTCGAGAAGTAGTTATACTTTATAGTTCAGTCGTTTTCGTGATCGCGGTGTCCTCTGAAAATGTCGATGTTATGAAAACTAAGTTCGAGATAAAATTATTTTAATATGTAGTTGTTTATAATAGTAAGTTGGTTACATAGTAAAATTTATAGTATTTTTCCAGAAAAGTCCGAAATATGGTCAGTTTTGTCAAAAAATTGACCTTGTCTTGAAATTTGACTATTTTTACCTTTGGTAACCTTGAAGACTCTATTCAACATGTCATAAAATCTACATAAAACAACACAAAGTTACCTTACAGCTTAGAATTCTATGTACAGGATCCTCCTACATATTCTGTTATAGATGCAACAACGACCTATCGATTTACTGCCCTAATATTGGCGTAAAATATGATGAGCAATAAATTTTGAATCCTTAAATTGACAAAATGAGTAAAAAGTACAATTTTTTATTTATTTATAACAAAAATTGACCTATTTCTTTCAAAAGAAAAGATAGTAGAATATATAGAATTATTCTTTGATTCATAAAGAACAATTTGATGTATGGTCGAGCTTTATTATCTTCATTAATTCAGCAGAATGAAGCTTTGAAGAACACGATCACGCGAGATGCGGACGGCATGAGGCCCCACAGTTATTTCTGCTTGCAATATGAATTTTGTGAAAAAAATGCAAGAAACGAAAAATCACTAAAGTAGAACTATTTATTGAAATAACTGGGTTACCTATTAAAAATTATTTCATTTTTTTTTAAACATAACCATTTTAAGCAAAAAATGGACCTTATTTCGGAGGTGACCAATTTTTGGACCTTATGACCTTGAAAAATTGATGCAGCGCACTGAAAAACATAAAGTTTTTTATGTTTTTCAGTGAAGAAAAGTACAAAAAATTAATTTCTCGATAGGACTCTGAATTTCCTACGACAATCCTCCTCCACGCACGGACTAATAAGCAATTAATTGTTCATATTTCGAAGAACTTGGATAATTGAGCTACGAACATACGCAAAGCATTCAACCATTTAAACGATTCGAGCATTCAAGGCACGCGATAAGTTTGCAGCGTTCGAACATTCGAAGTTTTTTGATATACATAATTCAAAAGTGTTAATAAGACGTAATACATACACGCTCCATCAGCTAGACGAGGTTCTGACGTCCCTTGTCGAAGAAAACAAAGTTTTTCATCATTTCATAGAGAAATTCTGATGATTACGAAATAGCTTCTAAATGTTTATATATGTGCGTGCGTGCAAAAATTTTTGAAATGAATTTTTTTCAATATTCTTTTTTTTTTTTTAATTAACTAGTATACGAATCAATTAACATTTTTCAAAATAGATTCACAAATACGCAATCATTGTGTAATGCATCTTTTATAAAGTAATGTAGTCGTTTTTTGGTCAATGGCAATAAGTTGTTGTAATAATAAACTTACGGCTTAGTTTTTACAGAAATTCATTCTTCTTTTTAAAAAATATAAATTGAATTTTAAAAAAGTCGTACTTCAACAATTAATACTACATATCGTTTAATATTCATCTTGGTTTTCTCTATACTTGAGGTTTCATCGCGAGTCTATAGTAGCTTTCGAGAAATTCGTTCTTTCTCGTGTTTACATACTCGAAAAAGGTGATTTAATAGTTTGATTCTATAGTCACCATTTTGTATAACGCTGATAAAATTTCTTTGCATACATCATGATAATACTTTATAAGCCCTCCAAAAAGAAATGATATCGCTTTTTTATACTATCGTAAAAAAATATAATATAACATAGACCTTTGTCCAACCGTTACTGTGTCATTACCCATCAAAGATAATTAAAATAAAAGGCTTAAGACTCTCTATTGTAAATAAATTTTTATAAAAAGGATGATTATATTCTATAATTTGAGAAAATTAATCATTTTCACCTTAAGACAGAAGACAATTTATTTCATCAATTTGTCGAACTATTAAACAATTTTGCATAGAATGAAAGTTAATTACCAAGCTTGATAATCAAGCTTTTACATAAACAGCGCCCTTATCTCTCTATTATCTTTTATAAAAAAGATAAAATTTTGTAGAAACTTGCAATAAGTGATCAATAAACTTGTCATTTGTTAGATTCGCTGAAATGATAAAATTTTAATTTAACATATAAGAATTTAATGGCTAATCATAATGCATGACGGCTGCACTTTCCTGCACTGCGGCACTATCGCTATTTCCTCTTTAGAGAATTTATTGGATAACCAAAAATTCATATTAAGATTTTTAATGAATAATAAAATGATGGTAGTAGGTGTAAATGTAAAAATTTTGTACCTACCATTCGACTTTAATGGAATATACAAAATATAAGATAACAATTAACTAAAAAAAGATTCAATGTATATATTATCGTACGTTATTCAGATAATGTAAGATCCCAATGTGATTTATATGTATAATGTATCATTCCTAGTGCTGAATACCTTTTCGTGGGCAGTAACATATCTGTGAGTAACAAAAGATTTTTCTCGTAAATTTTAAGTCCGCAAAATGCGGATCAAAAGGTGTTTTCCCCGTTAAGCAGAGTAGGGCGTTGTTTAATTCGGAATGCTTTAGATAATTCAAAATTAATATATTTTACTATTTAAAATAAAAGAGCTTATATGATTTATTTTTTAAAAATGCATATATGCCAAACGTTATAATTTTTTGAAGAGTAGATTTTGTCAGTGTTTAGTAAGTTTGACTTTACTTATAAAATCACTATTATAAGTATAATTTTTTTCGGATATTAAATCAATTATTAAATAAAATAAAATACTTTAAATAAAATACTATATATAATTTAATACTATAAATATCTGACAGGAGTGTTTGTAAAATACAGATTTTCGAAATGAAAGAAACTTTTTAATCGGTTATTATTAAAATTATTTTTTATTTAAAAAAAATACACTTTATATCATTGACAATATTGAACTAAGCCTCAAATAGATAACATCAGCTCAAAATTTCTACAAATGTTAATTATTTGCAATTGTAGAAGTACAAAAAATCATAATTTTTAAATATGCGTTTTGGAAAATGAATCTCAAAAGAATTTTTGTCTAAATTAGTCTTTATTTCTCAGGAAAAATTTTTTGGTATAAAATAATAATATTTTGCTACAGTTATTTACATAATTGTTATTTAAACATGATTTTCTCTAGTTTAACAAAGAAGGACCTTCCAATTCGCGTTTTAGGGGTCGTAATAAATGAAAAATACTCCATTTTATACATCGGGACATATTATAACGAACGGTAAATTAACCAGAATATATCTATCATTCTATATCTTGAAAAAGTAATATTAAACTGCATGTACATAAAGGAATATATATGTATATATATATATATATATATATATATATATATATATATATATATATATATAAAACAGATGAAATTCTGAATTAAATTTCCTATAGTGTAAAATTAAAACTGAAAAAAATAAAATCCAATTAAACGAGTCGTTCAGACGGTAATCGGGTCAAAGTCATCGGAACTAGTCCTCAAAGTCACTCGACCGGCACGCATCGCCCGGCACGCCGTTACTTTAACAGTCCGTGTTACTAAAAAAAAAAAAAAGAATCTCGAGAATGACGCTCGTCGTTCCGAGAGACGCGCGCGTGCAAAAATCATTATCGACGCGTTATCGCGTTAGCCGCGGAGCATTAAAAGACAGTCATATATATATATATATATATATATATATATATATATATATATATATAAATGGAAATGCGCGAGAGGTAAAAGGGGAAGTTAAAATGCGCAGCTAAGTGAATAATGAGACTCGCCGAGGGTTGGACGGCGGGAGGGAGGAAGAAAGCATTGAGATATTAAGCGCGATGTGTTGAGGCTCCCCTCTCTTTCCACTCTCCCTCGCTCGCTCGCTCCCTCTCTCTCTCTCTCTCTCTCTCTCTCTCTCTCTCTCTCCCCTGCACGGCGCAGGTTCCGCGTATAATAGAAGTCCCGCGTCGGAACGCTCGTCGCTGCCTCTTTTACGACGCGCGCGAGCGCTAAAAAGCCGATGCCGCCGCCTCTTTACGCGCGCTCGTAAACTCCCTCCCTCCCCCCATCCCGCTCGTGCGCGCGGGCGCAAAAATCGGCCCGAACAATCTATTCCGCGCCGCGCGCGTGTGCCGCGCGAGCCATCGGGCTCCGACGAGCCGTTACACGACTGTATTATATATATATATACACAAGACGAGGACCGATGATAAGTCTCGTCGGCGCGACGACTCTCCTTCTCTCATTCTTACTCGCATCCCTCTACCTCTGGCGAGACTATATACATATACGCGCATGTATACGCGGCCGCGGCGATGAGTTTCTGTGAAAAATTCGTCGTGCGCGTGTATAAGTCGAAAAAGCCAAAAGGCAAACATGGGCGCGCCTTTGCGCAGTCGGTAAATTCTGCAAAGAGGAGCATAGGTTTACGTTATATATGCGAGAGAGAGAGAGAGAGAGAGAGAGAGAGAGAGAGAGAGAGAGAGAGAGAGAGAGGTGAAAGAGTGGAAAGAGATGTGCGGTGAAAAAGTGGAACGCGTAAGCACCTCGGTAATGATTCATCTCATCCCTCTTCGCTATGAGCTCGTTATACAAGTAATTCGTCTGTATAACATTGTTCGACTGATTAGTAAGAAGATATGCGCGCGTAAATTGAGCATCGCCTAAAAATTTTATTTTCTCTGCGGAGATAGTGGAGCGCGATTTTTTTATAATTCCGTATCGGTGTATTTATAGGCATGATTCTATATGTGTGTGTATTATATGTTTCAGATATGAAGTTTGTTTGATCTTTTCAGACGAAGACTTTTAGCGAAAATCTTTATTACACCCGTTGTACTTTTTAACAATTACACTGTCAATATATAGACGTGCGAAACTTTTGTAAAATAATCCTTATCTACATTGATTCTTAACGATATATGCATAACTTGATAAGTATAACTATATAGTTTACTTTTCATCCCTAATGTTTAATTATTTTAATAATATATATACATACATACATATATATACATACATACATACATACATACATACACACACATATATATATATATATATATATATATATATATATATACTTTTAATTGTAATTATGCTAATAATTATTAAAAATAACACCAAAAGTTAATCCTGAACTTAAATCTCATTTACGCGCAATGACAGGGTGGTTGTATCAGCAAAAGTTGATATACTTCGGTCTATAACTATAATAATAATTATTACAATAAATTACCAGTTCGCGGTAAAAAATACCTGCTAAAAATCTATATATATTTAGATGTGCTTATTTTCGATTCATTGCTTGAGATACTAAAACGAGCCATATTAACTTATGTAGTATGTGCTCGATGCAGGCAATGCTATTTTATTGTCATAAGATTTACTTCACTGAATAATATATTTAAATTGATCAACTTTTGCTGCCGTACACCGACGTCATTATTCCGTAGAAAAGAGATTTTAATTCATTAGAAGATTTTTAGATTTACAAGAAAGTAATCGTAAACTAACGTTAGTAAATGTTTTTATTTCACAATTATATATCGTTTAAATATAAAATTAGAAAACATTCAGTTGCTCATTATAATATCAATATATGATTATTTTCTACGTTAGTATATTTGCCAGGTTTGTATTCTGTTCTATGTTAATATATTTGCCATATTAAAGATCCAGAAAATTAATTGTTCATTCTTGGTAGAAATGTAGAATATTATTTGTTAATAAGCAGAGTATTTCATTATGAATCAAATTAGAAACAGTATATGTATATCTTTGGTGATCAATTGAAAAACAGATAACATATATATATATTTAGCAAGCCTATTTTAACACGCCCATTAAAAAAACTATTTTGAAACAAGCTTGAAACAAGGTGTTGTATTGATAACTCTGTTGAAAATAATCGATCTTAATATTGATAAATCGAATTATTAATATATTTGTAAAATTGCTTCAACGGACGAATATAATAGTAGTTCAACGAATTTTATTTTTGCTATCGTGTAAAAATTTCATTAAAAAATTATACAAAAGTAAAATTTTAATATATGATTTTGAAAAACTTCATTTTGGTTTTATTTATATAAATAGAAGCTTATAGGTTTAAATTTCTAATAAAAATGAGTTTTTTATACTTATATTAAATTTTTTAACATATAATTTCTAGTCATATACTAATTGCCCACTCTTTGTTTAATTTATTCTTTTTAAAATTTGTTTATTTTCTAGCTAATATTTACATAATTATAGACACTTGCGCTGCATACAGCAAACTTGTCAGATTATTAAATAAAGGTGAAGTTTCGCTCGTGCTTAAAAAATTTAATAACGAGACCGGTTCTTTATAATATCTTATTTTTGGCTATATGTGACTCCGGCGTATAATAATTTTTAATAGAACTGTACTACCGCAAGGTATATACAATCTATTATACAAGGATACTGCTCGAAGAAATATTATGGATGATTTCGAAATTTCTGTAAAAAATAATATCGGAAATAATAGATAAAGTTCTTCTTGAAAAGAGGCGGCATGAAGTCTTATTGTTATATCTGGGCGAGTCTTGTTAGTGATGTATCGCGACGTGTGCAATATTGGCTCAGTGAATAATAAAATACACAGTTTCTCGAAAGCTCGACAAAAAAAAATTGGCCATATATGTATACTTTTACGCAGGAAATGACGTGACTTACTCCAAGCAAATTGACTTATACATTTAAGTTTAATGCATTGCGTTGATAAAAATTTCTCGTAAAACCTATACGTATTGATTTCATGTCTTTTTTTTTAATTATCACCGTTTATAAAGAATGTTATTATTGAAATAGTAGATATACCTATACATAGCTTAATTTTTTTTAGATAAAGATTGCTTAGACCGAAGTTCATTTAAACTCTATAGTAGTTTTTTATGATTAATAAAAACCTTTTAAATATGTTCATTAGTACTTCACCAATACCAAGAAAAGACGAGATTCAATAAAATATTGTCTTGGTATCGAAAAAATATTCTTGACTACCATATTGTCATGGTATTGTATGAGCCTTGGGATTGGCGATCTTCTTTTGGTATCGACAAGAAATTATTGGTTTTAATTTTGAAAATGTCGCTAATATTTACTTAAAATAGTTTATAAACAGATTACAAAATCAAGAAAATGCTTTTGTAAATCATAATTTGTTGCATTAAACTATTATTATTATAGTTAAAATATATTATAGTTAAAATAAAAATTATTATATATAGTTAAAATTATAGATAAAACATATCTGGATTCATCTCTAATGAACACGTGCATTTTGACATTATTATGCTTCGACTTGAAGAAATTCCTTTAAAAAAGTCCCACATAGCCATGCTTGACAATGTATCTTACAATGATAATGATTTGAGTTGCAATAATCTTTAATATTTAAATATCATTTAAGTCTTCAATGCATTAAAGATTTTCAGATAATACAGTGTAACAACAATTGTAAAGGCCAATATATTCTCACAATATACCTATAGATAAAAAAATCTTGCGAACACCAATATTCCTGTGACTTCGGGCCTTGGTCTTGGTTTTGAAACGATTTTATACGGTCTTGTCCTGTTCTTAACCTTTCATTCCGACACGAGACCGGAAAATACCAAGATTAGTCTTGGGTATTGGTGAAGCCCTATAATGCCATCATATATGGTTGCAGGACATAAAGTAGATTGCCTGCCTTTATATATTAATCGCGAAAAATCATGCCATATATTAATTAATTATAATGTAAATTCCCATAATTAACCATCAATAACAGGTGGAAAATGCCTTCTGACAATTTCATTTATTTTATGCCGAATTCCCGAAATAATTCGAACGTGTATGCTCGTTGTACTGAAAATTAAATGCGCCCGCCAGGCATTTTACAACGTTTTATGCCCAATTAGTCGCTGGGAGGGCTGGAACCCCCCTCCCTCTCAAACTCTTTCGTTTTAAATTTGCCGAAAAAGAACTCGTTATCTTATCGTGTCACATTGCCTACGTGTCACTGTAAATGGCAGACGAGCTCAACGACTGACGAAATCAAATTGACACATTGGTTCTCAGATTGGATAATTTTTACGATGTACATATTTTACAATCGTTTTGGAAATTCAATTTAGACGCGGAATATAATTATTACGGTATTTTTTTTAATATGGGTTGAAAAGAGGATCTGTCGTTTTTATTTATTGCTAAATAATATACTCCGTACGTTATCAGTTTTTTTTTATTTTATACGAAAAGTAAGCATGAATTTGAATCAAATGTATCAATAATAAACGATTGCTGTAATTTAGTACAAACTTTCCGAATATTTAACGAAAATAAATGAAAGTAGGATAAATTTTATGTGTACTTCTTTTAAAAACAATTTATAAGAATAAATAGAAGATCCCGAATAAAATTAGTGGATTTGAAATAGTCCCAACCAAATCGGTAATATTCGTATCAAAATTTTCCATTGAAAGCGAACACGAAGGATTGCCACAATTTTTAAGTCTGCGTTCAAAATTATATACTCTATTCATATGCGCAGAAGACTTCTGCAAAATAAAATTGGTAAATTACATTGGAAGCCAACATATTCGCATATAAATCAATGCATCAAACTTTAACTTGTGTTTCAATACATTGATAAAGGTAAATGTAAGATTACTGCAAGTATAGAACTCTTATAGGTAGAACTGCATGATAAGCGATTTGTATTGTTGCTTTTCAGGATGAAGCTACAAATGCGTGTCGAAATACAAGTCGAAATATTGTAATTTTCGTCGTGAAGTTCACAAAATGTGTTACTTTTCCTCCCAATTTCTGATTTTTAATACTTTTCACCACTTTATGGAAACTAATTTTAATTCAATAATAAAGATTTTCTACTTCATTTTATACTGTCTTCAAGTTTAGACAAGTGAAAAATTCCAAAGATACTACTATACTAGAAGCTCTTATAATTCGCAACGGACTTTCAAGATTATAAGAAACGTTACGAATCCATTTCCATTGGAAATAAAACGAAAAATCATAATAGCAGGTAAGAGTGAGAGGAGGGAAACTCTTTGACAATATATTAGCTACTCGAACTTTTACCAATCAACAATGAGGGACCACCGAGCGTTCCAATGGCAATAGAGAGCAACAAAAGCACATATAATAGACTATACAGCATTAGACGTCGCGTCGCCACAGTTCGGCCACATCCAGTATACCTTTTCGTAAATATATAGATATACTCAGAAAGACAAATGGTATAAATGTCTCCTGAAGGAAAGAAGCCACGATCTCTCTCTTTCTCTCGTTCTCTATGTTTCTGTCCAATAATCGTTTTTTCGAAGGGGCCCACCAACGCTCGGCCATTCAAGGCATCAGAAGCCAGCCGTGTGAGTCGGTCGTTAGAATATTATATAGGCAAAGCAAGGAAAGTGGACTATGGACAAAGTGAGGCTGCGGGAGGTGAGCGTGTAAGAGACCTTTCTCTGTCTCTCTCTCACTCACTCTCTCTCTCTCTCTCTCTCGCTCTCTACACAAGAATGAGAGAGAGAGAGAGAGAGAGAGAGAGAGAGAGAGGGCACCGGGCCAGTCTCTTTGCGTGTATTAATATAAGTAAGGTCCATTCACACCCAAGTGTGGCGAGTTCCCTTCCCTCTCGCACTCCTCCGGCGGCGAGCAGTTATACAGCAAACCAGGGAAACGCGCGCGAGGTAGGTATATATGTAGAGAAAGAGGAGAGAGAGGCGCCCGTGTCCATTCATCCGGACGGTATGAACGGTTGTTCACGGCTCATTCAGTAATGCCCTCGTTCCCCTCTCGCCCCAGACTCTCTCCATCTTGCACTATCTTTCTGTCTCTCTTCATGGCAACACACACGCACACACGTACGCACATGCACGCACACGTACGCACGCACACATATTTATAGTCCTGCTCGCTCGCTCACTCCTCCACATTGTTCTATATTCCCGTTCTAAGCGTGAAAGTGGCGCAGGCAGTTTATATGCAGTGTCTCACACGCACACACACGCACGCACAGACACACACAGATTTGTATATTATATATATCAGATCAAAATATTGATAGAGATCGGTTCGGGAAAGGGACAAAATCAAGTTTCGCATGGGTGTCTTCGCTTTTTCCGCGTGTGTTTCTCCCCCTCTCTCCCTCTCTTCTTCCCTTTGGTTTCACTCGATTTTGCTCCCTCTCTTTTGTAAATCTCCTCCCCCTGCTTTCGTGCGACTATATTCGGGGAGTGTAGAGCAACTCCGCTTCAGATTCTGGACACATCTCCGACGATATACGTGTTGAGCTTTCTGTGACTATCCCTATATATATATATATATATATATATATATATATATATATATATATGCGCGCGTATGTATAAGCCGACCAAAAGCATCGGAGTTACAGAGTCAAAGATGCGCTCGGGTTCGGTTAAATCACCCCACCCCCACCTTTCCCTTGCGCCCCTCGTATTCGTGCGTCCGGCACCGACGATCGTTATCACCGACCTGTACGGCCTGTTCGCCGCTCAATCGCGCCGCGCGTCCTCGGCTCCTCTCGCCCTCGTGGGCGCGCGGGCGGCGACGCGGGCAATCGCATTGGTGGTCTCCCCCCTCCCTCGTTGGTCGCTTTTTCCGCTTCTCCGGTCGAAAGTTATGCGACTTTCACGCACCGGTAAGCCAGTTTAATTAAACCGCGGAGAAAAGAGGTGGCCGGCACATGTTCTGCATAAAGCTCCTTTCGAAGATAGTCTGTAAGTGTGTGCGAGTGTATGGTTGCGTGCATGTTTGTGAGTGTACGTGTGATCGTATGATTGCGTGCGCACGTGTACGTATGCGTACATTTGTTATTTACAAGACTATATCAAATTACAGCTGAGTAGCCAATGCAATATTTTCTGTTCTACAATAGCTATAGGCCCTACCAAAATTTGCAACTCAGTCCGGTGCTGGATATATCTATATATATTTTTTAACCCTCGTTTGCAATACCTCTATGAAGTAGTTCGGTTTCAGACGCTCTACACGTCTGCCTTTGTCGCAATTGCAAAGCGTCAAATGGAATGTCACATTAGTGAAATTTTCCGTTTTATAAGTTTGACAACTATAAATAAGCGAATAGAGCTTGCCGCAAATCGACACTCTAAGATATTGCCAATAAAGGAAGGATAAATCCGAAAGCGCTGGCTAGACTCAAGGCTCGTTATCTCTCTAATATCTGCTAAACTCTTAGTATAAGCTATGTAAAAAAGAAATGGTACTGAGCTAATATCAATCATGTATGTCCAGGACTAATCAACCGAGATTGCCTTTCGCATGCCGTAGAAATACAACGTCATGGATCCAGGGATAATAGTGGTCCAGAAACCGTACTAATCTACGAAACTATTTCGCAGGACGCGCGACGATCAATGACCCAGCGCCAGTAGCAGTAACCACGGAATCCATAACTAAAAAAGTACGCTTACTACAGATAGCGGTCGCTATCTCAAAGTTAAACGATCATAGGAGCGTATGTTTGGACAATTTTAACTATTTTACTTATGAGTAGACTTTCGCGAATTCTCCAATGAAGCTCGTTTTAGTGTAATAAATAATCGATTACAATCAACTCGTAGGGGGAGAGTTCAAGTCACTGGGTTATTGAAGCAATTAGTTTAACATAAAGAGACGAACACAGGCACCAGTCGGTGTAATCATTTCTTCTATATCTAATGACTCGAAAATGCTCGTATAAAGCATAAGAATTTGACAATCTAAAGTTATTATATTCTTTATCAAAATTAAGGTAGAGGATAACATCAAACATAATGTCCTTCGACAGTGTTTCAATTGACAAAAGTATACAATCTTCTTTCAAATAAGTACCAGGACTGGCTTAAATATCAAATTTTATTTGATATTTTATTTCATTTTTTATTTGATCAAATTTTATTTGATTCTTCTCTTGTGCATAAAAAAAGTAATATCTTACCTTACAATTTCTACAGATCGATTAGTTTCTATTAAACCTCTAGGCAAATTGAATCAGTCATTTTAAAACATTTCTAGACTTATAAGTAGTCATAGCATCCGATGACACGCAGTATCAGATGTTCAGATTCACAGAACTACTCTTAAAATATGTATATGTCTTGGAAGTAGCAATTCCTAAAATTGAAAGAAAGATGAATTATCGATGGACTTTCTTGAGACTTTCATGGAGCAAACCAATGAACTCTAAGTTCCCCCAACAAACCTCATAATCAAAACTGCATGACTGACTAAAACAGTATAGTTAATTCTTAAGTCGATGAAATAAGATAACGACGAATTAGACTTTTATAGGAACATTGTAAGGGATAGAACCGCTAAACAATTTGCAGTAATTTTGATAAGCGATGGTGGCGAGGTTTTAAAATAAAATCAAATAGGTTACAAAAAAATTAAGAATATGTCCCAGACATGAAGAATTATTAGGTAATCGTTTTTCATTGAAAATTGCGCTAACATGTTATATTCTATATGTGTCAGGCGCTGAAAAGCAGAAATATTGGCATAAATTTTGGATAGATCAACCAATAATAAACAGTTAGTTTTTTGTTAGATTTATACAGTTGCAACGATGATGGATACATAGTACGTTCTCGTAAGATTCGTGATAATTACATGTCGATTTTTCATAAAACTGTAGTTTTTTGATATTGCGAAAAAGAGAGGCGAAACGAATTTTCGACACCTACACGATACATATATACCTTCTATACTTTCATGCAAGCTACATAGATATATCGATGCCTTTTATAATATTCGGAACGGAGAGTCATTTATTTATGTAATAACATGGAGAAAACCGAGTCGAAAACGCACGCGCGCCAATTCTCATACGTCTAAGCTCGAGCCGTGCATTAAATCGCGCGGGAATTAATGCGCGTTTTGCCAGGTACCCCCCTCCCACTCTTCGCTCCCGAGCGCAATAAATGCGCACCGTGGCGCAGCATATTATGCATTAGGCGCAACGCTATTCGGAATTAATCCCGTGCCCTCTCGCGCGCCGATATTATTATATATATTATATTATTACTCTGAGAAACGCCGTGCGTGACGCATCGATTTTCTCACCACTTACGTGCGCATTTTTTGACGTATAACTCGCGGCGTATTATATATAGAGTTCGACGGGAGACAATGGAACAATTTGCCGATTCTCCGCAGACTTCGGCTTGTGCGCGCGGACCGATATACCTTGACAATGAAGTTTCGAAACAGAAAAATATATGTATGCATGTATATATATATATATGTGTGTGTGTGTGTGTGTGTGTGTGTGTGTGTAATATGGTGTAATTTTCGCTGGCGTTCTATTACTATTATTCGGTATACGCAACAGACGCGATTTTACATTATATTCGAATAATAAAGATGTTCGAATTTTGCTTATTATGGAAAGAAACTGGCAAGTCATCGGTTTGTAAAAATATCATTAAAACAGAAAATAGAAAAGTGTCACCTTTTATCGAATAATTTACATTTATTATATATGTTAATGTTCAATTGTTAACACGAATATATATATATATATATATATATATATATATATATATATATATATATATCACTACGTGGTCTAAACCAGAACTTTAGTGCACACTTTTGCGTGAGGGTGTAATAATAAATCTACTTGAGTCACAGGCTTGTGAAAATCAGTTGCTATTTACTAAAGTAACTATATAATGTTTTTTTATATATAATCATTGGGGGGAAGGGATCAATTAGTAAACCTCCATATATATCCTAAAAATATACTAACATAATATAGATACTATTCCAGATGTATCATCTCTAGATTAATACCTATTGCCAGGAAAGCACGGCAAAGTTCTTTCGTTTCAACGTTCATTCAAATTTCTCTAATTCTATTATGAAAATACATTTTGTAAATAGGTTTTGTATATGCTTATTTGTGTTATATTTCTTGCTAGTAAGAAAATATAATTGAAAATTGTGTGCCATAGAACTAATTAACAAATTCCCCATTAAATTCAAATAAACATTCATCCAAATAGTCCTTGATTAAATATTCATTAGAATAAATAAAATAATTTTTTTCACCTTTGGTAAATTATATCATGCAACTAAAATCTCTGATTACACTGTATGAATAGAAATTTTTTTAAACAAATTGTTTACAATGCATTTAATAATAATACAAATATATTGTACTTAAAAATTTTAATAGAGCAATTTATTTATATATTAAGATTCCTACATATTTAATAATTTTATTTTCAACCATTAATAGAAGTAATATAACATTAACAATACTTCAAAATACACTGATGAGATCTTTTTGACAGCTTTGATTAACGTTTTGCTCTTGTAAAATTCACAAGAATACAATTCATTTTTGGTATAAGACAAAACCATGAAAAAATTACTTCTTTTTGGTAGACCTAATGCAATAATCTAGAAAATTGGCCTTATAAAAATGAATAGAAAAATTATCATCTCGCCTTCTCGTACGAGTCGAAGCTCATAGCGTTTCCACGTGAAATAGTGCGACCCCGTCGTACGAGAGCAACGAGATTGTTAACATTTTTAAACATTAAATTTTTTAAAATAAGGGTATATTACATCTACGCTAACTACTCGCTAACTTTCTTTTGCTTGAGAAATGTAAAATTAAGAAAAAGAAATTTTCCAATAAGCAAAAATACATACCAAAGTAACTTGTTACTTTTTTGCTTATTTTTTTGAATTTTAGTATGACTTTAAACACTGGAAATTTTTATTTCTCAGATAGATAAGACAAAATGACTCTCAAATTTAACTTCTTTTACAAGGAAGCGCGTTGAGGCAAAAACAAAACTCAAAGCAGTTGTCGTGAACCTACAAAATCAAAACCGACGACACTGTTATGTATGTATACGAGCACTTGCATAAGTATATGTGTGTAATGTGTATCTAAATCTGTGTACGTGTGGATAAAGTCGAGCTGAAACAAAGTTGCAATAATGTAGGCGACTATATTATAGATAAAAAAGCAATTGGCAGAATATCTCATTCAGGTTGCATGGCCAGATATATCCAAAAGAACTCCCTGGATCGCTCTCTCTCTCTCTCTCTCTCTCTCTCTCTCTCTCTCTCTCTCTCTCTCTCTATCTTCTTCTTTTCGCTTGGTTACAGCCCCACGCACGCGGAGAGAGACGAACTTCGCGCCTGGACGAAACATATATATATATATATATATATATATATATATATATATATACCGATATATAAAGCAAAAAAATAACGCGTAGGAGCCGCAGCGAAGAAGATATAGAGGAAAAGAGAGAAAAAGAGTGCGCACCGCCGCTCTTATATGCAATGCGGTGGTCGCAATAAAGTCTCTCTAGGTGTGGGTGGTTGGAGGAGGGGGTGCAGTGCCCTGTTTGTGCCTCTCTCTCTCTCTCTCTCTCTCTCTCTCTTTTTTCTTTCTCTCTGAGAGAGAACGAGAGAGAGAGAGAGAGAGAGAGAGAGAAAGAGCGAAAGATCGAGAACGCGCAAGTCGTTCTGCGGGCGCGCGCGGGCGGAGCATCAGCACGGCGGCGGCGGCGGCACGGACGCCCGAGAGCCGAGGGTGCGGCTCTGTCCACAATATCTCCGCGAGCCCGGGATCTCGCGCCCTGGGGCTATTCGTGCTTGGCGCGGAGCTGCACCGACGGGAAGAGAAAAAGAGAAAGAGAGTCTCTCGCTCTCTCTCTCTCTCTCTCTCTCTCTCTCTCTCTCTTTGGCTCGCGTTGCTCCCATGCTGCTCGCTGCTCCTTCCTCCCCTCTCCGGTAAGGGTTATATACGCGGATTTGCGTCTCGTTGCTCGCCGCAGCCCGTGAAGTGGATCGACTCTCTCCCCCATCCCTGACCCTTGCGAATCCCTCGAACTTCTTCGATTCCCACGCCCTCGGCCTCATCGCCTCTTACTCTCGTACCTATACGTGTGTGTATGTATATATGCGCGCTTGAGAGATTCTTCATACGATCGGCCACACGTGCAGAAGCTTATATAGTTATTGCCTTTTTCCTTACTCTCTTATTTTTATATATATATATATATATTATATAATATAGATTTAGTCTTGCGTCTATCTTAAGCTATTTTTTCAATAATAATCAATATATATTACATGTCAAATTATCGTGCTATTAAAATAATGTGACGGAATAAGAACTGTATGAGAATCGGTTGAAAAATACTTAAAAGTAGTTATATATATATATAGTATATAATATATTAAATAATAACATGACTGTCTTATTGTAAAATTTAAAAGCATACGTTTATTAATCAATCTATTATTTATATTATACATATGAGTTACGAATTTCGTCAGCATTGAGTAGGTAATTCTAATTATCTCTCAAATAAGCCCTATAAAGTTTTAGAACCTAACGCTTGTCCATCTCCAGGCATAGTACTTCTTCATTAAGAGAAATTTTTCTTTTTTGGTTATAAAAAAATCCTAATTTAGCAGCTGATGGATTCGAAAAGTATCATTTAACGAAATGTCTGTGAATATCGATGGATTTTACTGAATTCGCATCAGCTGTAGAACTGTGTTAATTATTTGAGATTTTGCTAAATGAGACGATTATGTTCTTATAGCGTGTAAACATGGACTCTTATGGAAATAAGAGAAAAAAACATTGAAGCATTAATTTTCTTGTCAACGATGTACAATATATAAATGAGACAATTTTAAAAATTCTAGAACCCCGGTCTTTTTAATTGTAGCGTGCAAATTACCACTACAGCTGTTGAAAATATATCGAGACATTGTCATTCATTATACGTAAAATTTTGCTACATCTGTATTTATTTCAATAGGAGCGAACAAGAAAACGATGAGATGTTTCACGATACGCGGACGTGTGCACGTCGGCTCGTCGTGTAATCCGAACAAACTATGTATGAGGAGATACGTATGTCATAAATCCAGATTTTTTCCTTAATAATATATCATTTAAAGTTTAATCGAATAGACACAAATTGACATAAGCAAGTTATTTTATATATTATAACCATCGGTAGAGCTATCATTGAGAATAACTTAATAAATTGAGAATTCTATCGCCACATAGGTTTCTGAGAACAATTTTTTGTTAACATGCATGATCAAAAAGTAAAAATCTGAACATTTGAAAAAATTCATTATATTCAAAGTTCAATATATTTTTAGCTACTGCATTTTTGCAGTGTTATTAATTGAAAATCGTAAGCTCATAAACCCAATGAATCCTTCCATAGAATATATCAGGCATTTAGAGAAAATAATTACATATTTTAGTCGTTGGAATCTTAAGCCTGTTCAAAACAAATTGAGCCATCTAAGCGTTAAAAAAGAATACTTGTTTGTACAAATTAACTCGATAAGTTTTGTAAGTCGGAAGTTATAATTAGACATGGATGATGGATACGATTCAAATTGAGCAAAATAATTCTAATTACATCCAAAAATAAAGCCTGCAGAATGGTAGTTTTTTAGTATTTCATAACAATATCAATCGACCTGCATTAAATTTGCCATTCAAATACAGTGACGTCCTTGGTAGGCGAAACCGAGTGTATCTATGACTTTCGTCTTTGACATATTAGATTAGAATATTATTACGATTTTTTCTATACTCTCTGTCTATCTCTGGTTTTACCTGGCACATACACACCAGTCACCTATTGACGCTCGTGGGCAAAATAACTCTAATTGTAAGCTAGAAAGTTTAATGTACCTATTTACAAGAATCATTTTGGAGGTAACCAAAATAACCTACCTCAATTAGGGCCAAATCCATGACCCATATTTAATGAACTTTTCTTGTAAGTATACGAGACGTGTTCTAATCAATGTTCACCTCATTTATCGTTACTGATAATTTTCTATTCTAGAAACATGCGCAATCTATCCTAAATCAATAAACAGTATATTTAATTACCATTAATATACAAAAAGGGACAATATTCAATAAGCGTATTGGAAAAAAAATATTATTTTGTTCTAAATAAACTTGAAAAAAGTCTCGACTTTATTTTATCATCGCCTCATAATGAAAAATATTTGCTTTTCTCACTATATAATGCATTGCTACATAACGAGAAGAGCCGACAGTTTAATAGATGCGCCTCGTACCTTAGCTTTATCAACGAAATAGTATATTTATTTGAAAATAATTTTAGCAAGATATTAAATCGATTCGATGACCTAGGGGAATCTTTATTATAAGCAAATCACCACCTTATGATACTCATAAGCTTCGTCGTATATTTTGGCTTTCAATCAAGCGGGCCGTTGAAATGATCGATTAAATCGCGGTCTATACATTGGCTTCGGTGCCTGCATTGTGTTGAATAAAATGTTTGAATACAAGTATATTGTATTTGATATATTAGCGTTCTTTTATATTCAACGAGTCCTTCTATATACGACTTCAACAATCAACTGAAGAATATTATAAAGCTTGTCGTTCGTGTAACATATCCAGAAAGTTCTAATATGGACGTTATAATCATTTCTTCGTCGGTGGATGGATAAATATTGATGAATTATATTTTTCAGCGGAGTATATCGATGATCACTTTTCTTTTTTGTCGCTCACATATTTACTACGGCAATAACAGATTCTAACTATATCGGCGCGATCTTCGATATTATCGATCTTATTCCGCGCTCTCCAATATATAGTAGGTTGGGGAGGGACTAAAAGATTCGCCAGATTTGAAAGATAAAACTGACAAAACTGACGTTTAATAAAGTACTGCAATGTTCGGTGCGGCGGCATAGCAAGAAAGCACCGGGGAAGGGCGAGGAGGAGGACAAGGAGGAGGATAAGCAGGAGGAGGTGGAGGAGGAGGAGAAGGAGAAGGAGGAAGGGTATAAAGGGCGCGCGCCAGCGAATAATGCGTGCATGGGCGCGCGTGGTATAATATGAAAAGTGGCGAGCGACGCGCTCATGTGTGTGTGTGTGTGTGTGTGTGTGTGTGTGTGTGTGTCTATATGTATATAAAAGAAAAGAAAAAAATCGCAATGTCATATTCGAACATGCTTATACATGCAGTTCGGACCCTATCTCGCTCTCTCTCTCGCTCTCTCTCTCTCTCTCTCTCTTCTGTCTCGCTATGCCTCTCCCTCCTCTGTCTCCATTCCCCCTCCCGGCTCTGTCTTCCTCACCTTCGCGGGCTCGGCTCTGCGAATGATCCCACGGGTGATTTTTTTCTTGTGAAAGGACCATTAGGATCGTCGAAGAAAGAGTGAGAAAGGGAGGGTGGGATGGAAGGAGGGTGCGCAGCGCAGACGGCATACGCCTCGACATACGCACACGTCCTCGCTGGGCGCGTCCGCATATCTATACGATACGACCCGCGACTTCTTGCCACGCTCTGAGAGAGAAGGGGGGGGGAGACAGAGGGCGAGTGAGAAGGACGCGCGCGCACGCTCAAGCTTTGATGTTAGCCGCCGTTGCGGGGGACAGATATTATCATCGTTCCGAAAGGGCCCCTCCCTCCTCCCCCTCTCCCCTGGTTGGTCCCTCCTCTTCCGCGTGCGCGCGGCCAGCCCTTATGCCGCGTGCGTGCAGTGCAGCGCGCTCCCACCACACGGAGAAGAGACACACGACGACTCGAGACCACGAGACAGAGAGGGAGAGAGAGAGAGAGAGAGAGAGAGAGAAAGGGGACATGGGGGCCGCAAAGTCGTCGTCGTCGTCGTCGTCGCCCTCGCCCTCGCCCTCGCCCTCACCACCTCGTCTTAAAGGCCTTCGCGACCATTGTGCACTTGGACGAACGTCTCGAGCGATCCGCGCGAATAGAGAGAGAGAGAGGGAGAGACAAACTGAAAGGGAGCGAGAGAGAGAGAGAGAGAGAGAGAGAGAGAGAGAGAGAGAGAGAGAGAGAGAGAGAGAGAGAGAGAGAGAGAGAGACCGCCAGATTGGATTGTGTCAATGGCAAATCTATTTCTATATAACCGTCCCCCATTCGCGTTGCTCCCTCCCCCTTCTCCAGCGGCCGATCGGTCGCCCACCGCCGTCGACCTCTCATTGTTCACGTTGCGGCTACGCATTAACTCTTTTATATAAATAGCGCGCGAAACATCGTCGCGCTGATGGCGCGTCCGGTGATGGGGTTCTCTTTTCTTCTTTCCGCCCCTCTTTTACCGAAGAGGGGAGTTCTTCAAAGTGGCCGATAAAATGCGGCCTCCCGCCCATACATTTTACACCTTGTCCTCGACACAGCGCAACGTAACTGCAACTCGATTTAGGAACGATATACAGGATTTTCATTGCTTTTTTTCTTTCTCTCTTAAATTCGTTGGAATTTATGTAATTCTTTCGGTCGTCTCGAGAACGAAGAAATGGAAAAAAAATACAAACAACGTAAAATTTTAAGATCCGTACTTATTTCATCGTTGGGAAGATTTTTGGATATATGAAATAAGCTAATCGCAAGAGCACAGCCTTCAAATATCACATTGCGCTGAATACTCGGAAAGTCAAAAAGACGAGGGGCCATTCACTAAATTATCGTAAACGATTTACGAGGAAGGAAGAATATCGTATATTTAATTATTAGATTATTATATATCAGGCAAACGAAATCAATTATATAAAAAAAATTACGAAAGAGAGGCCGGTAAAGATTTACGGTATAGATATGGAATAAGATGAAGACAGCCGTATTACGATCAGCACTAAAATTAAGGTAGTACAACGGCTGTGTCGATAACGTGCAGCAATGATCGAATTTATGGCATAAAAGGCAACAATAAGAGTCAGAATATATAAGATAATGAACAGCGATCGTACTAAAATCAGCCTTCATTTCCCGAAAAAAATTGGAAGTACATAGTTCCTAGATTTTGGTTTTCAGATACACCACTAACATGCACTGCTTTTGACAAATTTTTTCATTGCAATTGTTTACGATATAATTATAAAAAATAAAAAGTCTAACGCTCATAAATGTCGATCGTCTTTATCTTTCGGGCAATATCAGCTCTCGTACTCCAAATATCATAACTTTCTTGTAACATTTAGAGCATATTTAACAATCTTGTTCGGTCTCGGAATAAGGTGGGAACTGTCTGCAGGTGTTCCAAAACAGCCGTAAAGTATACGCACAGTCCTGAATGAGATATATATAATATACCTTCCTTTTCCTCCCTCGGAAATAGTGTTGTTCGATCTCTATTTTTAACGAGCTCATAAAAATCCTCTCCTCTAAATAATCGGTTGTCACCCGCAAACGCATGTAAATTATCAAATTTGTACTTCAGGCTGCGAGCGAGAGGAAGAGAGAGAGAGAGAGAGAGAGAGAGAGAGAGAGCGAGAGAGAGAATAAATGAAAGAATTAAAGAAAGGTTTTGATGACGCGCGAGCGCAGTACCGCGGTATCGCATACGAAGGAACACCGGGAGCCAAAAAATCGTCCAGTATACAGATCCTATCGGCTGCTATTTATCATTCGTTAAAAAAGAGATCCGTCCATGGACTACTGACTTAAAACTCCGCCAGGAAAGAGGAGGAGGCGGTGGCGGCAGCGGTACTGAGCTATGCCGAAGGGCAAGAGAGTGAGAGTGAGAGAGAGAGAGAGAGAGAGAGAGAGAGAGAGAGAGAGAGAGAGAGAGAGAGAGAGAGAAAGAGATAGGAAAAAAGCGATAGATAATTAATTTATTAACTAAGGACTTGTAGTCCATACTATCCTATATAATTATACAGAAAATATAGATCGAATAAATTGATGCGTTAACTTAGTTCATTATAATATTCGTTAAAAAAATAAATTTCTAAAAATTAAAGAAAAAAAACATAATTAAAATTTAAAATATAAATAAATGTCCTTCTATAAACTAAAGAATGTCAATAATATAACGAAGATCGAATAATTAAAAATCGGCAAACAATACTTGAGATTTTCAATGTTGCCAATTGGGGATTTCGAGGATGTAACATAAACACATAATAGTCCTTATAGATGACAAACACTTTAACATGCGTCAAACGATTTAACGTAAGGTTTCGCTTTTTATCATACTCTTAATATAATTTGTTAGTTACAATTTGGTCAAGTGTGTGTATACAATCTCATATGATACTGTATATGTATTGAAATATTAAAACACAGCGACACTGCTTTATTGTTTTCTGCTGGGACATTTGAATCAGGAGCAGCACTGCACAGTTGATTAGCGACGACGTTTGTATAAGTATATATATATATATATATATATATATATATATATATATATATATATATATATATATATATTATTAACAAAATGAAATAACAGGCTGGACATTTTGTATATCGTTGCTTGTTGCTTATACTAATCAATACATTATTAAAGCTTTCGATCTTATTGTTTGACACAGAGAGGGAGTAAGAGAGGGAGAGAAAGAAAGAGAGAGGGAGTATTTTTACGACCAGGATAATCCTCTTTAAGGTTTCAGTCAATCGATCTCGAAAAATACCAACCCCTCAACTCTCTTGTCAAAACCTCGTGACGAAAAATATTTGACGACTTCATCGAGCGTGAATCATCAAAAATTCTCTCTCTCCCTCTCTCTCATTTTATCTCTGTTAGTCCCCCCCCTCTCTCTCTCTCTCTTTCTCTTGATCTCCGACTGCCCATTTCTGCCCACCCTCGCTCGACCGCCGATACGAGATCTTTCTTGAATTTGTAAAAATCCAACGGATATATAAATGGTACAACCCCCGGGACCAAGATGAATGGACCCCTGAGTTAATCTCGCGCGCCGAAGAATGTCTTATGTTATTTAAATTGTTCCTGGAACGAATTCTCCCTTCTCTAGTGTTTTAGTTGAACATATTGTGATCATCTATGTGGTTTTACATTTGTGCTTTATTGTCGCTTTTCAAGAACGCGGATAATTTATTTCAGACGAATATTTTTCCTGCATTTCCTTTCTCTCTTTCTCTCTCTCTCTCTCTCTCTCTCTCTCTCTCTCTATCTTCTTATATATATATATATATATATATATATATATATATATATATATGTACTACCTCTCTCTCTTTCCCATTCTCTATTTTTAATAATTTATAATTTAATTTTATAATTTAAATAATAAAAAAGTATTTTTGATAAGAAGTAATGAATACTGAATGTAATTAACAGATTCTGTATAACCAAATTAGTGCTATATATAAAAAATGTAAAAAATGAGATAAATATTATTTGGTGTAAAAGAAGTGTATTTTAAAGTACGCTATAAATTTTTGGAAAAATTACTTTTCTAGAAAAAAATTGGAAAAATTATTATAAGTAAATATCCGAGATGTTGGCAAATTTTCATCACTTATATTCTCTGAAATTTCAACCAATCTGGAGTCAACCAGAAATGATTAATTTAATAAAAAATTCCTTAAATTTTAATCGTTTTTTTGCTGAATTCGAATGATCTTAGTTGATTAAGTTGACTTAGTTGATTCGTTATTATTCATTTTAGAATTATTAAATTAATAATCTGTTTAATTATTAATTATAAAGTAATATAAAATAATTTGTATATATATATATATATATATATATATATATATATGTAGTTTCTATGAAAAATTATAGTTTTACGTACGTACACATTTACACAATTTTAGAAAGATGTGCACTCTGTGCAGATAAAATATTGAAAGCTTGTTTTTGTATCTATAATTTAACATATTTTCCAATTTTCTTCAGTTTTCAACCTACAATTCCGTAATTTTCCCACAGTAGTGTGCATATAGACACAGCAGTCCTATTATGTATTATACGATCACATATTCCGTAACACCAATATTAATAGAATGGATTTGCATTTCAAGGAGGCACCGCATTCTATTTGATCTTAGTAAACAGGTGCATAGGAAAACATCAGTGAAGCCGAATAAAAGGTAAAATTAAATGCTCCGTTTAGATTTACTCTGAATAAGGCGCGGATAAAGCGCGGCTGCTTTCGAATAGCTAGTATGTATGAGAAGGGCTTTGAACAGCCTGGCGCGTTCTTTTTTCCCGTCAACGCGCCCGTTCACGCCGCTGGAAATTATTTCGAAGGTATACAAACGCAGTCGCGCGCGCGCACCGTTGACATTTTATGAAATGCAAATGTGCGTTAAGTGCGCGGCGGCGACCGTTTGGAATTTCCCATTACGTATATAGCGTATGATAATACACTTTCAACATAAACGTTTCGGAAGCCTTTCAGTAGACCGCGCGCGTAATATAACGCCATGTATTATATGTATGCATAGTGCGTATGATATAATACAACGACATAATACAACAACAACGGCATAATACATATATACCTGCGACATCGGCAGCCAATATAAACACGCGTTCGCGCGAGTGTTTTATTATTACATATGCATATAATTATGTATCAAAAACGCCACGGCAATGCGAAGCCCCGTCGCTGATTCAAAATATTTCGTTCCCTTTTTTTTCTTCTCGTTTTTGTAGAACGCCGACAACGTCGCCGCTGTGGCCGCCGCCACCGCGGCGGTGCAACGCGTAAACAATGCGGGATTATTAAGAACGGAAAAAAGACGAATGAAGGAAAAGAGGGAGAGAGAGAAGCGCCGCTGCGCGTTTGTCGTTCATATGCGTGCAGCGCCGGTGCGCGGCGTGGCGCTTCTTCTCGCCTGCATTTTTAGGCAGTGCACGAGTACAAGGTGTGGGCCAATTTATTCTCTGCCCCCCTCACTCTCTCTCTCTCTCTCTCTCTCTCTCTCTCTCTCTCTCTTCTCTCTCTCCCTCTTCCCCGTTGATATTTCATCGGAGCTGTTGGAATTAGTAGGCATAGAAAGACGCGCGCGGCGGGCTCCCTTGTGCGCGAACCTATCTATCACCCTCTCTTTCTCAGTAGACCTCCACCCCTGTCAGCCTCTTCTTCCGTCCCTTCGGTACCCCCCGTTCCCCCTTCCCTCTTGATCTCGACCCGCGCGGGCGCGCGCGTGCAGCACCGCGCATACGCTTCACTGTTTTCCTCGCGTATACGTACCTGCATTTATATCCCATAGGAGGAGGTTCGTCGCTCTTTTGAAATCTTTATCGGGCGCGCGGATCGGACGCCTGTGCCGCCGGCCGTCGCGACGCGTCAGTAGACGCGTCGCGATCGCTTGGAGGGCGGTCCGGTCTATACCTGCTAATTCGACCGCACAGCTTCTAGCCTCTTCCCCCGTTCTCACTCCTCTCCTCGTCCCTATTATAATACCTCTCGAGCCTTCGTTCATGGTGGTGTATATATAATACATAATCGATGAGGCTCGTTATCTCTTTCCAGGTCTTTGGGTCCTTCTGTTATACGATGAACTCTTCTCCCGCAGCGCACGCGCCCGCATATATATTACACAGTGTGTTGGTGTGTGTGCGTGCCTGTGCGTGTGTCTATGTACAAGGGATTTGGGCGCTTATATATATATATATATATATATATATATATATATATATATATATATATATATAAGCGCAATAGCAACCCCGTAATCCGGGGTATCTGATGGTCTACTGTTCCCTTTGCGCCATGCCACGGCTGTGTTTGCTCTTCGTCGAGTGCTTGGTGTACCTCTGGAGAGTTTCACTATATCTATGAAAAGTTGTGTACACACACACACACACACACACACACACACACACACACACACACACACACAACTTCTATACGCTCGTTTTTGTTTGTGCATATATACAATCTTGAGTTGCGACTGAAAACAAGAGCGTATAGGCGTTGTATATTATGGTTCTGATTGATTTAGATCCGTATTGATCCAATTTCCACGAAGGTAAGAAATCTTTGAAAGGTTTGAAGCGATAATAATTTTATCGAGACATTTATTCTTTAGAACAAACGCATGTAGAATACGATTATTAAGGTTTTCCCTCTTTATTAGAAACAAAGTTTAACAATCTTACTTGTTAATCTTCAATCCTCATAATATAAGTTATAGACAGTTTAGTTTAGTTTAGTGCCTGAGGGTGAACCGCAGTGATTCGAAACGTCGGGCACCAAAGGTGAATCTAAATTTAAGGTGGTTGGGGCAGTCAGGTTGTCCTTTACTAACATAGAATATTGTTTTTATTAGTTTTATTTTATTTATTATTTTAGTTTTATTTTATTTTATTATTAATTTTACTTTATTTTTATTTTTAATTTTTAATGTTTAATATAATTTATTGTACTAATAAGTTTTATTTCACATTATAGAGGGGTGAACATAAACTTGAACATAAAAAGTCTGACTGTCATTATTTTAGCTAATATATTATATTAGAAAGACTGTAAGACCAATAAAAATATTTATTAATTTAATTCAGAACAGTCGACATAAGTACAATTATTAATTTTAAGATTTTAGACAGATTTGAAAATCCATAATTTAAGAGCATGAAACCGAAAGACTTCTAGAGAGAAATATTTTAAATGGCCTTGTGCAGAAAAAGAGTGAATATCAGGAAAGGACGTTACGAATATGTATTTCTAGTATAAAATTATGTATTGCTAAAAATTAGTTTGAAAATGGATTGTTTTCTTTTTTTTTTTTGAATATCTTTCAAAGCCATCCCTAATTCGAAGATGGAAAATCGCAAAAAGTTTTTTTTCATATTTACTAGCAATAAAAGAGGTTGTACTGTTCATTTTTGGATTGGTTTTTATTAAAACACTTTATAAATTTAGTCGTTTCATATTTTGCATGGCCCGAAATATCTCTATATTTTGTTTAAAATTTATAAAGTTGTATGTAGATTTTTGAGAATGATATCATTTTCTTCAGTGCGATGGGGTTAGTATATAAAACTGTAAGATATTTTTGGAGGTTAATTTAATACAGAAAAATTAAAATGAGAATAATTTTCAAATTTTTTGAAATATTTTAAATTCCTCATTTTTGACAACTTTCGAATACCTACGTAAGAATGCTTTTAAAACTTTCACAAAACAAAAAAATCAATTTAACTCTTCAAAACGAAACATTTTGTAACAATTGCATATTCGTATACATTTTTCTTACCCTCTTCGTCAGACGTTAATGAACGGGTAAAGAATAAAAAAGTATATTAATTTTTATCTTTTTAATAGCTATAAAACGATCAATAATAATTGCAATTTTTTCTTAAAACTTGTTTCATTAAGAAAAGTTTTCTTTTTATTATATGACAATCAATTTTTACTGCAATATTCACTTAAGCACATATAATAGATGTAGATCGATGCTGAAATATCTTTTCCTTTTTCACTATTATTCTGCATAAGTATATAATTTAACAAGCATGGATAAAATGATCATAGTTTCTATTATCATACATAAGGAATGTCATAAGATTACGATAATACAAAAATCTAGAATATTTTTTATTTCTTTATTTCTACTTTAATATTGTGTACTTGTAGGGAAATCTTACTCGAATCTATTTTGAAAGTCTTACATCTTAGGGTTTCATAAGCTGACTAATTCTGTGTAAGAATATTTAAAATCTTTACTCATCCATTACTTTAACGATTTACTTTATTTTTTAAATTCCGTAAATATATTTGAAGACAGATTTCCATATTATATTACTTAAATCATTTTTAACGACGAAGTAAAATTTTTGCAGTCCGTTGAGAATGCAATTATACTTGTTAATGATTAAATATGTTTTATATACTTCGCACATGTTGGTATAACATATTTATCAGAATCGAAAAGGTATTTTAAAAATAATTTCATACTATATGTTTCCACAGTGATATTTTAAGGAATGTTTGTACATCTATAGTTCTTACTGTGCATATCGGTATATAAAAAAAAATTCCCGATATATTGCCTAGTCTTATCTTCTACACGGGATAAATAATTTTGTTAAAATATTCTTTACAGAAATTTTTATAGAATCATTACGAGATGATATTATATATGTGTGTATATATAAAACTATGCTCGTCATCTTCTCAAAAATGATACACAGGAATTTCATGGATGTGCTCAAATGATAAAGCATTCTATATTTGCACATCTTAGTCCAAAATTATTGACGAATATAAGCTTAGAGGATTCGCGTAAGCGTGGTGTGTCTTATATCTATTGTTATCGATTATTAAACACACACACACACACACACACACACACACACATTGCCGCGATCACACGCTGTACGTAATATATGCGCGTCCTCGTCCTCTATATACATAATATACTCCGCCGTTTACCCCGATATGCGCCTTATATCACGCGGAGGCTCTTCCCGCTATGTGTTTACTCTTGTACTACGCGGCCGCCGCCTCTACTATGTATATATATATATATATATATATATATATATATATATATATATATATGTATATAGACCAGGGCCTGTGCTGCTGCTCATGTTTGCCGAGGCTTTGTTTCCGCCATCAATTTCCGTTTCCTCTGTGCGCCTATATCTATACGATGGCAAACACGGCGGTGCCCTCTGATCTCTCTCTCTCTCCCTCTCTCTCTCTCTCTCTCTCTTTCTCTTTTACTCTTTCGTGAACGGAGGTACGGAATGTGTCACCCGCACGCGTCGGTGCCCATCCTGCAGCGCGCATCATATCAGGGACGCGAGCAATGTCAAACACATACGCGCGCACGCGCGAAAGAGGTGCGGGGCAAACGACACCTTCTCGCCTGTTCTTATGTACACATATATATATATATATATATATATATATATATATATATATATATAACTGCAAAATACATGTGTATAAATCTATATATTCATGCGTGACTCTGAACACCATCTTGGTCGGACTTGGGAGTCTTTTTTTTATTCCCATTTTGTATAAGCCCATATTGAAACTTTTTTCCGTTTTAGAAATTCCAATAACATACACGGCAGTGAAAGTTATATATATATATATATATATATATATATATATATATATGTATATAAAATAGAATTGCGTGAGAGTATCTAATTGAAGGGATAAGCTTTGTCGAAAGGTCGCCTCATCTCGTTTTCTTCAATTTTGCATGTGTATATATTTATCGAGCATTGATAATTGATCGGCAAACATCGTCGGAACTTCTTGCTTACTAATTCAAAATCGGAGAGCAATTATTATATTCGATCGTTATCGCGGTTCTTCTCAAGAAGTTTAATTTTCATTATCAATACCAAAGTCTGGTATACGCTATCATGATACTCATTCGATGTTTTGCAACATAAATGAATATAATACTTAAAAGTTAATTCGTGATTTAATTTAGCGTTTTTTGAAACTCTCATAAACATTTTGGTTGGATTATCATCGAAATGATCAAAAAATTTTTTTATTTATCTAATTGTTGCAAAACTGGGTTTGAAAAATAATGAAAAATCTTAAAATAGAATGAGAGAATGTTAATCTTAAATCGATTCTAGGAAAAATATTGAGTATTTTTAAATCATAATTATTAGTCGAGAACAGCAGGGAAACTGGTCAAAAATTAGTCAGCCATCTTTCTATCTCTTATCAATGGATAATCAATACCCAATCACTGACCTTAGTACTCGGTATTTTTAATTATCAAAAACTGAAACCAAGCAGCGTTTCATTCAGATATAGGAAAGTTCGCTAAGTGTAATCATCAATTCTTAGGACAGTTGGCCATGAAACTGGACAATTCTTGCTTTTCAAATGTTTGCCAGTTCTGCGGAGGTATTTTGACGCTTCTATTTATAAAATGCTGAAATTTTACGAAATCTATTGTTTTGATCATATTTTCATAAAAATCCTTAACTAATCTACTGTGGATATAGGAATAACTTGATTTTTATTAAAATTTTTTGACTGTTTCCGAGATACCCTCAACATTTTCATAAATATTTTTTAACTTAATGCTTTCATATATTATTTCAATGCTAATTCGTTTTATCAAATTTTCATACCCATGATACGCCTCTGTCAGTTATAATCATAGATCAAATAGGCATGGAGCGGCATGGAGTCACCCTGCTATGTTAAAAAGTAGAGGACCATTTTGGTATAGTACAAGAGAGAAAAGATAATATTTCTGATGTATTTCTCTTCCACAATACTGTGATTGGCCGTGCTCTATCGGCATTCAGTATATGAATTTTAAGGTCTGGTATTGGGTTAGGGGTTAGAAACAGTTAATCAATAATTGCTCGGTGCAAGAGAAATAGTAGAGGCATACATTTTTCTTCTCTCTGTCTCAAGCAAAAAGAAAATTGTCCTCGGCACTCACACTTAACTGGTTGCGCCTAGTCTAAGGTTATACTAGATCAACATTTAAAAATCCAAAGAGCTATACTATTTGACAGGTAATTACCATTACAGGAATATATTAAATATTGCAAAATTTGAGAAGCTTTATCTTGAAAAGTATTTAACAAATCAATCCCCAACTTTATACAGATTTTCTATAATACTTGAATCATTTCTTTATCAATTTGTCAAGAAATATTCATTATCTTGAAATGTGATGAATTTGAAAAAACTACCTTAAAACACGAAAATCCATGAATTTCAAATAGGCATCTTTTATGCTAATGCGCATTCTATAATTTAGTAATTATTATGAAAAATTCTTCGCTTTATATTTTTATATTTAGTTTTTAATTATGATATAAAGAAAATCTATGAAATTATAAAATAAACTTTGAATAAAATACATGCGATATCGAACACATGTATTATATAACATATGTTACATGCAACAGGTACTATTGAATTTATTTAACATGTTTGTTTCTTAAAAATTCAGACCGTAAGCGATGTTGGATTTTATTATCAAAATGTCTGATTCGTATTTACAAGATCGATTTTATGCAGTATTGCGGAAATTTAAATGATAAATAACCATCTCCTAAAAATTAACCCGTAGCTTGCAGAAAACGTATAACCACGAAGATTATAGCAAAAACTTTTATTTAAATATATCGTTCATAAATATATATATATATATATATATATATATATATATATATATATATATATATTCAATTAGAACTGCAAAAAAGCCGCTCATCCACTCATCGGCATATATAGAAAGGTCAAATCCTTCCGCCCAATTATCGTCTCAGTTCTTTATTATCTTTCTCTCTCTCCCTCGCTCCTCTTCGGTTAAATTTTGCTTACAAGATTACATCTCGTTTCTGCGTGGACATAAATATTCCGCTCGACATTTCAACGTTTCGGAATTCTCTCTCCTCTGGACACACACACGCGTGCCCACACTCGCACGCTCGCGCATACACACATATTCCAGAAATAAGTGAAGCACCTTACTATATAATATATACAACGGGCGCGCCCGCTGCCCGATCGATAACCTATAATGACATTAGTATATACATGTATATATACATATATATATATATATATATATACACGTACACACATACACGCACACACCTGTATAAAGTCGAAGGAGAGAAATGATAAATGGTATTCCGCATGATGAACCAGTTTTTTATGTAGTGATAAATTTTTTACGTATGCAAAGCATTGTGATTCAGCGGCGGGTCCGATTTTCATAATTCATAAGCGGCATCCTCTGTGTGCGGCGCGGGGGCCCCCGCCATGCCATCCGCATCAGCGCGCGCGGTGCGACTGGCGCGCACCTATCTATTATATATACGTATCGATATGGGAAAAAATATTTCGAATTTTAAATAAACGCTTCGGTAGTTTGAATCATAATATATATATATATATATATATATATATATATATATATATATATATATTGGGAGCTCTCTCTACCTCTATCTCTCTATCTCTCTCTCTCACTCTGTCCCTCTCTCTCTCTCTCTGTGAGACACAAAGTTTGCCTTTTCATCGATGTGCCATAAACCAATTATTTGGACATTGTTTATAGTCATAGAAAGATATAGATTTAGGCACAGCTCCGTTCGAGCATTTTATATAATTAATAGATTTGTGTAAATTAGAAGATTCCTTTCCAATATACCTCCTCGACTAGACGGATCATCGATTTATTAATTATATTACTTTTTTTCTGAAAGACTATATAGACAAAATGTTCAGTAAAAATAATTGATTTTTGAACTCTACTAATGAATATGATTTTTGTACGAATGTGTCTATTCAGTAGTTTTTCTATGTTCACGAATCCTTTGTAGCGTATAATAAAAAGTTAGGTGTCATTTCAAGAACTCGTTTAAACGATATAAAACAAGGATATAAATATGACTAACCAGCGCCAATGGTTTTAGGCTTCTTGAATGGAAAATAAATAGTAAAAGATGAGAAAACGTAGACACACAAAGGCAATCGTTTATTTTTCTGTTATCACGTTTTCAATTTTTTTTTCCTATGCTCATATATAAAAAACACTTTATTTGATTCAACTAATATCACTGTTTACACACTATCATTATCGAACGACAATTTAAAATATAAATTATATCGAGCTGCAGTAGCTTGTGAATTTAAAAATGCGCAATACATTTTTAAATTATTGTTTTTTAACCAATAAGTGATATATGTGTATAATAATAAATTTAATATTTATTAGCATCGCCTTCTCTTTCCTTTGATTCTTTTTTTGATAATTATTTACAGATGTATATGTAATTTTGTACGATAATTGCAAATCTTCATGGATTTATTGAATTGAGTTGTAAAAACTATGTAGTATATTATACGGAAATTAATTTAGTTATTATGAGATTAATTTAAGAAATTAACTTAATATACGGTTAATTCTTCTGAAGCAAGATTTCGTTGCGATCTAATACAATTGTTTTTATTTGTTAATGTGCCTTAATGCACGATTGGAAAGATATCGGACTCTATTCCTTTATTGTTTATCTAATCAAAATTTTTCAAATATTTGCTCTATAAAAGAGAAGAGTATCTATTTTCCATTCTTCTTTAATTGATACATTACTTGGATTGACTTTAAAATGAGTCATGTGTGAAATACTAAAATCTCTTCCGACTTTATGAAAATTAATTTCACAGTATCTAAATAGGAACAAAGGCCGCGGAAGAGGTCCGTTACCAACGTTACGTCTAAGGGATTGTCCCATTTCATAACTTTCCAAAAATCGAAGCTTATCGCAATTTTCGGTGATAGAGATTTCATGAATATTGTATAAAAATCTTGATTTTGTTTATGCGAATGTTCACTGTTTGGACTATAAAATATATTTTGGCACACCTTCATAATTACAGACTACTGAATAAGGTATATTTATAATATTGTTGATGAACGTACGGTGCGAAAAGAAATTTCTAGAAATAGTGTTCGAGATAACCGCCGGTTACGGCAACACGCTCTCGCAGGCACGCACCTGCTTATATCGATACGTAGCTCAGTTACTCTATATATCGCTGGATAAAAATGCAACTTTGTTGGAACAGCTCGCATTGTCAGACAGCTGTTGTTTATTTACGAAGTATTTTCTAAGCTGTTAATTTTTTCTCTAAAAAATCATAGAAACGATATAATAGGTGTGAAAATCGTTGCGAGCACCGTGATGCAGTTTATCACACACACACACACACACACACACACACACACACACACACACACACACACACACACACACACACACACACACACACACACACACATATATATATATATATATATATATATATGGCATAAGCGTGTGACGAGGAATGAACGTAACCTTGTTACAGCGAAGCATTGCTAGTCGGAGGATTGTAAAGAAGCGAGATAACCATGTTACATCTGGAGGAAGGGCAGAATATATGTCGGCATGCTTTTCTTTCAAGGAGCAAAGGGCATTATCAAGAGTATAGGTATCACTGACTATAGGTTTAGGATAAAATTTTTCTGCGATTTTTAACAAAAGAGAGAAATTCTTTTAACGCTTTATATTCCAGAAACGTGTTTTTTTTTTCATTACTGTGCTACAAATCTTAGAAACCGTTAAAATGATCTTGTTATAATTTTATTCACATATTCTGACGAGTACATGTGCTTATGACGTGTATCATGATAAAGTAAAAGTGTTCTTTGCTTTCGGGAATAAATAGAGAAATATGTCAGTTTTTAAGATTTTTCAAAAAATTACCGAAACTTTGATTTATTTAGCATGGAAATTCATCATGGTAGTAGGAGCCATAACCATTGCTACATATTCTTGAATTACAAAAAATAATAATTTTTTTGTTTATTGGGTGAAGTAATTCTTTATGAAAATATGCTATATGCCATCATAGTCACCTAGGTGCGCCAATTTTTGAATAGAGACTGTATTTGCATGTCATTTTTATAAAAAAAAGTCATTAGAAAGGCAAAAATAATTATTGTTTATATGTAAGTGATACATTTATCATTACCAAAATAGTTCAGAATTATCGCCCCGAGCCCCTCCTGTTTATTGGTATCTTTTACACAAATTTTTGTAAAGATCTTTCGTTAAAACGTATGAGGTTAGAGAAAAACTAAATTAGTTACAGAATTTCGTCATTTTTTCAATATCAATATATGAATTCATGCGCAACTTCCTCTTTTTACGAAATTTCAAAGATAAACGTGTTAGCAAAACATTCATTGGTGATACATGTACTGTGTTGTAATTAGAAAACTTTCTATAACTCACCGGGAAAATCCAGTCCAATCGCATTAAAAAATATCAAAATGTACGAATGAATCAATGTTGGCATATTACGAACGAGAAGCATAAGCTACAGGTGCGTTTGTCTAAAAAAATTGATCATTATTTATTCAGTTCGCGAGGAAATTAGAAAAGGGTAAACATACAGATTTCTGTTGAAAGAATGGTCGAACGAATAACATCGCCGTTCCATAGTTATTATCTGCATTCGATAATTACTATACATAGATACTATATATAACTACTATATATACGAAATAAACAAAATATTAAGCAGTTGCAGATATTAGTTGTGTAGTAAGTTTTGTAAAAAATTAGCAATACACAATTCTATCAATTCTATCAGACGAATAGTAATCTGTCCTGTCAATAGAACTGGAATATAAAAAATAACGCGCCGTTAATATAATATAATGCCATATGAATTGTTTTCCCGTACACTTATATAACGTCTAATGTAAACGAAATTTATTTATCTCAACATATAACGATGAATTTATTTTATATTTTTTGATATAATTTTCACTAAATTCACATGAATTGAAATAATAGATTAAATTATTTCACTTTATTAGAATAAGAAGAGAAATAGTCAATTAAATAGAATAATTCTAAAACTGTTTCATCTCGTTATATTTATTTTGAACTAATGAACCAAATAGAGATTATCATAGAAAAGACAAGTTATTTTGAAAATAGTACGTAAACTGCTTTAGTTTCAATGATATTGTCGAAAAAAAATTCAGAAAAAGCTATATTTTAACATTATCAGTTTACCATAACTATTAATAATCTTAATCAATGTAAACAGTGAGCAATTTTTCTTGTGTGTTTTAATTTACATTTAATTCGAAAATTTTTTACGTATATAAAGTATATCAATTGTATTATCGGAGGCTTCAAACTATATAATTGTCTTCTTTCTAAAGGACTCTTCAATTAACACTATAATTAGTTAATAAATTTAGCACAGTATGGTATCCAATTAGCCTTTAATAACATAAAAATGGTTAAAATTTATCCCAAAATTCGCAATAATTAATTCCAGGATTATTCGCAGAAATCGAATAATAATTAGGACTATATCCAAAAAATTTTATTAAATATTGTAGTTGCTAATCATTCCGATCATTGCGATTTTCATTATTATTTTATACATTAAAATGACATCCATACCTTGGAATATTGTATTTCACGACTGAGTCGATAAGAGGTTTAGTCTTATTTATATATATATATATATATATATATATATATATATATATATATATATATATATATTTACTGACGCAGTCTGTTCTAAGAACTTGTCGGGGTTATAAAGATAATTTTTTTCCCACCTTTGAAAAATACGGATTATTGGCGAACAGAGTTGGCATTTTTTCCGAAACTGACTGAAATCCAGGAAAATAAAGGTTTTTATCAAAAGGTTTTATATCTCTCAGGCGATAACTTGGCATTCACCCGGACATATTTGTGTCGATATCGAGCAGAAACTTCACTGTATGATTATATTTTTCAGCATTTCAAATATTTAAATTCTCGCGCGTATCTCCGAAATTCGTAAAAATCATTAACGCGCGTAAAATCCGGTGTTAGTATCGTTGCGCTGACAATATAAATTTATAAACTAAATTAAATTAAAATATGGTGTTTTATTACTTTCTGTATATTGCGGCCGAGTATATTTTATAATGTTCTTTTATAGCTGCATTTTATTTCAGATTTTGCGAAGAGCATAGGATTGTAAATTAATCCAAATTTATATGTCCTCAAAAAATTTCAAAGTAAAAATATTTAATTCGATTACATTGCTTTTTTTATTCGATTATTATTGCGCTACGCACTGAATTTCTTTAAAAATTTTATACACTAAAACAATTTTTGTACTTTATTAGTATTGATACGTTCTTATTTTATTGTCTTATTGATTTTCTATGTATTGTGGGAGTAGAAGCATTTAATGTTGAACTGCTTACATAATTTTCTCATAAATTCTACCGATTTAGCATCTGTATTATATTTTTTATCTGGGAATTTACGTTGCTTCCCTTTTGAGTTAAATAAATGCGTTTTTTTAGCCTCTTTATTAAATTATATAGATAAGAATCGAATATAAGTAAAAATTAATGATACAAAAATCCTAAATATATTTTAGTCCAAAACTTACGATTCATGTACATTTAAATAATTTTATTTATGTAAACAATATTTTAGTTTGCTCGAATATTTTGTCCATTTTAATTTAGTTTCAATAACGTTAAGTATTATTCTAAAATATTTCCCAACAGTAATTATTGACTCTTCACAGGCAATAAGTGACTTATCAAATTTAAAAAAAGTCTTCATTTAGAAAAGGTTACAGCTATATATAGTTATATTTATTATTATAGCTATAGTTGTATTAATTGCAACTCCAGTTTTGGTGATATTTCGATAGAAGGAATAAAGTATCATTTTATAAATTCATCCATAAACAAAATCTTCTGAGTTTTAAGGAACGAAAACGTAGTTTTTCAATTTGAATTTTTGATTCGCATAATATATTTAGCTTATTTCGCGCGTAAACATAAATTCTTCAAAATCGTCGTTAGGAACCTGTAAAAAAAATTCAGCTCATCAGAAGATCAAAAGTTGTAGAACTAGTTTGATTTCTATACTGTTGGTTGTATTTTTTGGAGCGCGTCGTTCGCCGTTTATTTTTGAGCGACCATATTTATGCAACTTCACAATCGTTCAAATCGGTATGGAGTCGTATGATTAGTATGCAATTTATGTATCTCTCTGCTGCCGACGATGCTTTCATTTCTAGAATTGAACTTCTTATATATTATACTCACGCATATACTCTAAAGAAAAAGTTTACCATCTACAAAGGTAAACTGTGGAAAATAATATATTGCAGGACCGTGATTCATAGGCGTGAATTTTTATTGAACACATATTTGCATATATAGAAATTAGAGTTAGTCCGTAAAAAAATTAGGACTTTAAATCAGAAATGAAAAAATTTTAATGCATAGAGCGCAAGCAAACTGCGAGTTAAATGAGATCGCACAGTACAACGTAGAGTTGAAATAATAGCTAATGATAATATGGTAAATCCTTAAATTAATAGATATTTCTATTGGTCTTACAGTTTAATTGAATAAATTAATTTTTAATTTTAATTTATTTAATTGGACTGTGAGACCAATAGAAATAGTTATTAATTTATCTAAATACAGTCGACATAAGCACAATTAAAGTATGGTAAATCCTTCATGTATTTAGAGTTTAAAGCATCAAATGGTACTAAAAATTATTGAATAAATGTAGAAAAATTCATTATCTTTGTTTACCAATGACTCCTTTCCATTTTTCATGCTTGAAAAATAAATTTTTTTTCCTTCAAATTTCAGAATTATTATTATTTTTCTTTATTTTATTAAAAGTCATTTTATTTACGCTTTTCATAATGTTATTCTTATTATTTCATACGATGTAACATTTTTACGGGGGTTCTATTGTATCGGTCGGCCGAGACTCGGAGTAAATTGTTCTTCTAGTAAATAGTTTAAGCTTTCTTAATTAAAATTTTTTTATTGCATTTTCCGAAAGCATTCATAATATCGAAAATACCGCGTACAAATTTTATTTTAGGAAATAATCGGAATAAAATGGACGACTGAATCTACACACACAAACGCAAAACACACACACATATATATATGGGCTTGAAATTTTTTTTATCTATATGTGTACAAAACTTAAACACAAATTCATCGTGAAATGACATTTTCTAAATCGGTGTACATGATATCACAAGAACGTTGCAACCGGTTGGTATCGCATTTCACAACGTTTACGTATAATGTATTTTTTTGGTGTATTGCTATTATATTTTTTAATATTCAATAGGAAAAATCTTTCAATGGCACTCTTATTGTGAGCGATTAAAAGAACAATTTACTTTATAAGTATTTTCTATATTAATAAGATTCTGAAAAGAAGTAGAAATTGCAAAGTTCAATTCTACTTATATATATATAGTTTACGATAAGACTTTCTACTACGATATACTTCTTTCTAGCCGATTTTATTAAGTTTTTTTACTTACGATAATGTAATAGTAAATATTAAATTTGATTTTTTTTTATTACATATTAACTTTTATAGTAATAACGAACGCAATAATTGTAATTTATGTCTTCTTCGAAATGTATATCCGAATCGTAACCTTCAAGGATATGGATAAGAGAGATATGGATATTTTCGATTTACAACCTGAATCGCCACAGACGGCATCCGATGTAAAAACATTCAAAGCTGTTTTCGGCCTGTTTAAAATACTGTAAATTTGCACTATATATTGCAGCTGAATCATTGCGAGTATTTTATTGTCTCTGTTCTAAACAATTTTGAAAATATAAATAATTGCGAGAGAAAACTCAAAATTGCCTAAATCTAAGAGGCAAAGCGAATTAATTTCGACTCATGATTAATTATATAATTTAAATTCATATATATATATATATATATATATATATATATATATATATACATGCATGTATATAGCACAGTTTCTGTGCATATACAATGTTCATCTTTTCAATACACGCTATTTTAGTGAAATCCGCAACTCCCGAACAACGACTCGAGTCGTAAAAATTCAAGAACAAGAAAGAAAGTCGTAAAGGAAAATTATTACGCGAAAGCTCTCAAGACAGGTTTGAGTGCGCGCGCACACAAATACACGTAAACACGCACAAGGAGCGAGAGGGAAGACACGCGCTACACTATGGCGGAGATACAGCGTGAATACCCAATGCGCTTTAGAGACGCCTTATCGATTAAAAAATTATATCGCCATTGCGAGAGATAAGGCAATATATTAAGATCGCGGCTAATCCGGTCATGCTTGAAAGGCGCGACTTGTATCGACGCTATATTATCATATACGTCATAGCACTATATATATATATATATATATATATATATATATATATATATATATAGAATATGCTGAGCCAAGAATTAAACGCGTACGCTTTATTTAATGTACCGCTTATTATATATATATATGTACCATGCGGGACAAGCAAAAAAGAGGGCGAACCGCGTGCATAAGTATATTATAAAAATGATTTGTTAAAGTCTGCTCTCTTTATATACATATAGACAAATACACATACACATGCGTGTATCTCTCTCTCTCTCTCTCTCTCTCTCTATACACACACACAGATATATATATATATATATATATATATATATATATATATATATATATATATATAACGCGCGAGATAAAATACGGTAATGCAGAGACCGAGAAAGAGAGAAAGAGGGAGGGAGGGAGGAAAGCCGCCGAGACAAGAGGCTCGCGGTTCGGCCCGACCGGGCGGCATTTTGATTTTTCAGACAATGGTTGCGGCATACCAAAGCTCTGGCGCGAGGTCCCGCGCACATACAAGGAGACGTATATATATATATATATATATATATATATATATATATATATATATATATGCGCGCAAAAAAGAGCGCGGCCAAAGAATGGGGGTGGAGGGATAAAGAGAAACCACAGAGGGGAGTCGAGCGCGGGGGGACGCGCAAAGGGGCCGAGAGACCGACCGACGCGTCTCATATGTATAATATGGCGCTCTCTCCCTCTCTCTCTCTCTCTCTCTCTCTCTCTCGCTCTATATATATATATATATATATATATATATATATATATATATATATATATATATGTACATTCATGTATACACACGTATTCGTATATACGTCTCCGCGGCTATGCAGGCGGCGGACCACCGCGGCTCTCGCGCGGCTCTATATAGCGATGATTTCGCTTATACAACCGCCGCGCGTATACGAGAGCGAGGAGCGGGGCCGGAGTGCGCTTTATACAGTCGCCGCGCGCCGCGCGATTCAAGAAAATCTCTCTCGCGCGCCGCGCCGCACCGCGACGGGGGAAAAAAGGGGACCCGGGCACATATCTCTATATTTATTTACGTTCCCCCGCGGCTCGCACGGGGTCGCTCTCTCTCTCTCTCTCTCCCACCCTCTCGACCCCTGGCCTCCCGCGCTTGCCGTCGCCACGCGCGGCGTCCTCGCGGGGCCCCATTAATAACGGGCGCTCGAACGATTCCTCATCGCGTCTCGCGCGGGTGCGCGCCGCGTTCGCGGACGGTCGGCTCCCCCGCGTGAACGGGCCGCTTCAAGCTCTGCTTTCGGAGCAGGATGGAAAATTCCTGCTGCCATTGCCGCATCCGTGCATTGGCGGGTTTTTTTTTTTCGAACTGGTCGAATGATTTAATCGATGCGCTTAATGTGTATATTAAACGCGTAGAAGTGTTCGGTCGCACGTACGTGAAAATAGCATCCGACTGTGTTCAGATTCGCATATGGCGTGCATACGTAATCGAACTATAGTATCCGTGTAGGAGATTCTAGGTAATCCTCGGCCAAATCATTACAAGGAATCCGGACCAGATTCCGACTAGGAAATCCAGCCAGAATTCTCTATTATTTTCTATTTCTCGAAAAAATTATGCTATAAAATATATACTATATATAGATAGAGAAAGATAAAATAGTCACACAGATTTTTTAAATAAAATATATTATTTGAGTTGATAAAATAAAATGCTTATTGTATAAAAGTCAATCATGAATATTGGAATTTGAATTACTATACTCGTTGGCGAATCTATTATGATGAAAACCCTCCGGTTTAGGCTAAATGTATACATATTTAAGGGAAATAATGAAATTGTAGACTAAATCTTATCTAATATTTGGATTCGTGCAAAGAAATTTCGCATGTAGAATAAAAGCATCCAATTATGGCCATCTTCGTTTATTTACTGTTCCTGATATTTAAAACGACGTTATAATGGACCAACGAAATCCTTATTGAGTGACACGCGAATTCTATTTGGCGAAATTCAATTGACAAATAGATTCATTGAAGGCTTTTTTGCGTAGAATCTTATTTTGTGCAATTTTTGCATATTCTTTAGAAAAATCCATTTTCGTTAAGAAGGTCCTTTCACTAATTTAATCACCGTGATGTGTCAATTTTCAATATAGGAATTTAGCACCATGTTTTGAGAACGTGCTATTTTTGTAGGCTCTGGGAATCTATAATAGAGCTGATTTTGAAGGTTCGTTAAAGCCCTAATTTAATCTGACCAAATCTGTCGCGGATACACGTCAACCTCTCGTTGTTCGACTATAAATATACTATGCTGATTCTACTAATATTGTAACTACATCATATAATTATAAGCTTTATTTACGAAAGGGAGCGGAAGGAATTAGTAAAATAATTTAACGAAAACTAGTGATATTGTAAACTCTGTCGAATTCAACTAATCGTTGACATATATGCAATAGTCAAATTCTGATCGTGCGCAAACTGACAGTTGGGCCATCAATTTCTTTCAATCACATGTTCAAATTCATTTGTTATTATTAGATTTCACTGCCGCAATGTTATGGAATAAATTATTAAGCGATAGTATATATCGTCTATTACGTTTCTGATCTTGATAGAATTCGACCAAGGCGCTCTCATCGAAGTCCGATAGAAAATCCTCGTACGATATGGTACCCCTTTAAATACGGATGATTTTCAAGTACGAACCCCGGAAGATTTCCACGTTAATCTCCCACTAGTCGACGCGTGAAGTTCCAACGCCCGAGTCGCTCCCCATTCCGAACCGCGTTCGGAACAAATTTCTTCTGCGCACGCCGCTCTCCTTACCCGGGTGCGTTTGACGTATATACCGCTGCACGGGGTATTTCAAGGGGTCGCAGCCTTTATATCCGCTACCGTGCGGCGCGCATAAATCCCGCGCCCGCGATATAATAATTTGCACGAATGAGCTTCCGATAAATCCCAAAAGCTCTCGGGTTGCGCGCTCCGCCACCGCTCTGTAAATATACGCATACATACCGCTGGCTCTTCTCGTGGCGATTTTCCGCTCTCGCGCGCGCGTCGTATGAAATATATCGAATCCGCGTCGGGGCGGGGGGGGGGGGGCTCGTAATTCTCAGCCGTCCCCAGCGCGGCGGGCGCCCTTTTAGCGCTGGCAAAAGTACCGCCGCGATATTGCGCAACCGCGAGCGTCGCGCGACGCCGCTATCGGCGTCCACGCACCGATGGCTCGCGCTCCATCCTTTATTTCTTTCTCTACCGATGCCTATGTTTGATTTCTTTCTCTCTTTTGCTGTTGTTTTATTCAAACGCGCCTTTTCCTCTTATTCCCTCGTTCCCGCTCCTCGTGCATATACGCGTATAATTCTTCCGTCGGGTCGCGCGGCCGCGGCGGCTCCTCCTTTATTTCGTCCTCCGAATCGTTTTCGTTATATATATATATATATATATATATATATATATATATATATATATACGCACATACACATACCTCTCGAGGTACGCGTCTCTTGCGATCTCTTGCCCATGTTATCACGAGGCACCGTTACGCTTGTCGTCATTTTTAAAGTCCAACATCGTCACTTCCACTGCTATATGCGATATACGCTGCTCCATGCGACGTTTGTGCGCCTGCGATGAAAAAATCCTTATGGCGTTGGTATAATATATTTACATAAATAATATAAATCAAATTTGGATTCCTTATACTTATTTTAATATTTTTAAAACTTTGGCAAAAATTTAAAAATTAATTTGTTATTGCTTTTCACTTTACTAAGAGTATAAATCTTTCGATCGATATTAACGCAGGCTGTAGAGTATACATACTCTAGTAATAGTGTTCTTTATTTAAGAATTTCATTATCATTAATTGTAAATGCTTAATAAAAGTAAATTATCAACACCGTAAACAATATTGAAGAAACTTTATAATATTTCACTATTTTTCAACCAATTAATTAAATTTACATCCGTTTCATGGCAGATTAAACCAGTCATTCAGAAAAAAAGTTTATTGAACTATTAACTTTATATTCTTATATTTTCTGCCTGAATATAGAGGAAAATAAACTTTTCAACCTCTTTAGTTTACATGTATATTATAATTTTGCCATTATTAAATGACAAACTGAAACTTAGAAAGCGTAACTGAGAAAGAAGTCATTTTCTATACAAGAAATCAACTAAATAATAAAATGGCTCACAGGAAAAGTTATTTTACTACCGATAAAAAGTTATATAAATTTAAAAAGAGCAAAATAAGAAAGCAGCGTAAAACATTTGCACATTCCAAGTGCATTTCTTATCCATTGTTAATGCGTTATTGAATAAAGTTCTAAGGATATATTGTAAATTTATTTTGTAATGCTCATAATAAAGAATGGAACGAATTTTTCCTTTTTTTAAATTCTTATACAAGATATAAAAGAAGTAGATTAATTTATACAATATTTCAGGCAAAGACCAAAAACTGCTTTATCAATGTTAAATATATCGTAAAATTTTAATGTATTCTCAACTTTTTCAGATGAAATATCATTCAATAGAGTATTCGCTTGAAATGATTTATAGAAATCTCTTCTCTTGGACCCAAATAACTGAATTTTTAATATCGGCTCGATTTTAAGTAGAAAAAGGGAATTATAACTGAACGAGCGATATATTTCAAACGGTATGACGCTTTTGGATTAATTAAGAATTCACGAAATAACAGTAAAACATATATAATCGGAAATTTTGTCACAGAGAAAAAATAAAAGGAAGTTAATATGTCATATAAATAATTTAAGTAAATTTTATTGTATACATACTTTCACTTTAGCACTGAGAAATTTTACAACAAAAATTTTAATATCTTATCATTTTATCTATTTTATTAATTTAGGAATCAAAGGTATAAAAAGTGACAATCATTGATCAGATATTTCTCGAATCTTCATTTAGATTTAAGCTAATCAATATTTTTATCGATTTGAGTTTATTAATGTAATTATAATGTCAATCAGCTGTCCTTATTTACAACCCAGTAGAATTTGAAATGTACAAAATCTAAAGTAATTTGGTTTGTGAACGAAAATCTGACTTCTCCCTCAGTGACATTTCCCATATATGACTATTCCAACGTTTCGAGCCGTTCCGGCTCCTCTTCAGGGACTCCATAAACAATATTTACTTCGTGATAGAAAATATTTTTCTAAGTGTATATATTTACGAATTTATGGGCATTGAAAATGGATTTGAATGTAGTAAAAATAATTTATATTCAATAAACAATATCACGATTCTTTAATTATCATATATACGCCACGCGTCTGAGCAACTCCTGACCTTTTACTACTTATTCGATTTCTATCTTATATTAATATCTTTAATATTTGCATGGAAATTTGATTCTATACAATAAATAATATCCTAATTTAGTAAAATAGTGACTTCAAGGTCATAATAGTGGAAGCAATTATACATGGAAATAAAATAAATTTGAAAGTTAAGGAAGAAATTCCGTTTTATTTTATTTATTATTTGAAAATTATCCATTGTTAATGCAGATTAAATATAACTATAGTTGATTTTTAAATAATATTGAAATATTAATGATTATTTAAATTTTCATTTGAACTTTTGTTTGAAATCTTAGTGTTTTATAAGGCATATGTAAGTTGGATATTCAATACGTAAGAGATAACGCTACTGTAATTATCTATAAGAATTAGTCGTTTTTGGAAGTTTATTCAAATTAGAAAATATACAAACTTTTACAGCTAAAAGTGATTAATTGGTAATTTATGCAAAAATATATTTGCACAATTTTCAAACAATTCAAATGGAAATGTTGAATATAGGCGCAGTTGCTTGACTGTCATTTTTTACTCTCACAACAGACTAAACTTTGCATGTTTCAATTGATTGACCCGATTCTATACAGGATTATTTAAGACAAAAAACAATTCACATTTAAAAAACTTATCTTTATTATTATTTATAGAAATTAAGTTTGAAAAGCACAAAAAGCACTAAAATTTAACAAGGTTTTTGTTTGTTTCATTCTTTCGAATTTTGACGAAAATAAAATCTAAAATACATAATTAACTTAATTGTCAGCCAAAAAATAAGAACGAAATTATTGCTATAGATGTTGTTTCTATTTTAGAAATCGTTACAAATCTTATAATTGATATTTTAGATATTTAAATTAATAAAGTAGATTCAAAAAACATTTATGTATAAGTATAGTTTTATTTTTATAGTTTTAAACAGAAGAAACTCACAATTCACATAACATAAGTTCACAACAACATTTTAAAATTAGGAAAATTTCTCTTTGGAATTTAAGAAAGGCCAATATAGAATAAATCGATAGATGGGGTTTCGCATACTATAATGAAGTTGTCGATTCATTATTGTTCTTTTCTTCAATTCTTATTTTATCATATTCTTGAACGTACAGATCGCCTCGTTAATAATTGTAAAACCATTTCTCAAAATCAGGGGAGTGCAAATTATAGTTACGATGTAATGTTAAATTGTAATCCCTTTTCTCATTTTACTTGTTTTTTAAGTTGGAGATATGGTCATCGAATATATTTTTTTAAACTATGGAAGTATGGACTTTTATGTGTATAAAAAGTTCTAGTTCTTCGATATTTACCGGTACATACTCATCAATTCTGATAAAGCTTTATAGTGTGAAATTTTTTAGATTCTGTTTATTAAGATAGCGTCATTTCTGCGCTTGTTTAACAAATTCGTTTGAGCTAATCCAACTGTTCGAACAGCATGCACAAGCAGATTATATAACTGTGTACGAAATGAGGCTCGTAACTTTTTGATGGTCGAACATCAGGAACGGCAGAATTGTTCGATCAGTTCGAACTGCTCGTGTGCTACGGACGACTCGAACGTCTGAAACCTGTTCCGAGTGCTTTAAAGCTCGAACAAGAGTCTCGGCCTTAATATTCTATTGGTGGAATTTTATTCTGGAAAGAAAAACAGAGCTGAACAGACTTAAACTTTTATGAATAGTATCAAAGAAACAAAAAACAATAGTTCAAACATCTTTCCAGTTTCGTAATACTCTGCAGATTTATTAGTTCGAAAAATTGGCCTAATTCGGTATAAGTAACTAAAAAGTGTCTATGATAATCCGAGAGACTTCCGCATAAAATAATATATAGATTAGGAAATAATAAACAGAATTTTATATAAGACTAAATTTTCCTTCATTTATTTTAATCTTTCTGTCTAAAAATATGTTTCAGAAATATATTTCCATTATATTAATTTTAGTCTTTTCATAAAAGTTTTTAATTTTATTTTTTCATTTTCTTTTTCAGTTGCTATTTGATAATTTAAATTAATATTTATAAAAAATTTCCTTTGTTTTAATAATCTAAAAATCATATTTTATTCGTTCAATGAAAAAGTTAAGATAGCAAAGAAAGTGTTTTAGTGATTTTTGTGTTGAGCGCCACGATTTTTAAAACAAAATTTCCTTTTCAGCAAACTAGGATACTAGTTACTGATATAATCTTATATTCATTAGATTATTATTTAGTTTCTTTCTTATATTTCTACCTCAATTCTGTTCAAGATATACTGCTCTTTAAATATGATCTAATGAAATTTCTAAAACCTTTCGATAGATATACAATTAAATACAGAGAATCAGCTCAGAGGGCCGTAGTTGAAGAGATCTTGCGTTTTTTAAAATTTTTTATAGATCTAAAAAAATTCAAAACTAGTTCAACGGTTTTTTTCGGGTGCCTCTGCAAAATATTACGCAATTAAGTCAAAGTCTATTTGTCAACTATATATATATATATATATATATATATATATATATATATATATATATATATATATCTTTTAAATTCTATCGTTGGAATTAAATTAATATGTGGTATTTCATTTTTCTTTTCATGAGAAAACGAGACATTAAGGTTCTTGAAGAGATTTCGATGCCGAATTTAAAGTGAGCCTGTGAATTATAGTAGCGTGTATATTATATTCGTCAAAGTATCTCCAAATGCCATTTTATTCGTACTCCTTTTAACGAACTACAATTTTAATTTGGACGTCTAATTTTTTTGCGTCTTGCAATTTTCAATTTTTCATTCTGGTATAGGTAAATCAAGTGAACTTAAAGTAATGACACTTGTCGTTTCGTTTTCATAAATAATTACGCACATGTCCTGATAATCACACACTCAATACTATGTTTAGATAATTAACTTGACCAATAGTTTCATTTCGTCTTTCTTTACATGATATTTTGTGCGAGTTTTTTGCTGGATCATTTCTTAATTTCCGCACAGGAGGCCCATATATACTTCTAACAATGCTTGCAGTTTCATCATCAAGGCATTTTTATTTATCGTATAAAAGCACAAGGTTTTGAGAAAAGTATGTATAAGTTTGATCAAATTCTTTATTCGATGGAATCGGAATTCCACGTTCCCTCGCCATCTTATTGTCGCTGATCTTGCGACTTCTAACTCCAGTTCTGTAAGTACGGGCTATGTACGAGAAATACAATTTAATTACTATATAGATCTAACACTTATATTATTATGTATTTTTATTTATGAAATAAACAATTTGTAGAAAACTATTTCATTATCAGCCAAAGGAAAACCTTGATAATCAATTTCCCATTATTAAAATATTGAATAAATAGTGTAAATAGAATCAAACGTTAAATCGATTGTACAATTTATTTTCTATTGATATAAAGATAGCATAATTTAGAACACAAAAGGAAGCTCTTAACTAAATATTATTTTATGTGAATGCAAATAAATACAGATCATTATCTCACAATCAAAATTGTAATATATATATATATACATATATATTCTTTGGAAATTCGCTTTTTCTATAACATTATATGATAGTTTGTTCTAGATGGATAAGCCAATAAGCTAGGGTTGAGAAGAGTATCCTTGGTATTACTGAGTAAGTTTATTTAATCGCGAAATTTTATTATTCATTTTATTTATACATTATCTGTACATTAAGGTGCCTTATATATACAATATTTATAATTCACATACGTTAAAATGTTTAAATTTCATGCGCTTTAACATGCTGTTTTATTACGAAAAATTCATATAGTATTCTTTGTGATAATAAAATTAAAGTTTGTCTTCCTATTAAGTATGTATATATATATATATATATATATATATATATATATATATATATATATATATATTATACTTACTAATAAAGAAACTCAATGTAAAATTGTTATTTATCTGACATTTTTAATATGAGATAATGAATTAATAAAACTCTGATATGATTTAAACGATCATCGAGTTCAAATATAGTTTTTCCAACCTTATCTGAATAAAGAACGATCATATGTACACAATGAAACAAAAATATCATTGATATGGCATAAATAATTTTTTCAATTTTGAGTCAACATGTAATCGTGCATTTTATATATCATATTTTTAATTCAAATATTATATTTTTCAATTGCTATCTTTTTCTTGGATTCCAATTACATTTATATTTAATGATTTTAATTGCTTATTGTCTCTAACAAAAATAAATGATAAATTAAAAATCATACTTATATCGACTGTTTTGAATTAAATTAATAAATATTTTTATCGGCCTTACAGTCTTCATAATACCATATATTAGCTAAAAAAATAAATTTATTTCAAATAATAAATTTATTTCACATTCTTGGCGGTTGATCATAAACAAGGACACCCTGATTGTTATTATTTTCGTATAATATATTAAAGTATAACGACTGTAAGACCGATAAAAATATTTATTAATTTAAAAAAACTATTTTCTTAAAATCTCGATTTTCTGATTTGTCAGTATATCCAATTTACGTGATATACAGAATGCACTCATCCATATAGTAGTAATGAAAGCCTTCTAAACTACAGTACATAAAAAATTTAATACAGATTGAACAAATGAAAGATTTCAAAAGATGGATAGAGATAAGAGAATCGAAGAAAGAGAATATGAAGAAGTAAAAATTTGAAAATTTAATATGCATGCCAAAGGTTAAAAAAAATTGAAAAGCATTAAAAATTGCCAAATTTACAAATGAATGTACGACAATTAAAACTCATGAGCTTATTTACAATATTACAACGGCGATCATTAGTGGAATCATTGAGAAAAGCATATTATAAAGAATTAAGATTTCGCTTACTTTTATGGATGAAAAAAACCATAAAAAATAATGATTATTGTAAATTCCATCCGCGATTCGTCGTTGCTTTATCGTTCGGCAGCTATCGATGCACCTGCGCAACTTAATGCTTTCGAGAAACCTTTTTATATATTATAACCGAAGCGCGAGGGCCCCGATATACCGCAAATATAATATCCTTCAAGTCCGTATAAACTAATAATATATATGGTTGTGATTCGCGCATGCCGCGCCGCCACACCATTTACATATATGTGTACATATATATATATATATATATATATATATATATATATATATATATATATATATTATTGGAAAGAGAAAAAAACGTGGAATCTCCCGAGCCGCCGAGAGAAAGAGCGAGATGAGGTAGACGCGGGAGAGAAGTACATATATATATATTTGGTATAGGCTCCTGCAGGGGAATTTGCATGGGAAATTTCGCCCTCACGTGCGCGCATCGGCATCAGAAATAATTGGGAAAGGAAAAAGAGCCCCCTCGCTCTTTCTCTCCTCTCCACCCTCCTCCCCCCTATATAAACTGATCGCACCGTCCGAGGCGGCGGCGGCGGCGGAGGTGGAGGAGAGACCCCGCATCGCGTGCCCTGGGGGGTTGGCGCGGGGGCGCCCGTAACGCGCGCGGGGAAAAAGGGCAAAGGGGCGAGTCGAGCGGTGTGTCGGGGCGCGCGCCGCGCGCATCGTCCACCGTCTTATGTGCGGAGCTTATTGCGGCCCGATCGACGCCGTGTACATATATATATATATATATATATATATATATATATATATATATATATATGTATATACACGCACGTATATACACGAAGGCGGGTGAGCCGCATCGCGTGCTCGTCGTGTGAGAGAGAGATAGAGAGGCACCGTCAGTGGCGCGTCCGCGGACCAATCGCCGCCGCGGGAGTCCGACCGCGGGGCGGGGCCTGCGCCCAGGTGGGGGCGTAGCCGCGCGCGCGCGCGAGCGCGCGGAATGCGGAGCCGACCCCGTGGGCGGCGGGGGCGGGGGACGCGAGCTCGGGCGCCCACGGTGGGGGCGACCGACAGCGACTACTGTGCATTTCCCACGTGCCCTGGGAACCCTTGGGGCGATCCGCGCGCGGCGCGCCGGCCGGCCCCCGCGCTTCTCTCTCTCTCTCTCTCTCTCTCTCGTGCGCTCGCGTTCTTCGTCACTCTCTTTCGTTCTCCCATTTCCCTCTATGCCTTTCTGCCTCTCTCTCTCTCTCTCTCGCTCTTTTCGAGGCTCTTTCACTCGGTCGCGGCTGCTCGCTCGCGTCGGCGCGCGCGACTTTCTTCTCGCAGCGATGCGGCGCGCGGCACGGACCTCGACTTTCTTCTTTCCGACCATACGACTATAATGCGGCTGCGGAGCCCGCGGTATTGTCGCAAATGACAATTGCTCGATAATTGCGCGTTCGGGACAAAAAGCAAAAAAAGAAAACAAAAAAAAGGAAGAAACCCGACGCGCAGGAACGCGGCTTCAGAGGGTGGACGAGGGGCACCGGGGGCGGGAGGGGAGTCAGACAGCCCCGGAAAGTATTTGCGGCGGGTTTTCCGCATCGGCTCGTCCGTCGACTACCGCCCACGCTCGGCTCTCCCGCGCGGTGACGAGGCGACGGAGGGGGGACGGAAAGGGGGGCGGTGCCAGTCGGTGGCGGGGACTCCGCGCGGAGGGCCCCGGAGCGGCAGCTTTCAAGAAGCCACGACTCGAAGGATTTGTGAGTAACCGCGCTGCTATTCGGCGAGCGACGCGCGACAAGGACGCCGCTACATAACGCAGTCTCCTCTCCCCTTCCCTCTACTCTCTCGCTCTCTCTCTCTCTCTCTCTCTCTCTCTCCACGCTCCGCGGATAAAAAGCGCTACCGCCTTTCTCTCTCCTTCTCCGTTCTACCTGTGTTGCGCCGTCTCCGTCCCTCTAACTGGCTTTGTGCTGCGGGACTGCGGCGCGCGGCAGTGGCTGCTGCGGCGGCACGGCGCTTTACGGTGGCGGTGGCGGTGGCGGAGGCTCGTATGCGCCACGCTGGTCGCGCGCGCGCGCGCGCGCGAAGAGAGGGAAAGAGAGAGAGAATGCGGAGCCCGAGTTCGGTAGGGAGGTCCCCGGTCCTCCAACCAGAAGAAGCGGCCGCGAGAGAGAGGGAGCGAGAGCGCCGCGCGGAGCGGAGACAGAGACGGGAGACCTTTGCGGCGCGTTATACTCTACGACCTACCGACCGACGGTCTACTATTCGGGCTACCAAGTACCCAGAGCCCGACCAACCGGACTTTTCTTCAGTCGACGCCGCGCACCCAAACCGTCCAGACCTACACAACTACCTGTACCTATATCAGTCCGCTGTACGGAGCTCGCGTATTATAATAACCATCGCCAAGTCCGATTGCGCACCGGAGTAAGTGGCTGATTATATAAACGCACGTATATCGGGCACAGTGATAATAGCGAGAGAGCTTGTGTACCAAGATTCTCAGGGGATTCAGGGCCTGATCGCGGCGTACCTGGTCGTCAAAGTTTCATCGGGAGCGGCGGCAGCGTAAGCAAGACCGACGCCCCAACCGCACCTACGTATAAATATACGGTAACGAGGCAGGTGCAGGCACTCGTTCCAGCATCGACGATTTCCACGTAAGTCTTTTTGTCCGATTCATCTGTATTTCACGTTTATGTAATCGCGTCATTCGACTGCTATATCTTCCCTCGCCCCGCCATGACTCCAAGATCGCGAACGACGCGAGGTGCAAACGCGGCGCAGCTACCGGTATTTCGCGCGCTCCACGTTCCGTATAAATACATGTATGCCCACACACACACACACACACACACACACACACGCGTTTATATAACGGCGCGGTACGTATGTGCGCATGCATATAGGCACAGCAGACCTTGCAGAATCCTCTCGCGATAGCAAACCCGAAAAAAAAACAGCGAGTCGCGGGACTCGGAGGGTGTGGTCGGCGAAAGCCGCCGCTGCCGGCGACTGGTCGAAAAATCAAGTAGCCGGGGCCTTGGCTGCGTACAGGGCGGCGCACGGTAGCCGCGCGCTCGTTCCCGGTTGGCCCGTCGCCCCCCGCTCGCGCGGGCGCTCTCCCTTCTTTGATCGAGCCCTTCCTACCCGTAACCTATACACGTGTGCCTGTGTATAATAGATATACATATGCTCGTTGCCTTGTCGATTCGTCCCAAGGCAATGGAACTCGCCACGAAAGGTCTGTATACGAACATTAGAGTGCCGACAGGCGGCGTATATTACATACTACTCTTCGTAACGAAAGTCGCGAGAGCTCGAAAAAAGCAGAAGGATGCATAAAGGTTTGCAAACAAATACATCCAATATATACATATATATATATATATATATATATATATATATATATATATATATATATACGTATATGTGTGTGTATATATATCGCGGCGATGGTGCGGCACGTAACTCGGGGGCCCAATTAGGTCCCACCGTGAAAGGCGCTAGGCATATAATACAGGCAACCGGGTTACGCCTCGCCCCATCGCCTCTCCCTTTACTCGCTCGGGCGCCGCCGGCAGCTTTTTATATGCGCGCGCTCGTGCATTGCCTTACTCAAGACCGGTAGCCCGGCCCAGCGTGCTCGCTCCCGCGCACGCGACTGTCCCTCCCTCCCTTTGCCTCCTGCTTGGCGCGCTCCTAACTCTCTTTCCCTCGTCGCTTGCTCTTTCTCGCCTCGATGCTTACTTAATTTGTTTTCTTTTTGTTTTTTTTTTGGTTTTTGTTTTGTTTTTTTTTTTTTTTTTTTCTCGGTTGAGCACTCGTTCTCTCTTCGCTTATAATGTTCGCCAATATCAGCGGGTCTACGAGGTGCGCGTGCATATAATAAGCGAGGTATTATATACTTTGTGCGTGTAGACGTGTGCGTGCGCGTGTGCGCGCGCGCGTTTCTGTGTATGTAGGGTTTGCGGCTTCTACCTCGCGTTCCCGCGGGGCGTTCAAACGTTATGTGTTATGACATCGCGTATCCGCGGTAATGTGCATAGTTATATACGCACGCGCACACATACATAATTGTACACGCACGCACACACGTATACACGCACACACGTATACATTCACACACATGTATGAAGAAATTCAGCACTTGAAACCGAGTCCGCGAGCGAGTTTTATATCGTTGACGAGCGTATGTTTAGTAAACGTCGGGATTTAACGTTCGCTCGGGGCTGCAAATATACGAGTTCCTCTTCTTTTTTCGTTACTTTTTTTCGTTTGCTTTTTCTTATTTTGATTTAATTTTAAAGTGCGGTGTTTGCAAAAAATTTATGAGTCTTCGTTGTTCTCGAGTGTGTGCGGAGTCATTTAAAGTGTCAAGCTGAAAAGGAGAAATAATTTTTATTATGGCCGCTCGTTTCGTCTGATTTTTAATATATATATATGGTGATATATAAATTGTTTTTTTTTAATCAAGATATAAACTGTAATTATATTATTGATCAGCTGATACTATATACGGATCTTCTATTTGACTGAATATAATAATGAAGTAAAAATCATATATTGTACATTATATATACGTATAAAAATTTATGAATATGAAAACGAATGAATTATATTTCTCGAAAGTCCATTTCAAAGCGACGGCGGTTTCACCCAATTAGCTCGACAAAACACCGGTCTCTTATTCCCGATCTTAAAGGCACAACAAAAAAGAAAAGAACAAAAACGGAGAGAGAAAAAAGACAAGGAGAAATTTACCGATATATATACCAAACAAAAAAGAAAAAAAAAAACAGGACACAAAGTCGTCGCCGAGTCGTTTAGACGGCCCCGGGAACAAGAGCGCGCGCGCGCACGCCGCGCCGGACCGTCGTTTTCCCGCGCGCGACGGGAGGATAACGAGGGGAGAACCCCCGCGGCGACTTAATGGGCGGCTTTTTACAACGCGCGCGCGAGCCCATGGACCACGGAGGCGGCTCGCCTTTTTTCTCCCCCTCCCCCTCCTATCTTCCCCATCCCTCGGCGCTCTCTTTCCCACCTGCCGACACGCGCGCGGGCGCGCGGTAGTGTACGTTGTTCCCAGCCGTTTAAATATATAGATGTGTATATATATATATATATATATATATATATATATATATATATATATACCGTAAACACCGGGACGACCGAGGCGAGAGGCCGTCGCTCGGTCCGTCGCGATTAACAGCCCCTCTGCATATACACGCCCGCACCTATATACGTACGCACGCGTACACACAAACACGCACGCGAGCTTGTTTGTGTACCCGCGAATTCTCTCCCGCTGGGCACGCGAGAATTTTCGCGCGAGCGTTACCGGCGTGCGGGAGGTTGGCTGTAATTTTTAGAATTGGGCATGCGCGCGAAAGCAGCGACTGACCGCCTAGACCATTCGTACCTTTTTCATCGTGCAAAGGGCGCGGCGATAGCCGTTGTCGCCGCTCTCCTCGTCCGTCATCCTCCTACATTCGTACGCGTCTAAGCAAAACGTAAAAATCACGATAGATATATATTGATACACACACACACACACACACACACACATGTGTGTATACATATAAATATGTGTACATATGCGGCTACTCTCGTCTCTGTTGGCAGGTTACATTATTAGCTGCATCGGCGGAGTACGCAGGAGGCTGCGAGAGCGGGCGCACGTTGTAATACAGGCTCGATCGACGCTCGCCGCACGGTCGATTCGCCCAAGCAGGAGAAGAAGCAGTCGCAGCAGCAGCAGCAGCAGCAGAGACGTCGGCGCGAAAGGGAGACAGAGGAGGGATAGAGCCAGACGTATCGACATCGTCCTCCCGCCGCTCTCGCTGTAGACTTATATACATACAAGCGCGAGAGCTTGCGAGCGAGCACGTACGCACACAGACGCGTAAACGCTCATATATATAAACACAAACGTATATATATATATATATATATATATATATATATATATATATTTCACGAGCGAGCCGCAGCGGTGGGAATCCGTAAGGATGTTCGCGATAATGCCGATGGAGACGGAGGGGCACGGCAGGGAGTTCGGCCGCAGGCAGAAGATGCGCACCAAGTGCGCGGTCGAGTTCGTCTGCAAGTACTGCCAGCGGCGCTTCACCAAGCCCTACAACCTCATGATACACGAGCGGAGCCACAAGGACGACGTGACCTTCACCTGCGAGGTCTGCGGCAAGTCCTTCAAGCGCCAGGACAACCTCAAACAGCACAGGTAACGGGAGTTGCACACGCCTTACTTTTACATAAATTTTTGTATAAATATATACATATATATATATATATATATTACTAGAATGTTTATGTATATATTTATATTATACTTCATATGTGTAATTCTCTATTATGCACATATAGATATATGTGCCTAACTCTCCATTATCCTCTTTCCTTCTACTTCTTATGAACTATATCTGCACGTGTCAATATGAAATTGTTCATGTCCATTCGTTCGTCGATGATCCTTCGAGCTTTTTCTCCTTATAGGATCGATATCTCTATTTATACTACAGGACTATCTATATGCAAAAAACAACTTGCGATTGATAAGACGCGCCTCGGCTCTTGCAAGCTCGATTTTCGATGATATTAATTCGATCCGGTGGTTTAATATGTTACGTTTCATGCACGTCGAGCAATTTGCATGAAATAAAACCTATTTAGCAACAACGTCTGCAAATCAATATTTTCGATTTTTCATCCCGTGCAATTTTAGGACGGGGAAAAGATCCGCGGAATCACGACCGCCGATTATGTAGAGACGAAAAGAAAAAGGACTCGGAGAAGGGTGCTTCGACTCAGAGCTGTTCGCGCAAAACTATTCTGCTGGCTAGAATTTTTGTCGGGCCTTCCGTCGCGCGTCGATCACCATCCGGGAGAGGAAGTGCGAGTCCAAATAGCGGGTGTTCCCGTGTTGCGCGACAATGATGCGCGAATATATATACATGTATATATGTATATATATACATATATACATATATATTAAGATCAATAACTATCCGCAGACGGATGGGAAAAACCGGTTTATCGACTTTGTCTCAACGCGCGCGACGTTCCTTATTATTTCTCTCTCTCTCTCTCTCTCTCTCTCTCTCTCTCTCAATATATATAATATCTTTCCGCGAGTCGCTCCCTCTCGGTGTCCATATATATATACATATATGTTTATCTCACTCTTCACTAAACATATATGCACAACCTTGCGCCTTCCTTATTTTTTTTCCTTCGTAATGTGGAAGGCGCGATCGCGGCCGACAATTAAACTTGGCATTGTCGACCGTCTCGGGCTTATTACAATAATCGCGCGCGCGCGCGCTCGCATGAGCCGCTGCGCATTGTCCGCGCGCTACCGACAGTTTCGTGTCGTCTATGCATTACAATAGCACGCATTTACTTTCCGTGTATATAATAGTTGTGTATATATACATGGAAATGCATTACTTGCGTTGGGATACGTCGCTACTTGTTTATAAATCCAAACTCTTCACATAGGATCGAGAGAGAAAAAATTTGGAAATCTTCTTGGATAACTTCTTTACAAATTTGAATTAGTGAAAATCGTCGCTACTGTTAAAAGAACTACAATGGACGGTAATGCCGTTTTACGGGAAAAACAATTCACAGATTCGAAGCCGCATAGCCGGTGATTTTCAATTATCTTCAAGAAGCGCAAAAGTTATCGATTGCATTCCAATTCTAACGTAATAGCGCGAGTTTCATTGTTCGCGGAGCGACTCGAGTTCTTAGGTTTTATCGAACATTTTCTTCTCCCTCTACAATGAATGTCGATACACCTATTATACTTTATACCTATACATCTATCTATAACTATCCACCTCTCTGACAGTAATGCAGTATTATGATTTTACATTTTACATTTATAGAAGTAAGACGTAACCAGATCCTCGTTCTCGGTGGCTGTGTGGCGCAGTTGTTAATTAATGAACAAACGAATCTGGTCATCTTAAAAAAATAGAATAATGTACCGCAACGGAAAATGATATACACCTACATACATTGCATTGCGCAATACCGTCCGAGAACGGGGACGAAATTAACCAATTACTGACGTACGATATTGCACGAAATAATAGTAATAATAATTTAAAGATTATTTATTTGTCTATATCTCTCTACATATATATATATATATATATATATATATATATATATATATAAATTTGTATGTAAGCGTATATTTGTTAACATTTGACAATAATAGCTGTAATATATATATACATAGTAAATAACGTATTTTTCTGTTTGAAGTAATTAGCATGGGACACGCAATAATATAACACGACTTGTACAATTATCGTTTCTAATGTTGATCGATTATATATTATATACATATCCGAGTATATACATTCAGAGACGTATATGGGATCGATGGTATATTGTATATATATATCTATCCCGCGGCACTTGATAAACCCAGTATCACTTTTTGGTTTGCGACATTCGTATATACGAGGCGGAAAAAATAACGACGAAAGACACGTCGCCGCGTCACGCGCGAGATCGATGGGGGGGAGGGGGGGCGCAGCGATGAGTATAACGTGAGTTTTTGCGCCCGAGCGCGTTACGGACGAGCGCTCCGCGAGTTATCTTAAAATAACAAATCGATCGCTTTACGAAAGTGCGTCTGACATATATATATATATATATATATATATATATATATATATATATATATAATTATAAGTTTCGCTCGAAGCACATAGAGATCTTTTAACACTAAGTTTTTGTTTCTTATAAACCATAATGGACTTTTCTCCTTTTCTTTTAGTTGTTTTTTAACGCGTTTTATCGGTGTCGGTTCGAAAGAGTAGATTAAACGGTTGAATGATTATCATAATGAGTAAAAGCACGCGATATTTTCACCCATTTCTGATCGAGCAACTGAAATAAAAACTTTTAATGCAAATGGCGAACTTAAAACCAGATTATTTTCAGTTACTTATGTATTAAATATTTACCGTATGTTCAGTTACATGGCATTTGGAAAGTCTAAATTTACATAAATTCAAATGTATTTGCAGAAAAACTATAGAAATATTCGTGGTAATTTTAACGTTTTTGTATTTTTTCAAGTGCATCTTACCGAAGCTATTTCAGTTCCATTATATATTTAGACTTCTGTTTCAGTCGCTTTCAGTCAGAAATTTTTGATAGTATCATTGATCTACATCGTGTCACTTTATTTGTTAATACGCAACTATACTCAAATTTTGCGCGCGAACGTTCCGTATCATGTGCGTGAGGTGTGCTCAAGCAATAAAGCCGATTTTGATTTTAAATTTGCTTTATGAAAGCATCTATAGGTTGTATCCTTCCAAGTAATATTCTTTTCTCGTGCTACGGTACGTTTTGATCCTAATTCCGTGACGAGCACTGCCCTCATTATCAATGAAAAAAGTGAGCGAAACTTTAACATTCGATGAAGCTTCTAAAGCTTCATTCCATCTTAAGTATTCGTCAGAATGTCCAGCATGTTTACATCGAGGCGACAAAGAGTCTTAATTTTGACGTCATAAGCACAGAAATCCATGCTTCCTCATCGTCTGTTAGAATGCTTACGGGCAAGTTCGGTCATATTGTCATTGATTTCCTTCATCAACTTTCGAGATACAATAATGCGACGGCTACTTTGGCTAGTCCTTTTGGGAAAAATTTCCGAACAAAGCCTTACCGACAGTAGTGTTTGTATACAAGGCGTAAGAAAAAAATGCAATAAACAATATAATATCAGACTTATTTAAATTGCTTATTTCACTTGGTAAATTCTGTTTTCACTAAGAGCAGATCTGCCACGTAATCCAACATTTTTACCAAATCAAGGCGGTTTTTTTCTTATTTTATCAAAATGTTAACGAGAAATCACCACGGCAGCGGCTCCAGACCAATTTTGTAGACAGTTCTTTTTTTCCTGTCATTTCTGCCTCTCCTGAAAAAAAACATCCCCCTCTACAATTTCAACAATGGCTTTACACGTATTGAACACACCTCGTAGCACACGGCGCCGGAGATTGAATTTATCGCTGCCTACTTTCCATGCGTAACAATTTGTCGAAATGCAGAATTTAAAGCCGAAACGTACGTAAATTTAACGACTCCCGCGATATATTCCCCGTGCGTCAGCGGTGTGGAGAAGCCGCGCCGGAATAATAATTAGCGCGAAACGACTTTTCCGCGGGCGCTACGGTCGTTTCTGAGGAACGAGCCTGCGCGGTGAGTAGGAGCTGGAGGGGTGATGGGCGGGAGGGGTGGGGGCCAGAGAGCTTTGAAAATCCGTCCGAAAATTGATCGTCCCGCCTCGTCGCAAATCACGCCGCCGACGTATAGCCCGGAGACCGTGGCAGAGGACGAGGCCCATCGGGAAAAGGAGGGAAAGAGATAGAGAGAGAGAGAGAGAGAGAGAGAGAGAGAGAGAGAGAGAGAGAGAGAGAGAGAAACAGGAGGGTCAGGACAGCCGTGCGTCCGTCGGCCCGTTCGTCCTCGCCGGATGATATTTTCTGTCGCGCGGTGGCCGCGGCGTAACCCATAAATCAGAGGGATAACGCGCGGATCGTATAACGAGGGGGTAGGGGGTAGGGGAGGGATAGCGTTTAAAAGGGCAGCGGGTTTCGCGGACGTGTATTATGTATATGCGCGTATAAAGCACATCTGCGTCTCTCCTAAAATATTGTATATGTGTATACGTCGCGAGACACTCGCGGATGCACACGGAGACCGCGATCTCCTTTACCGCGCCTCTTAGCGACCCTCTTTATCTCACACTTATATATACTCCGACAATGTGCACATTTATACGCGTCCGATGTGTTTGCGCGAGTCTCTTTCCTCCTCTTCTTCGTCTTTTTTTGTTGTTGTTTTTTTAAACTTTTTTTTGACCCCCCTCCCATTACCTTATATACATGGATTACCTTGTGTGTAATGGCGGTGCTCTTTGTTTTTTTTTCTCTTCTGTTGTAGATGTGGGTGGCGATGAGCGGGAGCTCGCTTCTGTCGGGAGACCTCCTGCCTTCTCACGCATTCGCGCACGAACGCGCGCGAAATCGTAGGAGAGCACGAAAGTGTCTCAGTGTATAGAAACAAAAAAAAAACAAACAAAAAAAACAAGCAAAAAAATTAAAAAAAAAAACAAAAACGCACAAAGCAAACAAAAAAGAGCAAGGACAAGCATGTGCGAATTTATATCGTCGTACGTCCGACGGCTACCTCCCGCCCCAACTCCCCCATCAACGGCCCTCACAAATCCCCCATTACCAGACCCCCCCCCTACCACCAAAGCTCAATATATCTGCTAGCTATTTACTCATGAAAAGCTTTGTTTGCTCTCGCTCATGCGCGTCGATGATTCGCGCTCGATGAACGCCTGTTCTCTTTGCCAACGGTTAATACGGCGCGCTGCGCGACAATTTTGCCAGCCCTCTTCTTATCATAATAACATTATTACTATTATTATTATCATTATTAGTACTACGTTCTTTTTTTCCGTATATTTTTTGTTTTACTTCAAGATTATATTGTACTCGTCGAGTTCGCTCGAGTGATTCGGGTTTTATTGTTTGCCTCCTGCTTCTTACCAGCTTATTCATCGCCTCCCCCATCAATCTTTAGCCAGCATGCCTTCAAGCTCTCTGCTTTTTCTCCATAATACTAACAAATCTTGTACCAATCGTGGATACATATGCATATATATATATATATATATATATATATATATATATATATATATATGTATGTATGTATATGTATGTATGCATGTATGTGCATATTATTGGTAGCGTGAGACTGTCTTAAAGACATCGTGGTCGCCAGTGCATTATAACTATAACTATATCTACAATTATGACTGCGATGTGACGTTCTCACCGTATATGCATATAATAATAATAATAATAATCATAATCATAAGCGGACCGCGAGGCGAAAACGTGATAAAAGCTGCACACCAACGTCTTCGAGCATAAGACGGAGTCGTCGCGCGAGTGTTGTACTGTTGCACGACTGTGATAATATAATGTATATTAAACTGTTTTTTGTTTTTCACTTTTGTTCGTTTCTTGTTTTGTTTTACCATTTTTTGGGGCGACGGGAGGGGGTGGGGGGGTAGTGGGGAGTAGGAGAAAAACAGCGGGGCGAAAAATCGAATTATGCCGTCGTGGACGTTTGGAGCAGCGAGCTTTTTTTCTGCCTGTGGTACCGATAACAATATATATACACTAACATTACTCATATTTGCTTTAATTTTATACATATATTTATATTAACCACGAAAAGATCAAGGAAAACCCAGTGAATGCTGAAACAATCACGTGTTGGAGCTTTATTGCATACACGGAGGTAATGCTTGGGAAATCAGCGCTCTTAGCGGTGGTTGACTAATTGACGGTCTGTATTCACGATCGCACAGAATACTTATGTTAATTCTTAAATTTTCCAAAACTGCCATGCATTTCCTAAATCTGAGAATGAGAGCGCTGCGTTCCGAACGGTTTCTCCGTGTTTGTATTGGTGTGCGGAATTACTTAGAGCGTAAATAAGGGAAAACAGCAAAAAAGAATTATACAGCAAAAACAAAAAAAAAATCAATTAAAATTTTAATGCCGAGACACATCATCCTCTCACCTCTGCCTTTGGCACGATCTCTGTTCCAGGAGCATACATTCCGTTCCCTACAAGGGCTCCAACGGCTACTCGAATGGCTATTCGAGCGGCTACTCCAGGTACTAGAAGGCGCCAGTGCCAAAACCCCCCTCAGCCCCTCGATCCACCCTTCCCCACTCCCTTCACACCGTCCCGAAATCCCGCGGAAAGCACGCCTCGATCCCGAATTTCGAATTATGCATCCTCGGAGAGCGATATAGGAAAAGAGAATAGGATATAATGAAACACCAACCGCAGATCATCGCTTTACCATCATCACCGATCATCGCCCTCCTCGTTTCCGAATTCCACCCCCCCCCCGTATTAAGTCATCCCTGATTCCCGCACCGTCCGAAAATTATATACGCCGCTCCATGGATCCATACGCATTCCCATCATACGCATATTATATAAACCGCTATTTAGGTACCGGCGCTGATAGACGCGGGGACCACTCGTTGATTATGAAAATAAGAACACAAAAATGAAAATGAAAAAAAAAATGAAGAAAAAGAAAAGATTCCCGCGCTCTCGCTAGTCCAGCAGTCCCTCTCTCTTTCTTTCTCACTCGTCTTTCTCTTATCTATCTCATTCTCGTCTCACTCCTCATCTCTGTACACTTTGTCTATATAAATATATATCTATCTCTACTTGCCTGACTCTACTTTCTATCTATACATATTTATACGTTCTTTCCGCCTGGCTGTGCGCAAGTACTCCGCATTTTTCCCGATCCTGCGAACTACACCCGTATTGCAGCGTCACCAGTCCGCCCTAACCCGCATTCGAATCCCACACGCACTTACACACATCTCCCATCCGATGCCATCGCGATAACGAGACGACCTTCGCCATGTCGACGCTTCATCGCAGCCTCGAACATCAGCGAGCAGTCGACGCATCGGCAGCATCACGTCGACGTTCGTGTACGAAACCAACGACAGCATCAACAGCAGCGCGCTCACTGTCTCCCTCTCTCTCTCCTTCTTTTTTAAGAAAGAGAGAGAGAGAGAGAGAGAAGAGATGGCGGAAAAAGAGGACGACAAAAATCAAGAACTTGAGAAGAAGAACCCGTCCGTCGCTCTTGGATAGCTAGGGGGGAAGGGGTGGGATGGAGGCGAGAGCCAGAGGAAGAGGGGCAGAGCTACCGTGCGACGCACGCCCGAAACCTCTCTCCCCGCGGCCACGCCCATATATAGCCGCCACGGGCGACCCGCCCGGTTCTCCGCTCTTCCCTTCTCCCACCAGTTCCCCTTGTTTGGTCTCTTGTAAGCGCAGCTTTTATATATATATATATATATATATATATATATATATATATATATATATATATATCGTTGTTTTTCGCAAAAATAACCAGGCGACCCGTTCACCGGTATTTTATTTATGTACGAGTGCACGCGCTCTCCGCGCAGAGAACGCTAACGCAAGGCGACGGGGCGCGAGAGCAACGCATCCACGGCGCGCGTGCGCGCGGTGGCGCTGCACTTCGAGATAAACGAGATATATGTATATGGATAGAGATAGAGATAGAAAGAGAGAGAGAGAGAGAGAGCAAGGCCATAATAGAACGATGACAGGAGTATTTATATAACGACGATCAATCGCACCGCATTCCGCAGCCCAGATGCGCGTGGCTTGACGATTGAGTTTCTCATATATTTCCGTGTTCAAGTGCACCGATTTTTACTGTAATCGATCGAGCGCCCATTTCAAATGGAATTTCGAACGAGAATCCGCGAGACTGGGCTACATATATACACATGTATATATATATATATATATATATATATATATATATATATATACCTATGTATGATTGAAAGGGAATTCACCCTGTATAGTAAGTATACAGGGTTGGAGAAAGCTTTTCGCAATTTTCTCGATATCGCTGTATATACTGTATTATTAAAACCCGACGCTGATCCACCTTGTAATTATCATGCCGACACGTCGAATATATGTATGCGTAAGTGCGTTGGCGTGGGCGCATATAACGAAAGCGTATATAAGAACGAAACTCGATCGAAGCGGTGTCGCATTTCGCAGCGGTCTATATGCATTCCATTCGCGTTTAATATATATATATATATATATATATATATATATATATATATATATATATACGACCCTTCTCTTCTAATCTATCTCGTTCTATAGCCTTGCAACCCCCCCCCCTCTTTCTATCTCTCTCGTGGTCGCTCTTTACTTCTCTGGCCCGGTCGAGCGTGAAATTTAGCAGTAGATGCCAAGAAGGCTTCTCGTTTGTGGAGCAAATATCGGAAGCGTATTATTACATGTGAGCGTCGCCTATATTGCATCGATTCTGTCCAGAGAAATGAGGAGAGGCATTCAAAAGAAAAAGACAAAAAATAATGAAAAAACACAACCCGGGGCTAAGCGATCGGTAAATTATCTAGTTGCAATCGGCACACAGCTTTAACAACGGCGTTTATAAATCTCGATTCGTACTTCGTCAAGAACTGTACGGTTATTTCCTTTTTTCCTCCCTTCTATTTTGTAACCTATATATAACATATACATGTATTTTACATACACCTCCAAAAGAAATGAGACTGCAGTCGCGCTTTGTACATAGCTTAACGTATTACGGCGTCTTTAATATTATTATTATTATAATTATTATTATGATTACTTTATTATAATTTTTTTTTAATTATTATACATATAATAGGACATCACGAATATAAATATATAAATATAATATAAATATTATATATTATGATAATTTTATAAAATTATGATCGGATAGTCCATAGTCATATTATATAATGTGTAGCTCTCGGTAGGCCGAGTCAAAAGGATTAAATGAACGAAATGTGTATCGGAGTGAAGAAAATAAAAGATATAGCAGTGTATAACGAACCGCAGGCGCGAACAGTCGCTTCCACTATTGTACCTAGTACTATAATTGGAGAACGAAATATCAAATTCGGTGTCGAAAAAAAAAGAAGAAGAAAAAATGAAAGCAGACGATCCGCGCAAAGATAAAATGTACTTATACGTAATATATGCCCAGTGTACGTGTATACCTTTTTTTTTTACTTATCGCTTTGTAGCTTCGACGATATTGCAAGAAGCGCGCCTGCGCGACGCGCTTCGAAAGCAGGCGAAAGCAGAAAAGGTATATATACATAATTACGAAGCGAAGAAACAAACAAACAAAAAGGAAAAAAAGCTGAAAACTTTGTACGCGAAAAGAGTGAGCCTGTCGAGCGACCGAGCGTCTATAGAATATAGAGCCTCGGTCCTGTTTTTCGAACTCCAACGCGTCGCGCGCGTGAACTAAAAACCAACGCCTCCCTTTGAAAAAGGGTGGTCTGTTTAAAAAAAAAAAAAAAACAAAAAAACAAAAAAACAAAACCAAAAAAAAACACAAACGCAGAAAAGTTGCGCGCGCGACGCATCGAGATGGTTATACACACGCACGCGGCGACTGTTTTTTTTTTTATTTGTTTTGTTTTGTTTAATCGAAGCAATATTATTATTATATAATTATTAAGAAGCGAAAAAATCGAAGCGACGCGCAATATATTATTAATGTAAGAGGCGGATATCAAGAAGTCCGCCACGCAGCATACACCGATCTACCAATAAAAATTCGCCAAGTCGTAGAAACAAACATTAATAGCTGGACTTGCTTTATTATATACCTTATATCACGATTTTTGTATTTCCTGATAAAATCTCCCTGTCTATGTCTGTTTGACTATTGAAGTGTTTGTGTGTGTGTGTGTGTGTGTGTGTCGCCACAATGCCCATGGGAGCCAAGCAGCCATGTTGGATCGACAAAGGTAACTTTTACTGTCTTCTTAATTTTTTTATTTTTAGTAAGTAGTTAAGCTCGAGTTTGGTCAGATTTTATTCTCGAACACGGATTATAAATATTTCCAATATACTTATAACTTACAACTTTAATCAAAATTGATATATTATTCATCAAAGAACTAATATTTTTTGTCCGAAATATAGACGTAGTTCGCATAGAATATAATGTTATAGAATTAGTTTATTTTTAATTTTTAGCTCTTCTAAGATTTTTCTAATTATAATTATCATTTACTAAATATAATATATATTTATTAATTTAATTATTTATTATAGATCTAAGCTGAAAAATTTGTCTGAAAAAGTGTACTGCATGTTTGATACAATTTATTAAATTTTGCACATTTTATTTCGCAACCGCATTAACAGTTAAGATATTTATTTTACAGTTATACAAATCACATCCTCCATTTGCGATTTTCACTAGCATTTCAAAAAACTATCTATATGTTTTAACTTATTATTTTTTTCATAGTATTATTTACAAAAAAATTTTTGTGCAGAAATAAGCTTGATATTATTTATTACATACATAATCAAAAAATTTAAAATAAATTTTTCAAAATTTCTGCTAGTCAGTTGCTATCAGGTTTTTGTTGCTTTAATTTTTCAGATTAAAAAAAGAGAAAAAAATTCGATCTAAATTAACATTTAAACGTAGTCAGTGCCGCCAAGTTAACAAACAATCAATCATTTCTCCTTAAAGAGTTATACTGTACTGCTATCGGGCAACATGTGTGTACATATAAGATTATACGCGACGGCTATAAAGATATTAAAAGTACCGCTTTTCGGAAGATTTAAACTACAAAGCGGCTTCGTTTCACTGTGTAATCCCTCTTATCGTTCTAATTCAAATGTGAGCAAAAGATAGTATTGTCGTAAAATACGCTCGGGATCCTACAATAACCTACGGAATATAAAGAACGTTCATAGTTTACCGTCGGTTTAAATGGGACCTGCTACATTTAATATAGCTGACTATAACTTCAACTCTTATATATATATATATATATATATATATATATATATATATATATATATATATGAGAGAGAGAGAGAGAGAGAGTCTATCTTAACAAATATACCACCGCATGCCTATGACAAATATACGACCTTCGCTGTCCGCCAAAGAAAACTTTCCTTTACATTCTTAGATTTTCCAAGATCTCAGGGAAAAGAAGCGTCGACGATCTTACCGAAATACACTGTATACAATCATTGACATATTCAGAGATTTATAAATTCAATGGCAATAGCAGCGCGACCCGCGAGCTATATTGTAAAACGAATGCTTTAGCCATTGTACGGGACTGTCTCTCTCTCTCTCTCTCTCTCTCTCTCTCTCTCTCTCTCCATGCATACGCACCCCCCCCCGCATCCTACTTGTATTATCGTCTCTTTCTCCGCCACATTGGCGCATCTCCCGTCCCACATCTCTGCCCGGCCGTCACGGGTGGAGATCCCAATTTTCTCGCGCTTATTTCCACGCGACGTATTATTAAGATCGCAAATGTCAGGCTGCGAGCACCCGTCCCCCGCCCCCGTCTTCTTTGCCCAGCCATCCGCGCAACGGCATTTATAATGAACACAACCAGTGCTTGGGATACAGAATGGAGGAGGTAGGGGGATAAGAAGACAATGGATGAAATGAGAAATGGCAGAACAATGCATCAATTTGTTAATCTGCATATACGAGATCTGCCGGCGTGAAAAAGCACGGGCACCAACGGCGCGGGAAGACGAGAGAGAGATAGAGAGAGAGAGAGAGAGAGAGAGAGAGAGAGAGAGAGAGAGAATGAGGAGGGGGCAGAACGAGGAGCAGAATGAAGCAGGAACTTTCTCTCGTACGTCTGCGGACCCGGCTCTCCTCTTTGCTCGTATGTACGCGTACATACGCTGAGCGATGTCTGTATATATATATATATATATATATATATATATATATATATATATATATATATATATACTATACCAGGCGTCGATTACCCGATGATTGTAGCGGGCTGTAGCATACTTGAGTAAAATAAGAAGGAAAGAAGAGAGAGTGAGAGAGAGAGAGAGAGAGAGAGAGAGAGAGAGAGCACAAGGGAGAAAAAACGGGGTGGGGGCGGTAGATGCTGCCGAGTACTGCGCGCGGGGCTTGTCCGACAAGTCGTTTCGATCAGGTTGCCAATGCATATATATGCAAATCACCTCCCGTGTCTGTGTGCCCGTATTATATCTGTATATACCCGCGTAACTCTAAATCCCCCCCTGCGCTAGGGTAAACAAACGCACTACTCTTTCTCTCTCTCTCTCTCTCTCTCTCTCTCTCTCCCTCTCTCTTGTCCGCACAGAGGCTCAAGCTAATCTATGTAACTTATGGGTAGTTTTAATAACGACAGCGGGTTCCGACCTCGCCACGATCGCGCTGGTATATACGTATATAAATGTATATATATATATATATATATATATATATATATATATATATATATATATATAAAAGCGGCTTTAATAATAATAAGCGATGTTTCTCGCGCCTCTCCCCCTCCCGGCCGCTCTTCTTCTTTTTCTCTAACGCGAGCTGCGGGTCTACGGAGGCGCACAACACGTGTGCAATTAAGCACCTACACTTTCAATAATATACCGTAAGCGCGTGCAGCGGCGTCCGACTTCGTGGGCTCGCGCTCGCCGCATCGCCCCTCCGTCCTCCCACACCGCGGGAGATCGTATCACGGGCTCGGGCGCGAGCGCAGGTGTTACGGCTGAGACGGCACCTTCGTTACGAATTGGCCGCCGTGCATTGTCCGTGCGCCGGTCGGTAATTATTGCCGTATGCATACGGTTTTGCAAAAAAATCTGGGCCTATCTATAAATAAACATGCACGCGCGTGTATATTATAACGTGTTTAGGCGGTTGGTCTTTATTTCTTTAACTTTGTTTTATCGGAAGGGGGCTTCGGACGTGTTACGCGATGCGGAGTGCGTGGGACTTTTCGGTTATTGGCATCGATGTTTTCCAACGAGTTGCTATATATAGTTGGCGAGAGCTCGGCCTGGGGAAGACAGTTGCTAAATTATACATGATTGATTTATTTAAGGATCTATCGACGTCAATATTGCAACCAACCAGTTTCTCTATAAATGTGTGTATATATATATATATATATATATATATATATATATATATATATATATGTAGATCATTATTAGAAAGCCGTTGCAACGTTCATAAATTTTTTTTTGTTTCAATATTCAGAATTTTTAAATCGAACAAAGGAAAGGTTTATTCTCTCTGCATTTTTATTTAAGTACGCGTTGATGGAACATATGATGGATTCGATTCTCTTGCATAGCTTGGAAAATAAACGGGACAATTTGCAAATTGATAAATCTGCCGTGTCGATAATATATCATAGTTTAAAAATAGATAATTGCAAAAATTACTATATAAATAACAATAATAATAATAATAATAGATTTGAAACTTTATAACCATATGATGCGAGGCTCGCGCTCGCTCGCGCGGTTTCAGGGGGGAAAAAATAGCGAGTTCATTAATATCGTGCTCGTACTACACAACCGCATCATTTATTATTGCGCGCATATATGTAATATATATATATATATCGAATGAGTCAAACTCGATGAATTTTTATTTACCCGCTCCTTGTAACTACTTCTAAGAACGTTGATTGTATATACGCATGCGCTTTTGTAATAAAACAAAATTTATTCGCTTAAGCCTGAAAGTAAATAACGAGAAAATATGAAAATATACGCATATATTGAACGGGGAATCGTTGCAGGTATGTATATATATATATATATGACAAGGTAAAATACACCACGTCCCGGTGACTCAATTAGCTTGTGCACGGCGAAAGAGAGAGAAAGAGAGAGAGCCTAGTAATTACCTTGTACACCGTCGACTTCTAAACGAACCGTAGAGTGGTAGGAAAATAAAAGAGATAAAGGAAGAAGAGAGAAAGGAAACGAACGAATGAGACCAGCTTGCCAAGTTAAGGACGCTTTCGTTAGGGGAGGAAGAGGGGGGAGTACGGCGCAAATTGGGCAGCTATTCCATTAGCCGCGTAATCTTCAACGAATCTTCATTATGCTCACCGATGATGAGTAGAGTAGAGATTGCACGGAAAGTGGTCCAATGGTAAGCGACGTGCTTAATAACAATTTTTAAAAATGACGGTTCTATGCGATACTGGTAGTGTGAAAAATTTTCTTGACTGATATATGGTAAGACAACGTTTCTTTCATCATTAATTATAACATAATTTCCATTAAAACGAATACGTCAATAAACTTTTTTAGCGATTATCTAACGCGATTGTATTATTTTTAGAGACCTGTTCCTCAATTTCCTCAAAATATCCGTTTACGTAAGCGATGATCTCTCGTTGCTCTCCAAATATTTACTATCGAGCTACTTATAAAAGTTAAAAAAAAAGATGATAGGTAGTAGCTGAGATATAATGCGATTGTACATGGCGGTTGGTTAGTAAGTTTCAACGTTAATCCGTTGATTTTAACCATCGCATTGCCCAACGAACGGACAGGTGGCTTATCTCGAGCCTTATTTTCATCGCCATAAATGAGGTCGTTTCTTTTTGGCTTTGTTCCTTCAAACGTTGTTATAGCTTTATACGGCATTGCTTATCGATAGTCTAACACTTCTTCGGATAATCAATAATTCATAATGACCCTTGTATTCCAAATTCAAAATCGTCACAAAATTTATTCGCCGATAACGTTTTTTTCTTGTCGCATTAACTGATTCATACCATCGTTCCAACTGTAGATACTTTCGGAAGTATATGGCGCTGAATCGAGATTTCATTTACAATTATAAATCGAAACAAGGTAAATCTTCGGTGGTTTTTCGATTTTGCAGCGCTAAATTATCCATGAAAACAGTTTTTGGGATTAAATTTGAGGTATAATATTGTCTCTACGGTGAGATAGATAAGAATTTCACGTTCCAGTAATTTTTTCAATTTTTCGGATATTACTCTTAAAGTATAATAATACGGGGTTATTAATTATTATCTTTTCATAAAACTATGAATACTAATAAGACGTAATAGTAACAACAACAACAACAACAACAACCACAACAATAATAATAGTAATAATAATAATAATAATAATGATAATAATAATATGTGATGATAATAATAATAGTAGTAATAATAATAATATGTGATGATATTGAGCTTTTCAATATAAAATTCAGTTCTTCTGTAATTTTAATTGCTTTTGGGACTTTTAATTTGAAACACGTATTTCGCACTTGATATTTTCCTTTTTTTCATTTTTACTTGTGTGATCAGGGTAATCATAAATATTTAAGATAAAAGATACTTACATATAAATTTACGATAGAAAAAAAAATATAGGGAATGTTTTTGACCGAAGTGGCTTGTTCATCTCACCAATATATTATTATTAATATAGCTCATTAATTTTTTTTTGTACATTAATTATATTTATTAATTTTTTTTTTATTTTAAATATTTATAATCTTTTATATTGATTAAAAAAATTATAGATGATCAAGACCAATAGTATCTTCATATAGTTATTTTGAACAAATGATTCGCAGTCCTCGGACTATATTTTTCGTCTTGCAATTGTTTGTGTTTATATTTCGTATAAAAGTTCTTCTAATTTTTCCACTTAAAACTAACATCTTCTGCTTATAATCAAGATTGAATAAAAAATCTCCAAATTAGCGCAAGATCAGGTTACAAGTTCTAAAGAACCATACGAGTCCGTATCAAGGTCATAGTTTTACCGATTCTCGTATCATCCATGCATGGCGAGGCACCGCGCGCCGAGCCATTCCCGTTCGTATGTCTATATAGACGCGCGCCAGAAATCGCGCGAGGCCGACGCTCTCCGCGGCGCGAGAGAAATCATACACGCACGCGCGCACCCGCAACGAGCGCGGCGAGGCAGTGCCGGCTCTCACCACCCCGGGCGATGAGCGCTACACGAGTACGCTCGAGGAATGCCACTGCTTAGGAGGAAATAGTTGGCCCGATCGTCCGCCCCTGTTCCCGCGCGAGGGAGTAACGAGCGAACGGGAACGCATCATATCGACCCTCTCCGTGCAATACCTGCGCCGGAAAAATGAGCCGCGTCGTCGAGTATACTAAAGGAGGGACAATCGCATCGGGCGACGATTGCGTAAAGTCTGTGCACAGAGAAGGAAATTTTCGTTTAGGGTATGTTACGGGCCAGATCTTCGGAGTATCAATTAGCCGCTCTTGGCGCTCGCTGATTTACGGCCGCGGTGCGTAGGCGCGCGCGCGAGCTTAATAAGTGGCTGCTCGGGGCTTCCCATCCGGGAGAGATCGAGAGAGAGAGAGAGAGGGAGGAAGGCTCTTATCTCCCGCGGCGCCCCGCGTATATAGCGCGCTCGTGGTTTTCGCGCCGATGCGCTGCAGCACCGCGCAACGGGTGAAAGGTCGCGTAGGTAGCCGCGAGCGTGCTTTCACTCGCGGAAGCGAAGCCGTACGAGAGGAAGAGTTGCGTGCTCGCGCGCGATTCGTTTCGATTTGCCCCCCCCCCCCCACAGTTCCCCCTATGTCTATCTCTTTCGTATTCTTTCCGAGCCAGCGCGCAAACCCCCGAGGACACGCCCACGAGCTAATCGTTCCGCGAGCGTGCGCGAACGTCCCGTGTGCACGTGCAGCGCTCGAGCGCCTAATGCGCTTTTATTTATTGCCACCGAGCGCGAGCCACGGATCGGACGGACAATGTCGTTCAATGATCGTTTTTTCGAAGACATGTTTTGACTTTGTTTCGAAATTTCACCTGCGCATGTTTACAGTGTGCTATGAAATTGATTTTATCATTCTGTTGTTATCTTGGCGAATGCAATGCATATTTTCAATTATGTAGTTTTTATTGAAAAGCCATTTGTACCAAAAGTGATTGTTATTTGTCGGTAAGAAGAAAATTAATATCGACTCGTAATTCAATTTTTAATTTTTGAGTCGCATGACGAATAAATGAAAGCAAAGTTGAATACTATACGTCAATTTTTTACCTTCGATGTATTGAACAATGGCCGTATTTTTATTTTCGATGAAGAACGTCCAGGCCGCCCAACAGACGTGAAATTTGACACAAGTGACATTCTCGCGAAGTAGTAGAGACCATCGGCATGTGATATAAAAACAGAATAAATATTTTACATAATATGTTGAGATTGGAATACCTTAGCTGCCTGCGCGACAATTGTCGCAATTTCTTTCACTGGGCGATCAGCAAATAGTTCTCTAAATGAAAGATCGTATAAATTGCTTCAGCAGAAACATCCGCAGGAGTTTTTTTCTAGTAATTAAAGTTGATATACCGAAAGCTAAGCGACAATAAAAATAGACCTACTGGATAAAAAAATTTATCTTTCACTACGGCAACGCATCATTTGATTCAGCCCGAATAATTGTGATTGAATTACATAGAGCATTCTCGGAATTCTTGTCGTATCTATGGTTTTCAATAGAATTGTTTTCCTCAAACTTCTTTAAAAATGTTTTGCGAGGGAAAAAACAGCTCGAGAAAATAATCCCCGGGACAGAGATTTATTGTAAAGTGTATAATCAATCATTGTTTTTATACGGTTTCAAATAATGACCAAAACTTTGGCAAAAGTTTATTCTCAAAAACTGTTAACATTATTTCAATTGCTTAATTTGTATCTTTATTTAGAACAAGGGTACTCCTTTATTTCGATCAAAAAAAGACAACATTCATTTTTAAATCTAGCGAATTCATTTGAAGCCCTGATGTATAGTATAATATTTTATAATGGTGACTATATTGGTGTACAAGTAACAGGATGGTCTTGCTCACTTGTGTGATTCTAGAATTTTTGAACTTAAAACAGACATGCATTTGATTGGATCTTATTCTAGAACAAGAGTTTCAAAATAACAAATATACTATGCCAGTAATTTGTTTTTAATATTTTGGTTGTAGACCTTCCAAGAGTGTTTAAGAGTGAAGAAACAGCTCACGAGGAAGCGAATATACGAAGCGAGAAATGAGGACAAGAAGTGATTAATCTTGAAGATAGTAGTCTTATCTATCGATGAACGTAGATATTGAATAGGAAGATCACAGTAATATAGATTGAAGAGTAGAGGAGTGAGATTTAGAACTAAAGCACGGAAGGATCTCACCATTGTAACTAAAAAACATTGTGAAAGGCGAAGAAGGGAGAGAGAGAGAGAGAGAGAGAGAGAGAGAGCGCAACAGAGAAAAAGAAAATATTTCTAGTAAATCAGAAAATTGAGAGAATTTTTAAAACACAGTTGTTACAATGAAGAGTTGCATAACATAAGTTTCGATAAAAGAAGGTGCAGCCTTATCACAGATGAAACTTTTGATGACTGCCAATTTCACCAATAAAAGAATGCAACTTATTGCATCTTTGCAGTGACCAGGATTTGAAATGGCTTTTTGTTGTACAGGGAATGTCGATGATGCATTTAACTGGAGTGCTTTATAGCTCTTTTCATATAATTATATACTATATTGGTATAGTCTTTTTATTGTTTTATATAGATTAGTATTTGTTTGAAATGCTATTGTTATTCAATGTGACTATTTGTCATTTTTATTGAAGGGTGACTTAGCGATTTTGACTTTTTTGGGGAGTGCTGGTTACTAGAAATAATAGTTTGATCAGCAAAGAATGAGATAACGAAGGGCTTACTTTGATTTCACAGAATACTTTGATTATTGTTTGTGTTATCTGTACTGTAAAGTTCAGTGTCAGCGTCGAATTATCAAATGGATGTGGTTGTATTTCTATCATTAGTTTTGAGCTTGGTCGCTTTATTGGGAGCCTTAAGACACCCGCAATATTTGGATCTATATTTTCACGATACGAGTAGTTTGTTCACGTCCAGATACTCATACTTTTGGTCTTTGACTTGACAGGCGGGTATAGCGTGTTTAATACAAAAATCATAGGGCCAGAAAGCACAGTAATACGTTTCCATGTATGTAAACTTCAAATGCTGCTTGCACTGTGGTATCATAAAGTTCTTCGTCTTAATGCAATTATAAATGTCTATTAACGATGTTTAAATCAGAAATCATGTGGATGTTCAAGATATTCAAGATTTATTTAGGTATTACTAAAACTATTTGCTAGGATGTATCGCAATTCTTACATTCCGTAGTTCTGATAAGTATAATACGCTAATAAGATGCTTGTTCTCTTGGGCTTGAAAACTAGACTACTCCACTTTATTTTCATTTAACATATTTGTTAGAAATGGAAAGATATTATAAAATTTTATTATAGGATAGACAAAGAGACATTTTCACATCACAAGAATTTCCAGCTATTTGAGCCATATAATGATTTCCTGCTTAACATCCAAATGAGGGTATGTTTCGAACCACCCACGCCAAAGGGCTGGGTTCCTTCCTTTTGTACCTATTGGAAAGATATTCGGGAATATTGTATTGGTTTAAAGGTAGGATAGATACTTTGGAACACTTTCTATTCTACTGTACCAATAAGAATCAACATTCGCTGCTATTGGCTAGGGTTCGGGATAATCTTTTTCATTACTTCAAAGGCCACGGGTGCTGAAGACCTCGTGAAATGGACGTCACGATTTGGAGTTGAAATTTGTTGCTGAAAATTGATAATTTATACCTCTGTGATATCACATACATATGGATATTTAAATCAATTACACCAGGTTCATAAAATCATTGTTGGACTGATCCGATAATCTGTGTTACTTTAAATTGCCTAGTATGAAAAACTATGTAATAAGCAGTCAAACGAAAGTATTTCAAACATAATATTTGCACCAACATGAATTATAGCCTTCGTGCTACTACCTAGAGGCAGTAAATGATTACCCATCTTACTTCATAAGTCTGTACTTGCGTTTTTACTTTATTTGTATTGCGAAAAATAACGAAACCACCTAAGTTCTGGAATATTACAATGAACTTGTAATACATTTTGAAACCTTTAAACGCATTTGAGTATTATTTATATAAATACTAGTTTACTTACCATGAAACTTATTTTCAAACATTGGGAAACTTTGGAACGGTATTAATTATATTAGTTTTCTTCAACATATGATGTAACTTTCTTCCATAGTTTTTCAGTGTTTACAGAATATTATTTTGAACCATTTACTATAATCTTCTTTCTTTATTTGTTCCCATTTCATTTAATATTTTTACAGTTGTTGCACATTATTTGTAATGACCAAAAAGAAATGCTATATTTTACCCATATGAACTGACATTATTGCCTTAATAATAAATGAACAAAATCTCATCTCTTATTAAGTTCCTCCAAAAAAACTAAAATTATACTATCATAAAGGATTTTTAACAAAAAAAATCCTTCATTTGATTCGTTGTATTTTTTGTTTTCAATAATAAGAATACACAATCTCCAATTCAGGAAATTCGCAAATACCCAGCACTCAGGGTGAAAAAGTCGCGATCGAAAGATGAATCCGATTGGATTCAAAAGGCGTCGAAGCGATGAGAGGCATAATAATAATCACCCCTCCCTCTTATATCTCTCACTATTTCTCTCTCACTTTCCACATCTCTTCTCACTCTTTCTCTTTTCTAATAAGAGCCGAATAATAATCGATACCGCTGGCATGCAGTGCGGAGGAGGGCGCAGACAATAATCGAGTCTGCGCTATCTCTGCTTCTCTCTCTCTCTCTCTCTCTCTCTCTCTCTCTCTCTCTCTCAAACATAACTAAGCATCAGGTGGGTGTTGACTGCTGTAGATATCGAGCGATAGATAAGCAACGGCGCGGCGCGGAGCTCTCGCCGCGCTCGTATCAGCGATCGCGCGCGAGTCGAAGAAAGAGCGGCGGCATTTCCTAAAGCCCGCGCCGCCGCGTGTCTGCCGCCACAGCTGCGCTCGCGATTCGAGCCCCTGGGCGAGCACGAGCTCTATCGGTGTGCACATCCATGTATCTCTCTCTTCTCTCTCTCTCTCTCCCTCTGTGTGTGTGTGTGTGTGGGTGGGTGTGTATGCGCGTATGTACGTGCGTCTGTACGAGAGACACTCTCGCCGACGCGGCTTCACGACGACGTAACCTCCACCGACCCGCGCACCGGTGTCGGTTGGTAGGTAGATAGGTTGCTGAGGTATAGGCGCATATTAAACGGATCCGCCGAGCGGTCGCGAGCTCGCGCGCGACCGCGCGCAGTTTGTGGGAGCGCCTTTCACCTAATTGTTGCCACAATATGTGAAGACCGAGCCACTTGGGTTCCCATCGACTTCTGGGGATTTCGCTAATCCTCCGTTAAAGCCAAGGCGATGGCGTATTATTTACGTTCGGCCGAATCGAGTCATTTCTCTCTCTCTCTCTATCTTTCTCTCTTCGATGATCAGTGGCGACGTCCACTCTGCGCCCACCCCCCCACGCGACCAATAACGACCGTGCCGAACTTTCCTCATTCTCGCACCGCGTTAAAGTAGCCGTGCGCCCACCCCCCTCCTCGTTCGGGAATTTCGTCGATCCTCCGCTACAGGGCTTCCGGCTCGGGGAAATTCACGATCGGCTTAATATTTCGAGCATATCGCGCGCGGGTCGCGCTCGCGAGCGCTTCTATACGCCTCCCGCGGGGCCGCCCGTCGACTCGGCCGAGAGGCCGCGCGCGGTGAATAAGTGCGACGCGGATTTACGATACGGCCGCGGCGGCGCTTCATTAGAATAATGCCGCGCAGCGGGGAGCCCGGACGGTCCGGCATATACGGTAAAATCTTAATTTATAATTTGTTGGTAAAGATCGATCGGAGGGCCCCCGGGATTATTAACTCGTTAGACGTTGTTTCTCACACCGCGCGATCCGGCCGTGGGCTTTTTTCTCACAGTCTTCATCGATATGTATGTATATATATATATATATATATATATTATATATATATCCGCACGCGGAGAAGAAGAAGCAGCAGCGCGGAGTGTGTTTTGTTAATTTAGAACAAGGTGGAACACGTGTATAAGGCTGTTCGATGAATTTGGTCATTCCTTTATAACTGCGGTCATTAAATACATTTACTGTCACTTGAATCATTGGAAGCATGATATATTTTTACCGGATTTAGCCTGTGTTATTTAAATTAGAATTTTTAAATTTCGCTTCTCACGAAGACTTAAATCCAAATTTATGATGCGTTTTGATCTGTTTATTTTAGTACATACATTAATATTGTCTTGCAAAACATATATTCATTTATTAAAATACTCTGATAATGTATAAAAAGATTTCAGATTTTAATTAATGATATACCTAACATACGTATGAAATATTTTTACAGTACAAATAAATAATATATATATATATATATATATATATATATATATATATATACACATGTATAATATTATAAAAATATTATATACTATTATTTTTTTTTAAAAATTGGTAAGAATAAAACAACCAATTGAAATATAAAAATTTTATTTTACGTTTATTTAAAATTAGGGATTCATTTATCTTGAAATGTTTCTTATAGAACAGACTTGTTTGACATCATTAACCCCATATTTTAATAAATCAAATGTATTTTTCTTTTCATATAGGAGAAACATGAACATTAATAAATATATAATAACATTTTTATTTAAAATAATCAAATGTGTAATAAGAAATAATTAATTTTATTATTATATTTGTTTACTCCAATAAATATTCAATTAATTGATATTTTAATAGTTGGAAATATTAATACTATTTTTGAAATTCCAATTTCTAACTGATGAAATATTTCAAAAAACTAAATTATATTTTGCAAAATAATTTTTTCTTGACATTCTTCGGTATGTGTTACTTCTAAGTATAAAAACATTTATCATCTGTTGACAAATGAGTGAACTGTTAATAATTGATATTTTTTCAATTCACTAATAATTGCAATGAAACCACGTCGTAAGCCTTCAGTCGCTGTATAAGTCTTCGTTTAAATTAAATTCTTATTTAAAATAAATAAATCATTTATGGTATTTAAGGTAGCTACATTTATTTCAAATAAAGTCAAAAAATTTCGAAGTGAAATATATGTTATTAAATTAAATAATTCATGAAAAACTATTATTTCTAAATAAACAGCTGCCGTACAAATATGATATCTATATGATTACATGCACTCTAATAACTTCAGCTAACTTTATCCCTATTGTTTTCTACAAAATTATTTCAAATTAAAAATTATAAACAAAATTTCAGTCCGAATAATTTATTATCCTTCTTGTTCTAGATGTAGTATGAATATATAGATATATTGTTTCTAAAGTTCGATTGAATTGACAATCGCCAAGTTATTGGGTTGTCTTCGCATCCAAACTGAAAGCATAGTTGAATTCAACCAAATTACAATTGACGATAACTAAAAACCTATGCTTATATGCTGAAGATTAGAGCAATTGCATTTGCTACTTGAAAATGTGATTCTGTAATTACTGCTACAACCTGAAAACGAAGGTTCAATCGAGGTCATGTATTACAGTACAGGTACATAATAGATATACATGTTTCATAGTAAATATATATATCTGAGATTTGAGTTACGCGCGTTTCAAAAGAAGAAAATATTTATTGAAAGAAAAATCTTCTTTAGTTAATTCAATCAAATCGAATTAAAGGTATTAAATTTTACTCTATATATTATAATTTTCAGAAGTAAAGGTACAGACGAATGAATTTCTTCGTAGAAATAAATATTTTTCAAATTGAAGCACATATATTTGTACGACTTAAATCATATTTTTCCATGTATAATAGCAGTAATGTTACTTTTGAATGTAAAAACACAGATAAGAAATTAAACAACTGCTTTAAAATTTAGAGTAATCTTGTTTAAACAGTTTGTTCGTGCCGATAAAATGATATTTAAAAAAGAACAACAAATATTATCGGAAAAGAATCATTGCATTTGGTTTACCGAAGTTATTCTTAACTTATTTATTTATTTATTTAGTCAGTATTAACTTCTTATTACTTTTAACTAAGAAATGTATTAATAATTAAATATATTTAATTTTAAAAAAGCAACACTTAATCAGCTTGATTCGTAAATGAATTCAATATTTAAAGAAACTGTTAGCATACTATTCTTTATATGTATAATGAATGTTTAATATCAATGTTTCTCATTTATTTTCACTAGAATCGCTTTCAAAAGCGATATCGAAGGCTGAAGGCGTCGCCCAGCATACAGAACATGGACGAGAGCGCGGGCTTACGGAGTTTGGGAATTTAATAAAAATAGGCGGTTCTCTTCTGAAGACCCCCCTAGTCTACGGATCTCTATATACCCGCAGCCCTATATGAAGCAGCGTCTCGTCGATCATAAATTATACCTTTATAACCAAAGACGCCGAATTAGCGACAAAGAGCGCTAATCGACTCTATTAAGACCGTAGCGAATACGTTAACGAGATCGAGTCCGAGGAAGATATTAAAAAATATAAAGTTTCTATGCGGAATTATTCAAGGTTGCAAGATTTCGCACAAGCTTATTTTTCATTTAAAATTTGTACAAAAAAATGGTTCTCATATTGTATTATAGATTGAAACTCTAGGCATTAAGTAGATCTTTAAGTTTAACAACTGCAATAACACGATTCTCATAAGAACATTTGCATAAAAAAGGGAACAAAATGTTTTTTCTCCTATAAGTGCAAAAAATCCAATATGCATGCGAAAAGAAATATTAAAATTCGTTTCAAAGTTAACCAATGCCAGGAATCAATCAAGAAAATCATTTTATGGTTAGGCAAGCACTATTGCAAAAATAAAGTTAGAAATACAATAAAAGATCCATTTAACTCCTAAAACTGTATGAGCTTTTGAAATTCAAATATTAGTATTCCAAGACTGTGCAGAAATAATATTACAACTTTTTTAAACATTCACTAATTTCTATATATATTTAGAATATTTTTTATTTGTTTGCATTAATGAATAAAAGCTTATCTTTTAAAATATTTGACTTGTAGAAATAATTGAAATTATCCTTAAATACAAAAGGACGAATATTCAAAATGCTTACCAGATGGATAGTGGATGGATGACCGGTGGTAAAATGCGATTAGCGTATGACAGATCCTCTAAAATATATAGACTCTTAAGTCCATGATTTGAGAATTATTTTCGAATCTCTCTTTAGACCGATAGATTTAGATCAGGATCTTTCCATTCCTAGAGACGCGAGTCAACGTGCATCGAGTTTTTCACTGGACAAAAACTACGGTAAACAGAACGGTACGCTAAAGAAAATTTTTTATTTATTTATTCATTATTATATGGACAAGTTAATTATAAGTGTATTTTTTTGCCTTTTCCAACATTATTGAGTTCATTAAAATAAATTATTTTAAATAACATGCACGCTGATGTTAAACTATCTGAAAAATGTTCACGTAGTGACCGAAAAAGTTCTGTTGTATGTACAACTATAATTACTTATTGAATAATCTCAAAATTTGAAAATTTTCTAATAGCTAGAGCTTAAAAATATCATAAATATCGGATTTAGAATAGGTAAGAGATCACTAATAGCAATATTTTCATAAGATCCCTCCGGGCGCTATTAACAATTGAAAACTTTATAGATCTATGCATGTAATGAGCTATTTACGATACTAAATTAAAAAATTTTAGTAGTATATCTTTATTATAATATATCTTTATCAATTATCGAAAAACTATCCCTTAACATTTTACATTTCCGTTCGAAACTACCATTCAAACTGTCTGGACAAATGGTCTTCCTGACTCTCATTTATTCAAAGAAGCTGATCTGCATACGGGTACTTTCTGATCCAAGAAGATTGATTGGTCAAAAAAATCGTTGGAGGACTAGTTGTCTCTGATGAGATTTACTGTTGCAGACTGAAAACAGCGGAGAAAGCATGAGCTTCCGTACAAACAAAAGATGTTAAAGTCACTCCACTTTACTAAACAAAGTTTAAAAGAAACCGGACCAAAAAGTAACTGACCTTTATTGTATGGTGCCATACGCATAGTGTGAAGTAGACATGGTGGGTTTTATTACTCTTATTGCCTTATTGAATATATTAATACTCTGTTTTAATCTGCCATTTTCACATACATGACCATTATTCTTGAATCATTATTCTTGAATACAAACATGTCGATTTCAGCAATTCTGTAGGTAATTTCTCATCTAATCCTTCTTTCAAATATATTAGCGGCAGATATTTCGGTGGTATATTTTTTCTTTTAAATTATCAGAATACATATATTTTTTTAATTTGATACGTTTGAAATGCATATTCTTAATGACTATTAAAAAGATTCTGCTAAATATCATAATTAGATTACTGAGTAGTATAAAGAAGCATACAGCGCTATTTTTTATAAAAATAGAGTTCTATTAGTTGCATATCCAAATTTCATATTTTTTTATACAGATATAAAAATTTGTTTTACAGTGAAAATCGCTTGTTGGGAATAATTTTTATTCGCGTACACCATCGCTTTTAGTGACCGCCAGGGCTTCCTCTATCATCTGTGCACTCTTGAGCATGTCAACTCTCGGATATATATATCTATCTATCTATATATATATATCCAAAACATTTATAAGAGCTGCAGGCGCATAGGTATTATTATATAGAGACTCAGAGAGGTGGGGCGCGAGCCGCGGCATTTTGCCTTGCTTCAGTGAAGTCATCCGTATTCGATATCACCCCCGTATATGAGCGGATGCTGCGTCAGTAGTGCGCGTGCCTGTATCCCCCCTCCACCCCCCCCAATCATCCGGGAAACCTGAGACGTTAACACGGGGACCGCTCGACGATGCGGCGACATTTTACTGTCCTTCTCTCCTTCTCCTTTACCTCTCTCTTTGACTCTCGGCATTTTGCGTAAAATACCTGAGCAGATCCCTCTGTCTCAAATTCTTTTTTTAAAGTGTGCCCAAAAATTCGACGTTAAATCTCGCCAATCTTAATGACCTCGTTATATTATACACGCGAACGATCAAATTCCTCGAGTCGCAAGAATTCTAGAATCTATTTATTGCTGATCTCCTTTCGGTATTCGTTATGTTCACACTATATATAGGCATTCGCATAGTAATTAAAACACAATCTAACTTTCTGAACAAATTCCTTAAATCCGATATGTAAAAGAAACAAACTTTTCTATTAATTTATACATAAATTTACTTATTTGCTATTTTATTAACAAGTAAATATTGCAATTTAATGGAAAGATAGATAGAAGGATAGATAAATAGATAGATAAATAGATATTTAGATTAAGGACTATTTGAAATATTATATATGTTATAGTACAATATAATCGTTCCAACAATAATAATATACGAATAAACTAGTTTGCAAGTATCAACAATAAATAAGTATCTGAAAACTGAATATAATCTAAAATCTATATATATATAATAACTAGTTGTAAGTATAAAATGAGAAGAAATTGTATTTTCATAAGATAACACCTATATCATTAAATGTTCGCTGCGAACTCCACTGAATGAAAAATAAGAATGTGTTTGTGTATGTATTGCTTCATATCCATAGTGTATTAAATTCATATGAAAAGTATTTGAAATTTTTATACGTTGATTATATGTGAACGAAACTAATAAAACTCAAAAATGTAGTTCAGGGAGTTTCGATTAATAAGATTTTGCCAGCAGGCAAATAAAGTTTAAACGAGAAAAATGACGTAAGTTCCGTAAATGGACGTGATATTGTCGAGCTTTGCTGGTCTTGAAATGTATTAAATCGCCACATTTGATCATCTATACAAATTTCGTAGAAGCTTCATCCACAAATTCAATATGATTCCCATGTAATAATATTAGTGCGAAGAAATATAACAATTGAGATGAAATATCTTAGTGTGCTTAGATAGTGGTCAATCACTATATTTTTGAATCCACAAGAGAGATGTTAGTTTTTGCTAAATTAGCACTGGCCATAATAGAATATGATTGTCAGAAAATTGATATGGTCTCTACCTGACCCACCTGAATCTCTACCTGACATGCATAAATCATGAACCTGTATTTTTTGTTCAGATATGAAGACTTGCTGAACCATAATTTACTATCAAAGCTATAAATTAAGACAATTAGTTGCTCTTTTTCCTACCATAGAATATAGATTTCCTCGTTTTATCGAAAAATGTGTAATATTTAAATGTTACCATCGTATTTACCAAAAGTCACAATGATCATTATTAAATTATTAAAAAATTTAAAGTAATAATATAGTTCATATTCCAGGATGAGCTTAATGAGTGTATATATATAAGTACAGTAGAGTTCTTTGCAGAAAAAATTATTTTCTTCTTTTTCAATTTGTTTTGTTTTTCTAATAAGAAAAAGATTATTTACGCGTCGTGTTCACTTGCACGAGGCAGTAATCAAAATTTCATTTCGTTCATCCCCAGGCGTAAAACAAAATTTAGGCCCACGCGCGGCGTAAAGCCCTCGAGTCCTCACCGCGGAGTGAAAAAACGACTTCACGAGCTCCGTCCGATAGCGTTTCGTCCTACCCCCTCCTCTCCTCTCTCCCAATGAATAAATTTCAAAACGCGTAGGGAGACCGCCTCCGCCCCGCCATTACGCTTCGCTGGCGCGTGCGCGCGCTCGCGCTCGCGGCTCAATAATAACATTTATTTACGCAGCCGCGGCGGGGGGAAGGCTGACGTTTAAGGACCCGCGCGTCGAGCCGCGCGACCGTCCGGATGTATAAGCGCGCTCGCTCGGGTCGGGTCGTGCGCCGCGGTGTATTCATGCACGCGTCTACGACGGGGCGGCGACTACGAGACGGCCGGAGCAGCGGCCGGCCTGGCTTACGCACCTGGATTACGTCGCGCGCGAGGTGAAAACCGTTGTCGGGTTTAGAACGACCGGTGCCCTCCCCATCCCCGCGATCCCCCGACACCTCGACATTCCGCCGATGCGCTCGCTGCTAGCGAATTATATTCCCAGGCTCCCACTGCTTGGCCTTTCCTGTGCTCATTACCGGCCGAGTCGAGTCCACTGCCCCCTCCCACCTATTCGGCTTTGCGGCAGTAGTTTTCAGCCGCGCGTAATTTTATCGCTAATAAATGCCCGTGTACTCTTAGCCCGCTGCGCCTCCCCTCGTCCCCCGCGCTTGTCGCCCGCACCGGTGACCTCAGTCCTGACGCGATGCCGCGCAGCGGGCGTTCGTTATATCGCTCGTAGATTGGAATAAAAAGGAAACGGTCTCCGGTTATATCTCTCGAAAGCTAAATCAATGAAATTTTCAATTTTCAAGAAATCATTTGAGATTTTACAGTAAAAAATTTATACTTCCAATTGGCAATCAGTAACTAGAAGATTTCACTGAAGAATCCAATGTATACGTAGAACATAAGTTGGATTATTCGAGTCTCCTGTAAATGTTAAAAATTTAGTTCAGTAAGTAATGGTCATTAGCAAATCTTATTAAACACGATAATTATCAACTTATAAACTTTGTCATCATAATAACCCCTCTTCGATGTATAATTCATTATTATCAACGATTCTTCCAATTTTTAACATTCTTTATCTGTCGATACAACATTCAACAAAATTGTAAAATATTGTAAAAAAATCAGGTCCAAAAACTTACCCACCAGCATTGAGGCATGTGTAGGTGAATTGTTTTGGTGCATTTGAGTTAACTGATCTTGTCATAAAATTTCTCGTATTTTCGAATTGCTTTACACAAACAACGTAAAACTCCTATATACTATTCTTTATTTTTATTTTGGCCCTTAAGTAGAAACTTATTAGTTTAGATATCATATCCATAACTCATCGTTCATCACGTGCTATGATGTACCGCAGCAATGTAGGGTCTTTATTTATTTACTCGATTTAGTAAATCTTGAACGATGTCAAAGCGATATTGATTTTCGTGAGAACTAAACAGTTCCGGAACAAATATTATTGTCGCGCGTTTCATGTGTAAAGGTTCCTAAAAATTGCTTGAGAAGAGCCATTGTATATATCTTGATCTTCGGCAACCTCTATAATAGTTATCCGACAATTGTTCATAATCATTTATTCAGTTTCTTCATCATGCTATCGTTTATTAGCGATGTACTAGAATGTCCAGGGCATGTGTCATTTTCCAATGTCCTTCCCGTCCATGTTGATGAAAAGTAAAAACGTGCTGGTCACAATTTTTTACTTTAATCATTTTAATGTTTTAAACTTCGTTTACATACGATCGTATGCAATTTTATTGTTCATAATTTCGATCATTTAAATTAAACGTGTTCGCTATAAGAAATTTATTCTGCATTTGGCTGTTAATTCTTAGTTGTGAATATTTTTCAAAAAATGGTGTTCCAGAGAAATTTGTATACAATCATTTTTAAGAATGCTGATTATGAGTACGGATACAGATGTTTACAATTTTGAATGACGTATCCAATATGGTGGATTTGTATGAGAAAATTACTAAATTTTGATGGAAATTTCAGATCACTAATTACAATTGCGAAATTTAGTCGTAGTGATGTCTAGATCCCTATATCAAGCAAGTTTAAGCTTTTGCTTCAGTAGTCAGTTAACCTAGTGCAGTATACGATACTTCTGTACTGAATATGATCCATGAAAGCAGCCATAATTCTGCGTAGATAAATCATACACGATCGTTTAAAAATTATTTTCAAGTGTGGTACTAGTACTAGATGATACCATTATTATAAAGGTACGAGGAGCTATAAATGTTTTTAATACTTGTTAATAACCGCAAAATGTGTCGTAAACACTGATTTTACATAATTATACCGTGGATTGAATGATTGAGCCAAGGAATTTGGATTCTACGCGCGAAATCACTTGCAAAATGACTTTCTTCGTTCGAAAAGAATCATATTTTACTTTCTGGCAAAGCGTGTCCTTATACAGATCCACTTTATTAATAGGATAAGAAGTTTTCTAAACATTCGCAAAAACAAACACCGTAACAAAACTGTTTTTTAATGCTTTACTTTTCAATCAGGGGTTATATCAGCTGACTATATGTATGCATAAACTTTGATTTATTTTTAGACAATACACAGGCTCGGCATCGCGCAATAGCGGAGACAGTACTGAAATGGATCAATTTCGAGACGAAAGCCGCGAAGAACGTAATAATAGGTGGGTAATTTATTTTTTCTGTTAAATTTTACCGCGTATCTGTGTTTTGCATCGTGTGCAACGCGATATGAGAGGAGGGGGAAGGAGGGAGGAAAGTCGGCGCACGTGCGCTCGCATCAAGTTCATTACGCTCCCGCGGGGCGGGATTCGCGGCGAGCCTACGCGTTTGCCACTGTGCGCCGATCGCGCGCTGGCACGCCATTCGTCACTGTCAATTTTTCAATGGAATCATTAATTGACGTCAAGTTTATAAACCGACGGTTATATCGCACGCGCGCGCGTTTCTATATTATACACCCAGTCGCGTTATAAGGATACGCATGTATGTATGCATGTATGTATGTACTTACGTTTGTATATATATATATATATATATATATATACATATATATATATATATATGTATGTATAAACCGCCATCAGACGGTGCGAACGAGAGTCTGCGGATTTGGTTTTTTTTTGCGCCCGCTCGCTGCGAGCGCCTCGACACCGCCGCCTGCGATCGAAGGACGAGCCGCTCTTGCGCCGCTCGTCTCGAACATTTTCGATACTGAAAATAATACGGGACGCAGGAGCGGGGCTCCGTGGGAGATTTATGGCCGTGCCCTTCGACGCGCGGGACTCTCGGGCGAGGGGTCGAGGCTACCGCACGCGCATACTTATATATATATATATATATATATATATATATATATATATATATATATATCTACACACATTCTGCGGCATTGTAATTCAAAAGGCGGAATTTAAATTATTTACTTGTCTAGTTTCTCAATACAAGTGACAATTTAACTGATTTGCTCGATGGCTTTAAGTGTCACCGTAAAGGGGTTATTTTCGAGTGGCAGTTATTCACTACTGAATATCATTATCGGATCAGTGTATATAGTTAACGAAATGAGTTCGATTATCCGAATCTCTCGCTAATGCGGCGAACATTTATGTTGATTATTATAATACAATCCCGATAAAATCTCAATACTAACGGCAGTACATCGATGCCTTCAACGAATACTATAGAACATTTTGATTTATGCGTCGAAAATCAACACATTTCCTTTTATTTTCGCAGATAGGTAGAAGACTGACGAAATTCGTAATTGGCGTTAAAAACTAAATAGTTACGGAGTTCGGTTACTTCTTTACCGTAAAAAAGTCAATTGTGCTACGTTTGGCCGTGAAATCCATGATACTAGTTTTCGTCGGGGACTTCGAAATAACGAAATCATTATCGTAAATTTAGAGCGATAGAATGTAAAGTTGACATTTAAGTTCGAACTTTAAAGTATGCTCAAACATGTCGAGGTAAGGTGTCCGAGCCATTAAAACAATTCGATTCGTCCTGTCTGAAGAAGTCTAAAGAAAGGATCCAGGTGTGTGTTATATTTCATATACACGTTACACATGTACTACTCGATCGTGTTGCTCGTTTAATTCGAAGAGCTGAAATATTTGAAACATCGTCCCAGCCGAAAGTCGGAAGATTCGATAAAAACTTAAGTCATAAATGATCAATGATAAATAAATCTAGTAAATTCATTAAATAAACAGTGAAAAAGAATTGTGTTTCTCAATAATATTTTCGCAACGAAACAGTCAGATTTCAGCAATATAATTTTATTATAATAATTATTCATCTAGTCTATATGTTTGATTTTGTACTGATTCAATTCTTGACAATTCACTGACTTCTATATAGTGCATATTTCTCGATTTATTTTTAGAGAGTATAATATAGTGATGACTGTTGAACGTATAATAGCTGGTCGAGTTTCGATTACTCAACTATATATATATATATATATATATATATATATATATATATATACATATATATTTGCAATTTGCCGTACCTCTAACAACATATTTTTATCGACGCGATAATAAAGTAGGATATAATATGAAATATATATTCTCCCATCGTTCAATTTGACGGCTTCACGTAAAATTGATCATATTTTCGCTCTCCTATTGTATAATGCACGCGAGCTCGAGATTCCCCAAGTAAATAATATCGACAGCTTCGTATATTTGCTTTATATACATACAGACTTTATGTATTCTTATTAATCAACGTTATTACAACTATACACATACAAATATACAATGGCAAATAAATTTTTCCACCTTCATAAATAACGCGCCAATCGAGAACTCCCCATTACATATATATACACCGACAAATCGAGGAGAATGCATCGAGCAACATTATAGCCAGAGCTTTAACAGTATATTTATATATGACCGGGAATCAAAAAAGCTATTTCTACAGCTATATATAACGGCGCTTGTTTGCAGACAGAGAGCGAGAGAGAGAGAGAGAGAGAGAGAGAGAGCCTTCTGAAAAATTCATATTCTCCCTGGCTATCAGTAGCTTTAACAATTTGTTCACACGGCCCCCGTACATAGTGCAGTTGCAGCATTGGCCGATTTCCGCAACAAAGAGCCCGGGGAGCATCGCCTGTGCCGGCTCTTACACACAGACACACACATATATGCATATACACCTTCGCGCATATGTTCAATCATCGCTCGCGTTTGTATATATATATATATATATATATATATATATATATATATATATATACATACATTCATACATACATACAAACATACATACATACATATAGGGTAGACAGAGCTATCAGTTGGCTAGAGAAAGAGAGACAGAGAGATACTAAGAGAAGGAGAGAGAGAGAGAAAGTGGCGAGGTGAGAGGGAGGGTGAGAGGAGAGTAGATAGACTGGTAGCCAACGCGACCTTTGCCCACGAGCAAAATAGGCAGCCGAAGCAGCCAGGTGAGCCGACACTTATATCTATATATATATATATATATATATATATATATATATATATATATATAGGTAACATGCGCACACGCGGCCCTGGCACACTTTAACACCACGCGCGCCTACGAGGGCTCTTGGCTACCACAGTTCTGCGCGCACGCGCGCGGTCGGCTATAGTTATGCAAATCTGATTAGTATCCCCGCGCGCGGTGTATGCGTCATAAGGCTCCCCCTCGCTTTTTCTCCCTCTTCTCCCGCAGGCTTCGATTTGTATATATATATATACACGCAAAGGGATCATTGCACGCTCCAGTCCCACTGTGCTTTCGCGTTTATATAGCGAGAGGGGCGCACGTCCCCGCCGTCCCCACCTCCGATTGGGTTGAAAGCCACCGTTACCCCAATTTTTTCTTTCTCCCCCGAAGATTCGATCGCGTGCTCGCGTGACACTTGAGCAAATATATACATTGTACGCACACTTGCTGCCGCTCCGGATATTATAATCAAGCCCATGAGATCGTCCGGCACTGAATTATCATGTTTCGGAAGCTGAAGCGCGTTATAATAAGGAACTTGACTGTGTTTTCTTGTTAGAGGTGTCTGTCTATCTATATGTATAATATGCTCCATTTGACCTACTGTCCAACGGTAAGGGGAAATTAACGTATTATCGCGCTATATGCTATGCGAGGGCGTATGAAGTTCAGGGAGAGCCACCGGTTTTACGCGGCACACGGGGCGCGAGTCACGCTACATAATTCCCTGACTATATATATATATGTATATATGAGGATCGGGACTTTTTAAATACACGTCGAGTGCGCGCCCGCGCCTGCGCTGCCTCTTTCTCCTTCTTAAATCCTCCTTCTCCACTTCACACCCTCCTCCGTCCACGCATCCGAAAAAGAGGCTCGCGCGTCGGAAATATTCCCCGGCTAATTGAAAATTGATATATAATGCATACCCGGCGGAGGCTAATGATACCGTGAGCGCGTGCTCTTCTTATTATTATAAGAGATGCGATAGAAAGTGGGCTCTTATGGACGGCGAGCGGAAGAGAGAGAGAGAGAGAGAGAGAGAGAGAGAGAGAGAGAGAGAGAGAGAGAGAGACGGAGGGAATGAATAAAAGGAACACGGAGGCAGCGAAAAATAAATACCGCTAATTTTCTCTGTCTTTGCTGTAGCGAATGAGGAGGTAATTATATTTGGTTGTTGCTTTAACACATCGTAATTGCTATATGCGAGATAAAGATCGCCTGCTGGTTATATATATATATATATATATATATATATATATATGTACGTATAACACACACATACACCCCTCCCCACACACACACATAATCGGACATATCTTCGCGAGACGATGTGAAGAATCGCGAGACGCGATGTGTGGAAATGCGGATGGATTATAACGCGATACCTGTATACAGCTCATGGGGATTCATATTAAGGATCGGATTGAATTTCTATCATTTCCAGGGGCTATAGGACAGCCGGAAACCTATGACCGTGCGTCTTAATTCGAAATTCCGAATAATCATTGCCAGGTCGTTCTTCTAGGACTTCAATGTAAATTTTAATAATGCAAACCCTATAATCGAGCATATCTTTTATTTTTCACATCGCTTAAGTTATTTATTTACCTAATTTACGATCAGGGGTGGAGTAACCGTGGTTATTGTGGATGACAGAATATCCTCTCCTTTTTATGAACAGCCCCCCCCTCCGCATTACTATATATTAACACGAATTTACGATAGGATCGCTCGATCACATTGAGAGTCACAATGACAAAGCAATTGGTTTGATTATCTATTTAATAACCATGAATGAATAATTATAAGCACTATCGCTAATCGATACAAATGAATTCTTTTTCTTCTTCTTCTTCTTCTTCTTCTTCTTCTTGTGTAAAACATTTGAAACAATAGATTTTATAATAAAAATATTACAAAATAACGGAAGGGATGCACTTCTTAAGAATTTGTAACAATAATAATAAACGATTCGTTTAAAAAGCTCTGTAGACTATTTCAATAACTATAAGTTGCTATTCTTCTAAAAAATTTCCAGGTAATGCATTCGATTATGTAGAAATTACCATTCGAATGTTATAAAAAAAAAAATCTTGCAATGGAATATTTAATAGGAATGGAAATGGAATTGGAAAGATTTATAGTACAATTAAAAAGAATAGAATATATCGTGATCGTGTGAGTATGATCATATGAGTTTTAAAAATATGCTTTTGTCTCAAAAGTATTTGGCATATAATTAGACGTTATTCAGAATTAAAGTCGGATCAATTGCATTTGTAACTTTAATTATTCATAAGCCAGTTTCCAGAAGAAATCTGTGGATGAAATAGCATTTATAAGCTTGGAATGTAAGATCTATGTAAGATATAATATAATAGAATGATTAATATATTATTATTTTTTCAAACTGTTTAATACGCGTCCTGCTTTGTTCTTCGAAGTAGAAAGAATATTTAGTACTTTGCGCTCGTAAGAAATTGATTTAAGAAATAGAATGTCGTTAGAACGCTTAAATAATTTAGGCATGCCTCATGTTCACGAGAAAATTTTTGACAAATCTAGTCTTAATAAATTAACACTGGAGCTCGCACGAGGTATATAGAAAGAGAGTACATTTGCAAAAATATGAAATTCTAGGTGTATAACAGAAATCAGTCCTTTGCTCAAGCTTGTTATTTTAAGTCCTGGACGAACACGTCCTAATCTTAATTGTTTCGTCACTGTGTAAATTGAACAAGCCCAAGCTTGCGCATACGCGCATGCGCGCTAATTACTCAATAAAGCTTCATTATTTGTTAGATTTTACCGGTACACCTGCTATTCACTTCTTTCAGTCATTCGTCTCGATCAAGGCGTCAGCGATAACTCCAATAAAAATACTCTGTAAGCCATTATATCACCTAGGCAAGATATTATATATATAGATACACTTACGTTCGTTCCCGAAAAAATTATACATACGGTAGCTTTATTTATTATTTCTCGAGGGAGAAACAAGAATATATATGAGACTTGGGCATTAGATCGACTTAATGCTCGCGAGCTTGGAAGTCGCGGGGCAAGTCGCAGCGCGCGTACCTAACCGAATTCCTGAATAATTTCCACCCAAGGTCTAAATGTGCTCGTCCGTATGCCTTTTTTTCTCCAACTCCCATCTCGCGCGAGATCGTTTTATAACACTTTCGAAGGTACCACGACTCTTGTAAATCCGCTCTTATCTCGATCGCTCGATCGAGTTCGTTCGTTCGTTCGTTCGTTCGTTCGTTCGACGCGCGATTGTCCCTCTGCCGCCGCGCGCCGGATTTTGCTCGGCCTCCTTCGCGCCCGGCAATGATTTATGGTACATATCGCGTGGGCCACCGTCTTCCATGTGCTTCGCAACTGAAAAATAACGCTTTCGAAACCGTGTGCGTGTGTGTGCGGCTTTTTGTCGAAGAACGCTTTGCCTTTTCTGCGGTTTTTTAAGTTAGATGGAAAAAAAAATGAAAAAGAGAAGGAAAATAAGTAAAAAAAAAACGAACTAAAAGTGGTAATCAAATCCCTGTCTATCAAGCATAATAACTCATTAATAAATTATTGCCATCAGATACGGAAGAGGGATGTATCTTCGAACGGATGCTCCTTCTATTTGCTATCTGCATTTGTATTTCGACTAAAAAGGCTCCTTGAATAGTAAGAGCAACTGCAAATTTTAACTGTTTCTATTGTAAAATTTACATACATTAATTTTATTATAATTTAGAAGTTTTTATTTCAAAATATAAATTAAATAAATTTCTTGAATCAAATAATTTGAAAACTATTTCATTCAATAAAAAAAACACGGTTTACAGATCTACAAAGTGACTCACATGAAAATTAACAATAAGGCTTAAAATTATAAGGTCAGCACTAAAAAGGCATAAAAATATAATATAATCTTATATAAATTACATCAAGTTCAACAAGTCCATCTAACAGAAACATGAATATAAAAAATGTTTTGCCAATGTTACAGTAATCAAACTCTATTTCACATAGTATCCTCTTTCTGTGAACTATGTAAGTGTTTCGACCAAACGAACATTGACTCCATAGTAAGACTCTAATAGCCCTACTTTAAATATCTAGAATTTAATGTTTGGCTGAGAAGAGGATGTAATGTGTAGAGTGCCGTAAGTTTCAAACTTAATATTGCGCCTCTCGACTAAAGCAGTCTTCTACAAGTATACCAAATCTAAGATTACATTTCCGAATAAAGAGCATAAAGCAATTATAAAGAGCGTTAGCAATTGCAGACTCGTCGGGTTTGTACGCTCGTCGGGTAACAAAATCGCCTTTAACATTTTAGAGTCAAAGAATTTAGAAATGACTACGAAAAGGATTCTGATACCATGATTAGAACGTTATTACATCGAGATTCGAATTTTCAGCATGAAGAGAGACTGTCTGTGTATGAATGGTTACTGCAGTTTCTTAGTTATATTCTAGCTAGTTAGGGTAGTTAGAATAATGAAATCCGTCTGAAGGCGCTTGGAATATTTAGAACACATTTGAAAACATTGAATACATAAATAGAGATTTCATATATTGCGGTGCTATTAATTATAATATATTAAACGTACAATATTTATTTCGTTGATCATGAGATTTTATCAGCGTATTTTGCACTTCCTTAAAGCACGAAAGCAAATAGAAGAAAAATTTACAACATTTTCACTTTAAAATCAGCCAATAAGAATTCCTCAAAACTAATAGAGACGGCTATAAATGTGTAGAAACCTTAAATTTCGAGAGTACATAAACGTGATAATCAAATTTTAATAAAACTTTATTCAGTGGAATTTGTGATTAAAAGTTTATTGAAAATGTTAATGTGAGATTTGTTTTTGAGTTATTCAAATATGTTCAAATACGATTGATAGTTGATAATTGGTTGAAATCAGGTGAAAGTGCTACCATTGCCGAAGGAACCTTGAGCTTTAAGCTCGACAATAAAAAAGCTACTTTGCTTAGTGTAATGGATAAATATTATGTCCCTGATGAGGAGCCGTAGTGAGCTCGAAATGTTGAATTACGTCTTCAATTAGGTAAGGGTGTTGGGGACAGTCAAATTGCACTTTACTAACAAAAATTTTTTCAGCTAATATTTTATTTTCAGATTAGTCTACGGGAGTGAATGTAAACAAGGACAGTGTGACTGTCATTATAATTTAATTTAATTTTTATTTTTATTATTTTTGTGTATTGATGTATTTATGTATTGATGTATTAATCTTAATGTCGATATGAATTGATATTGTTACGTATTGTTTTCCATTGAATTGATTGGACTGTAAGACCAATGAAAATATTTATTAATTGTTAAATACTATGTCGTGAGTATAAAGGGATATTATAACAGGAAGGATAGAAAATATAACAATGCAAAATAAGTTGAATAGAAGAGGAGAAATTTTTGAGTTTTGTCGTTCGAAAACTTGTTGAACCTTCAACATTAAGTGGAACAACATAAAAACATACAGACTTAGAAGAGTTATTTAATGTATGGTGTCTTTTATGGAAATCGTATTGAAGGTCGATTTATAAAAACGTTTTGAGGTATTCTGAATTTTGCTTAAAGTATTTATGACGCCATAACTACTAGAGACTGCGCAGATTTATCTAATCACTGTAGTACTTTTCTACATCAGTGAAAAGTCGTAAAATTACACGGTAGTTGCACTTTACAGTGTTATAATAAACTACAATGTGTTTTAAGTATTTTTAAAATGTTATTTTGAACTTGATGGGAGACAATTCGTTAATATTCATTGCCTTTTGACTGCACTGTATATCAGCAAAAGTTTAAGAAAAAAATTATTTACACAGCCTTACTCACGTATCCGCTGGTATCCTCCAAATGAAAGACATGAACATTTATTAGGAGCTCCAAATTTATCATAATGAAATCACTTCGGAATGTAATATATCATTCTTCTTCTAACAACAGAAACTTGAGCCGAATGATATAATCACTATAAATGGCTTCGGAATTTTTAATTTTTCAGAATATTCATAGTATTATTTATTTGTTTGTTAGAGCTGCAAGAAAAATTAACCGAAGACAGCGAAATTTTGATATATCTAGGTCACATCTGTAATGTATATTTTCTTTCTATAGTATATACTTTCTTATTCAAGAGTAAATTCAGGAGATGTCCGTAAAAGTTGGAAGATGGGAACGTCTTTTACGCAGAGCCAAAACAACTTTTTAGACAGTTTTATGGTCTTTCTATGTGTACGAGATGAATTCATTGAAAGCTGATCTAATAGCTAAATGGTCTTATAACTATAAAATTAGAAAAAAAAATTTTGTCATGTTTTATAACGTCACTCTATTTGTGCTCCCGAATTCTGATGCTAATCAGGAGATCTACGATGTGTGAGAAAACAAAGCATATGAAAATTTTTACAGCGGTACTTATGTCAATCGGGTCAAGATCGGGATTTAAATTCGAATTACCAAATGATTAGTCCTCGCTCGAGTGATCGAGAAATCGTAAGCTTCCCTATGGATTGAAATGTAATATTTATATATAAAATAAAAAATTGCAGAAAGCCCATTAAATAATAAAATCACTAACCAAGAATGCGTAATATTTAGACCCATACGTATGGTTAAAATAAAAAGTAAAATGTACTAAATAAACAAGGAAAATTATCAGTATCGCACTATGAAGTCGACGCTTATAAAAGTTTTGAAAGAACAATCAAAATTTACATAAAGTCAACTCCTTGTATAGGTCACTATAGTCATGGTTGACAGTTTCAACAATATAAAAATTCATTTTAACTCCTATTCTTTAAAAATGTGAATTAGATACTTCTAAATATTATAGATGAATCCAAATTTTTACTATTTGAATTGTATATAGTGTTATTATATCGATGTATAGAATAATCATAATGTTCTCCTTCACTTCACTTTAAGAACCGTGCCATTTCTGCAATTAAATCGGTCTTTCAATTTTGACAAAAATAAATCAACGATATCACTGTTAGGCATCGCAGTTATGCGTATATGTGTCATTACAGTGTCGAGAGATGAAACCGATTACAATTAAAGAGAAGAGAAGAGAGAGCGAGAGAGACAGAGAGAGAGAGAGAGAGAGAGAGAGAGAGAGAGAGAGAGATAGCGCATAAATTCCGAGCTTCCGCTTATCGGGCGACAGGTGTGAATGGGGAGTATACCCTCACTTGCACCCAACCCCCATCGCCTTGGCGTGATTTTGAAATATTCGATTCCAATTCCGATCTGGCTTTACATCTCGATGACAGATAACCAATACAAATCCCGAGAGTTTTTCTCGAGTCTCATGGATATATGTATGTATGTATTTATGTAAAAGTAGTATACAAAGCTTAATATAACAAGCTTGGATTGCGCAATATCGTCATCTAATATAAATGAAAACAAAACTGATTCTTATTTACCGGATTATATGTATTTATACAGAGAGAGACAGAGATACAGAGAGAGAGAGAGAGAGAGGGAGAGAGAGCAGAGAGAGAGGAGAGGGAAGAGAGGGAGAGAGAGAGATGTAGGAAAGAGAGGGGAGGAGAGAGAGAGAGAGGAGAGAGAGAGGAGAGAGGAGAGAAGGGAGAGGAGTAGAAGAGAGAGAGAGGGGAAGAGAGATGAGGAGAGGAGAGAGGGAGAGGGATGGAGAGAGAGAGAGAGCGAGTGGGAGAGCAGCGAGAGAGGAAGAGGCGAGAGGATGAGGCGAAGGGAGATAGAGAAAGAGGAAGAGAAGGGAGCGGAGCGCGATGGAGAGAGAGAGGGGAGAGACGGCGAGGGGGCGCGAGCTCTCGGGTTCCCTGCTTCTCGGGCTCTCTCCTCTGAGTCGTAGGCGCGACTCCCCGCTTTTGACCGGGACTACTGTGGAAAAGTCTCCCTCTTTTCTCTCCCCTAAGCTCCTCTTTCCTCCCTCTTTGAAGATTCGCGAGTCTCTCTCGCCTTCTGTTTCTCGAGAGAGAGAGAGAAGGAGAGAGCGAGCGAGAAGAGAGAGAGAGAGAGTCGTGGCTTATACAGCTTTATTTCGTTTAACAATTTGCGCGCGAAGAAATTAGCACGCGATTCAAAACATAAGCGCCGTTCATATGTTGGTTCCGAGGTTCAACTTTGGTGAAAAATCTGTGGCCAGTTTCAAGGCGATAGCCTTGATAAATAGTATACTGGAAATAAAATTGAAATTTGTATATCAATTATATTTAAGCTAGCCGGTTTGTACATATAACACACACACACACACACACACACACACACACACACACACACACACACACACATACTGCCGATGGGCCAAGGTAAAACAAGCATTAAGCATGAAGTATAGAAATATATAGCTATATATAGGATCTAGACTCAACGCGAGTTTTAGCTTTGAGCGAATCCACCGTAATAAATCTTCGTCCCGCGGCTGGTGTATAACAGAGAGACAGGGCGAGAGGAAGGGGTAGGACGAAAGATTACGAAGATTTGATAATCACCTGCTAGACACTGATCCGATTTGCCTATATGTGTTTACTTTGGCCATAATTAATATTGTGGAATGGAAGAGATATATATGTATTATATAGTGGCAAAAGAAGCAGCCACTTCTGTTATGCTAATAGCACTGAATGGAACTTATCTAAGGCTATATGTAACGCGTCTGATTAAAATCTCAAAAGAATCACGTCAAATGGCGGCTTTATTCTTTTGAAATGTATGGGCGATTGAAACATAGATGTAACCTGGGCCCTTTATCAATGCTCCACGCATGCAGAAGCCGATCGATATTGATTAGAATATATAAATACACCGATACCCTTGAAAATATTGCTTGTATCTATATAATAGAAATACTGGGATAAAGAGTAAAAATTGTGTATCAATTCCCTATGATTGTTCTAATGACAATTTCAATTAATCTATTTAGCTCAATAATATTATGCATTATATGCGTGTATATATATATATATATATATATATATATATATATATATCCAGAAATCATTTAAATTCTTCTCAAAAGGCGGTTATCAAAAATCAACTAAAATCGTTTTACCATTACGAAGCTGAATTTAGCTGCAATTTTCCGCGTCGCAATTGGACCTCATTTTACGTTCCGGAGCAAACATACTAAATAACATTTTAAATCATTTCAATATAATTAACGTTAATTCCAAGTCATAGGAAAATCTCCTTGTACTGACTCTTTAAGCTTCTTAGTTGACTTATGTTCAGCTTTACAATATGACAATTTTCGAATTTCTTTATTTATCGATCGATATTTTTATGATTTTCGAAAAAATTATTAATTTCCATTTATAAATGTACATTCATCTATTTCATTATTCAAATGTTTCATAAAATATTCAAGCCATCCCTTAAAAACACTATAATTTTATTTTTTTTTCCTTTTAATAAATACTCCTCCATAAAGTATAAAATAACCGTGCATCCCTAATTTCCCACTTACCCGAAAACCCGCCTACGAGGAATTCTCCCACGAAAGTAGAATGTCAAGGCCCAAACGCGGCGGCTACAAGGCAGAACAACCCGAAGCGGCGTGACCACGGCGTCGTCCTATAACGGGAGCGGGCGCGCAGGTTTCGAGCCCTCTCCTCTCCCAGCCGACGCCGAAAAAATAAGGAACGCAAAAGAGGCCCGGGATAAACAAAAATAAAAAATAAAAAAAAAGGAAAAAAGGAAAAGGGAAAAAAAATTCGGGCTCGCTGTTTAAAGTATAAGTAGCGAGTCAGAGAGAAGAGACGGGCTCCTTTCCCATCTCAACCCCTCCCATCCTCCTCCCTCATTTAACATAGAGGCGGTGTCGCAAAACCCGCGTATGTGTGTGTGTGTGTGTGTGTGTGAAAAAATCCGCCTCCGCAGGCGGATGGGGGGTTTCGGAGAAGCCGCGAAACGATGACGTATATGTAGTATAATACATATACGCGCACGTGCGATACGTATATACGTGTGCGCGTGCCCGAAAGCGCGCGAGCACGACGGCGACGTCGACACGCGCTGCGTCGGCCGAATATTGCGATGGCGCCCCCGCCCCAAAAAATTCCGCGGCTCATCGTGCGATATCTCCCCCACCCTCCGGCCCCCGCGAACCATCCTAATCATTGCTTTCGCGCGAATGCGCGCATGTAGCGATCCTCGCTCGCGTCGTCGCGTCCTGCTCGCGCGGCTGGAACGCCCGCTGCCAGCGAGCGCACTGCCGAATGACCAAAATAGGGGGGGGGGGTGGTTAGGGGCGTCTAAGCTCGAATCTATCGATGGAACGGTCAGGTGGTGGAATGCATTTCCGTTAGGAGCGTCTTCTCTGTTTGTATTTGGTGTGCTCTCAGGTGCATCTTTCGATCAATTGTATAATATCGAAATGTTTGGTTCTTATCTATAGTACGTATTAATAGGTCGATCTTACGGGATTTTTTTTGGACAGTCATGCTAACTATTATATTATAATACGCAGTCATTAGAAGTACCATTCTAAGAAAGCTGATCATGTAATATTACAAGTTCTTCGATTGTTGGTGTATAAACTGTTTATATATATATATATATATATATATATATATATATATATATATATATATATATATATAGATGTATCGAATTAGTAAATTTTTTACGAACATTTCATTATGACAACATAATGTTTTATTTTCTTTTTATTTTCATTATAAATGTATAGAATCCTATATAAGTAATGTAATAATCGCTAAAGATCCATAATTGTTCATTGCACTAATAAAAAAAATATAAAATACAGCGGAGTTTATTCAAAGAAATAATTTTACTAAGCCTGATTGTGACAGACCTAAAATCTTTTTTCTATTTTTAATAGAATGTCCCATAAATCATACAGGTATATACGATCTTGTAAATATTGTGATGAATGTAAATCCATATCTGTATCCATATTTTAGCATATTTTGTTCTCGTCAGAAGGGGCCCATTGAAGTAAACTTTTATCAAATAGCAAAAAATAATCTGTTTTAAATAATACTATATGTAAACACTAAACAATTGCAAAAGAAAATCAATTGAGCACTTTGTTCATATTTATTTTACATTGCTACAATAAAGTTTGAATTAAATTCGTCAAAAGGTATGCATTTCAGTTTCTGACTATTTGATTTATAATGTTTTATTATACAAGATTCTGCAACTTTTTTCTTTCCACAAATTTTGATGAATCCTCTTAAGACTCGTATTATAAAATAACCGTAAATAAAGAGCACGATTAGTTCCAAACGGAATTCGTCTTACCTCAATCGATTTCAAAAAGGAGTCAATAGGTCGTTCAATTTTATTCCACACAATATTTAATTTTAAATTAAAATGAACCATATATATTATAAGAAAAAAGAAAAGAAGTAACACAGAAGCTATGCAACTATTACCATATTATCGAACGAACAATTTATTCACAATATTTTTGGATAAAAAGGAAAGAATTGAATATTCGATATCATACATACGCGCGCAGCCGTGCACGCTCAATTTAAGAGGCAGCGTTCATAACGATTTCAGAACAAAGCCCATCGTCTGACATCTGCTCTTTTCATATACAACAGAGAGAGAGAGAGAGAGAGAGAGAGAGAGAGAGAGAGAGAGAGGGAGAGGGGCTTGAAAAAAAGGGTCTACAAAATACAGTAGTTATTCATAGGTCGTGCGAATGGGATTAGAATGAAAAGTCTATCGGGTAGTTTGTCAGAGCGTGAAACGGAATTATCTCGGATTATTCGAGTCCCGAGGATCCGTCTGCCGCTGCGGACCGGTGGACTATATATATATATATATATATATATATATATATATATATCACGGACCGCACGGATGAACGTAACCAGAACGAGAGCGATATACCTGTGTATATATATATGTGTGTGTGTGTGTGTGTGTGTGTGTGTGTGTGTGTGTATAGTGTGTATCGGAGGGCGAGAGGATGAATTTCTGATCGACTCGCGGGAGGATTTCTGGGCTATACGGGCGATTAAGTAACCCTCCGGGGCTCGATGCCGGGGGGATGGGGGAGGAGAAGTTGACGTCGTCAATGGCCACATCGCTACTTAACTCGATTAGGCATAAAGGATAATAATATTCTCTCCTTAGAGAATGGCGCTGTATAATTTACATCTTTTATGAGGAGCGCGTGTATATATATATATATATATATATATATATATATATATATATATATTATAGTTTTCGGTTAGAAGGAACAACGCGTGTGAGCGTGTGTGCGGGGGACTCGGCTCCCTTTCCTTCCGCCCTCCTGCCCCCTTCCCCACATCCTTGTGCGCCTCACGCGTTCGCGCGACGTCGCGCGAGCGCGCGGGAACGAGCCGTTCCGAGCTCTCGTGGCTTTTAGAGAAAATCACTAGTATGCCTGCCAGTATTTTGTAAGCTCCGGCTCGATAATTATCATCCGAATCAAAAACGCTTTCGGTTGGCGCGCGGTCTTTAATGAGTGGGTGTGGGGAGGGTGGAGGCGCTGTGCTATATAGGGGGCGGGAATAGGCGGGAGGGGGCTGGAGGTACAAAAAAGGTCGCTGTTACTGTTACGTCAGAGAAAAATATAGACGGAGGCTCTGGAGATGGGTGTCGGTTCCTCGGATACCGTTAATACGAATACAAAATCGCGAAGGAGGCCATTCTCTGGGCGCGGGGGGGGGGATTTAAAACGTGCGCGTGTTAAGGTAGGAATTTCTATCGTAGTGTATCAATCGAGATTGTTGTTAATGTTAAGAAATATTTGGAGCTCGTTCTCACGTACTTATTAGTAAATACAAAGTAATATTTGGCTAAAAAGGGATTCAATGAAATTGGATATGAAATATTTTATTGAAGAAGAGGATGTCACTAAATTTGAATGGAAAATTTTATCCAGATCGATTGATCCAGATAAACTCTCCGGTTACGTACCAAATGAGTCCTACCAAGTTTTCAAAAACTAACGTTTTTTGTTCTTAAAATATAACATATTTTTTTACCTATATAAATATTTATTATGTTCTTCATTTAAATTATATTTACAATGAGCTAAAAACAAATTTGTATAAAAGTGTCTTTCAATCAGATTTTAAGCAAGAAAGATAATTTAGCGTGTATTTGGTAAAATCTCGTTAATCATTTGCTCATTCAAACTGATCTTCGATCGGCAAGAATTTCGCAACAATATGCCTTTGCAAATGCAAGTTGACGAGAACTTTTAAAATCGCCCGTTAACTGTAAAAAATTAAAAAAATTAACTGTTAAAAAAATTTTGCAATCTAATTTTAAATAAAGCAAGTATCAAATCTTCGGAATTTTTTCTCAAAACTTTACAGAGGGATTATTCTGGGTATAATTATAGAGTTACTTAGCTAAGCTGGACCAATACCACGATCAAACCCATGTCCCCGGTTTTTTTCGATGAATCAAATAACTTTTTTTCTACTCAAATGATTTCATTATCTCTTTAATTAAGTTCGTTAATATAATAATGTTTGTCGGTGTAGAGATAGGCAAAGAAATATACTTTTACTATATATTATATACAGCTAGTGATTATAGAGGATGTTTTCTGTCAACCTTTTCATGCATATTGTTTTTTCCTCTAACATTGATTTAAAAATTTTATTAAGAATTTCATTACAATGTTCAGACGATAGAATTTCTACGCGAAAAAAATATTTCATTCGAAATGGAAAAAAATAATTTGAAAATGAATTGAAAATAATTTTAAAATCTACAAATACAAATTAGATCAATGAAGCGTACACACAAAATTCATACACTTTTTACCTCTATAGTACTTGTTCGTCATGCCAGATAAGTTTTTATTCGCCGTAACCTCCGATAAAGTGCAATTTTTCTAATTAAGACGAAATCGTCCAAAACCTCCTCGCGATCTTCATCGTATATATGGCTTACGCATCGAGAGAATGTCGTGCCGCGCGCAGGAAAGTAAGGAAGAAACAAAAAGAAAGAAAAGAACGGAGCAAAGGGCTCGCCGAACGGGAGACTCGTTGCGCGGGCATGGCAGGAAGCGTCAGAGGGCGAGGGGTGAGGGGTGAAGGGGCACGCGTCAGCCGGAGATGCCGAAATCCAGTCGCGAAACGGGCAGTCGGCAAAAGAAAAGGGTGGAATTTCAGGACTCGCCGACCATTTGCATATATGCAAGACAAGTGCTGCCTCCGAGAGAGAGAGAGAGAGAGAGAGAGAGAGAGAGAGAGATGAGACCTCTCTCCACTCCCTCTTTTTCTCCCTTTCTCCGCCAAAGCGATGACTCGCCCGATACGGAGTCGCGGCGCGAGCGCGAAGGTGGCTGGGAGGGTGGGAAACGAGGAGCCTCCTCTGCGGATACGGTCGTCGTCGTAGTCGTCGCCGTCGTCGTTGTCGTCGTCCACGTCGGCGGCGGTGGCGGCGGCGGCACGGGCAGAAGCAGTAACAGCAGTGACGTTCGACATCCCTGATTGTGGGGGTGGGGGTGGAGGAGGTTATAACCAGGCCGCGTTCCATTATCCCATGCTAATTCCCGAGGTATGGCTGTCATTGCCTCGGGGTCCCGCGCGCGCGCACGCACACGCCACGGACTGACAAGTAACACCTCTGCGGTCTCTCCTCCTCCACCTCCTTCTCCTCTCCCTCGTGCTGCTTCTTCTGCGTAGGAGTGTCTCCGCGCTCGGGCGCGCTTCTTCTTCTCCCGGCTCTTCGACTCTCATTCTCTCTCTCTCTCTCTCTCTCTCTCTCTCTCTCTCTCTCTCTCTCGTTCTTTTCTCTATACAGCTGCGAGTTCCTTGTTTCACTCTCCCTCTCTTTCCCTCGCTCTCTCCTCCTTCTCTCCTTTCTCACTCACTCTCTCTCTCTCTCTCTTTCATCTCTCATTCACCCGTTCGCTCGTCGTCTGTCTCTCTCACGCGCGCGCGGCCCGAAAATCAACTCGTCATGCTTGCTTCATTTTCTCCGGGACGGTAAAACAACCATTTGTTACAAGAGCTGTCAAACCACGGAGCGCGTCGCGGGGTGTCCCTCCTCGCTCCCGCCCCCCCCCCCGCTATCGAATGGCATCGATTGGCGATTCATCCGATCTCTCGCGCGGGCGCACGCACTCCACCTCTGATTCCCTTTCCCCCTTTCTCGCTCTCTGATGCTCATAATAAATGTCCGTGTATCTTGGTGTATATATATATATATATATATATATATATATATATACATAGTCCTCTTATACAGTGTTTGACCTGTCTGATGAACTACTCCCTCTTTTTTTGGTTATCTACCTCCTCGCATTTTTCCTCCTCCCTGCTCGCACGCGTTCCTCGGTCCGTGCTGGCGAACGCAGTCAGCCGCGTGCCACGGTATTTTTATTTTATATTTATAAGAACAGGGAGTAGCTTCGAGGCTCTCCCTGGAGCTTCGTATTTTTCGAGCAGACGCAGCTGCATCGACGCTGTTTCTTAAATCCCTTCGATCCGGTAGGCCCTTCGACCCGCTGCTCCTTTTTTCCCGTTCCAAGTCTTTCTGTTCGAATATTTCGAATTGCTCTAATCATTCTCATACGGTGTACAAATCAATGCGACTTACATCCCAATCTCCATAATGTAACGGGACAATGAAACGTGTATCTGACGTAGCCGAGGCTTTAGATGATCTTCAATTTATATCCGCTTGCGGTGGAAATTCGATAATTTGGTCGGATTGTATTCATTTGGAATTTCTGTCACGATTTCAAACAACGAGAGGACTTTAATACAAAGTTTTATTACAAAGTCCCAAGAATGTCAAAATTACGCCTGATCGTTCAAGTGCACGGATAGACATAGATGAACATATATATATATATATATATATATATATATATATATATATATATATATTTAATTGATTTATAATATAGAGCAATATTTGTTATCCCTTTGTCATACGAAATTGATTGATATAAGTCGTGTCCTTCGGTGCCAATCAATAATGCAGCTACAATGATCGAAAAGGCGTGGTTGAACACATTTGATTTTATTGATTTCGAAAGTATTTAGAATATTGTGCAAAGACATTTTGTATAGACTCCTCCTATCGGTGCCTGATAGGGTTTTCCCATGTCTTATTGGAACTTGACAGAGAAAACTTATTATTTTCCAAAATATAGACGTTCCATTTTCGTCAGCATTCTACTTAGAATATGTTATTGATTCTGGTATTCTGAGTGGGAGGGCACGTTTTATCTGGAAATTAATCAAAATTTCTTGCTGAATCCCTATCGAAAAATTGTTCAGATCATTTTATGATTCAACGAAGTATTTTAATTACGTGGAAATTTATTTTCAGTAGATAAGAAAAATTCGATAATTTTTAAGTAGATTACAGATAAAAAGTCTAATCTGTTTCAAGCTTAAAATGTCAAAATGTGGATTATGAAATATCTTGTTGAAACCCGGTGAGAATACTCTAACTTCTCCCTATATAAGAATATTTATGAAAATTCAACTGGGTTCAAAAGAGCAATCCTTATAATTTGATATATTTTTATGAACATGTGAAATCCTATTGGGTAATTACATATATTCGAAAGTATTCCTAGAATTCAAATCAGACTTGTATATAACTAAACTTGAGACATTTCTATCCAGAATTTTTTGTAAAATACATGGTATTGTATAAATGTAATAGTTCATTTCATAAGATTAATTAAAATTCATTCGGTCTTTATCTAAAACCCATTCCAAATTTTAAAATAAACCGGAGCACATAAAATCGGCTTCTTACTTCAGAATCAATAAGCTGTGCACACATATATTTTTACAATCGCTGTGCAATTGCGTTGCGAGGAGGAGCATCCGCACGCGCATGAACATACATAGAGATACATACAAGTAATTAATGGGTGTAAAAATGACAGCCGCAAATATGCACCGACAATATGACAGGCAAGTCAGGAAGGGAGCACCCCCACCATAGATTAAACATCCATAATACACGTCGGTTATGCACTTATACACACACACATCCACGCACATATACACATCTACTTGTTATTTACGATTCAGCGACGCAACGCGTGTAACGAGTGCGCGCGTGTCTGAAGTTTCGCATATAGAACCTCTCTCTCTCTCTCTCTCTCTCTCTCTCTCTCTCTCTCTCCTTCCACTATGTGTCGCTGTCTCTCGTCCTCGTCGTGAAATTCTGCGTAACAAATATGATTGCCCGCATGAAAAGGGACCCCAGAGAGCCTCTCTCTTTGACTGCGCTCGCTAACGGCCGGCCGGCTCTCCCTTCACGGGACGACCACCTTTCGCTCTCTATCTCTCTCTCTCTCTCTCTCTCTCTCTCTCTCTTACATTCTCTCACTTCTCGCTCTCTTCTGGGTTATATACAAAGAGCGCGCGATCCCTCTCTCTCTCTCTCTCTCACCGCGAATTCCTCCCACTCGGCACTTTATTGCGCAATCTCTTCCCTGCGCGCTCCACCTCCCCAGCTCCTCTTCAAAGAGCTATAAAAACAATCGCATTGGGCCCCAAATGGCGGTCGTTAATATTATTTTATTAACATCGCGCAAGGGGCCCCGCGACGGGACCCTAAATATAAGGATCGCGGCCGCGCGCGAGATCGATTTATTAAGCGTTGCTGCTGCTGAATCCGGCCTCTTTGCCCTCCCTCCCGCCTTCCCACCATTTTGCCATCCGTTCCCCGGGACCGACGAACGCGCTTTTTTAATTACTCACTGACAGTAAACGACTGTTTTCTTTATATATAAACTCTGCGCTACAATCTCTCGGGGTGGCAAAGGATTGGATGATGTCTATTACAGTGGAGAAACATACTATAGTATATATATATATATATATATATGATATCCGCGCATGCTCACTGACACAGTCATGGTATTTCGAGGCGCTGATGTCACTCGCGAATATAACCAGTTTTCTCGCTCCAGCTGGGACCCTCTCCCACACACACACACACATACATATACATATATATATATATATATATATATATATATATTCTTTCTTTCGTTCGCATATTAATATATATATATATATATATATATATATATATATATATATCCATACATGCGTAAAGTTACATCTTAATATAGGAAGAACAAATCCAATAGCTGGTAGTTTCAGGGAGAGATTTACGGGTTCCTTTTCCCTCGGGAATCGCAACTGTATATTTTGGCGCACCCGCATATGTGGCGTGAAATCGATCCAAACGGCAGAGAACAGACAAGCCAGAATTGGATAAATGGCATATACTTATGCGAAAATTGTCTCGTTTGCACACACACACACACATACCAATCAGGGACCGATTTGTACAGATCACGATCTTTCGCTGTCTTCTCTCGCATTTACAAACGAATCGTCCAGTACTGATGCACACGATATCGTCAGCTTCCATCTCGTCATTCTTTGAGCGAGCATGCGATTCTATACATTTACGTATCGAAATCTGATTACAATTCTAAGAGTGGTAACAATTGCTGACGCCAAAGAGGAATTTGGCATGGAAATATTGTAATATTTATACTCAAGAATTTCCCATATTTAAACTCACGCTTCTATACTTTAGCTATATTGCTGTCAATTTACGAATTTGAAATATTTTAATAATTTTAGGTAAACAAGTTATATTCATAATATCTTCGAGTTTCAATTTTTTGTTTTTAATAAGAGCTACATGAATTAATAATTCAGTCAATAGTTAAAGGATTAAAATAACCTAAACTACAGTATCAATATACGGCATAAGGTAAAGATATACATCAGAACGAAATGAAATAAGATGGGTTTTAAATAGTATATATATTTTATAAAAAAATTTATAAAATCAAAATTTAAATGGTTAATATTATATTTAATACAAATATAAACCATTCTTCGATAGATCTAATTATATTTAAAAATTTTCTATTTCTCAAAATGTTTATATATCGCCATACTTTCCGCCCGAGTGTTGTATTTCTGTTTCGTCGATGTCACACGCGTGATTCACGTGCGATTCGGGTAATAGGATTTCGCAGATTCATTATAACTACTACTCCTTTAGAAATAGCAGATATGAATCGATCCGGACATCATGCCTTGATTCTAATAAGAATGACGTAAGAATATAGGATTCGATTACGATTCGCTGTACTTATAAGCAATGGGGACAACGTCGGATGACGCCGACGGATGAGCATCTTGCCAGGATCGCAAGATAAGCAAGATAAATCAATAGAAAGATTTTCAAAGAGAAAGTTCAGCCCTTTTTCTGATTTACATAAGAGTGAAATATTGGAGATCAAAACGTGTGAAATAAATAAGGCTAATTCTAATGGAAAATTACATACAAATAATGACTTAAAGTAGCGAAAAAGTTCTTCGTTTTTCTTATCTTCTAATCAATGGACTTCTAATCGGATGAACAAATATTTCAAAGAAATGATGTAAGACGAAATTTAGTCAAATATCATATTGGTATCGATGGAAGTACTGTCAAGTGAAGTATTGTCTTGATTTTGTTTTATCTTTAGGAGTCCTGGAATTGTCGGTTTCATTTGGCCTCGTTATGAGCAAGAAGTATTGGTTCAATTTGGAACATTTGGATAATATTGATTTAAATTAGTTTGCAGAAAGTTACAAGATGAAGGATATATGTTATAAATCATAATTGTTCACATCAAACTGTTAGAATTTTATGGAAAAATGATAGAAAATATATTGATTCATTTTTCGATGAACATGTGCGCATCAACGTGACAATGTATCGACTTGAAGAAATTCGTTCAGAAGGGCCCCATATAGGAGTAGTTGCCAATATATCTTAAAATGCAACAATCGCACATATTCGCAATTCCTTAATCTATTAAATTATATGGAATCAAGAATATTCATACTTTTTAAGCAAATTCGAAGAAAAAAGGGAACGTTGTCTTACTGGTAGTTTTTCTCAAATTGTAATAATATCATTACTATATTATTATATCGTATAAAAATTTATATGATTACCAGTCATGGTACGCGGATTAATGCGTAAAATTCACATTAATATATATATAATTGAGGGAGATTTCGACACGGGGCGAGGTCGATTACCCGGTTGCGTATCGCAAGCGGCAGAGGTCGCGCTTTTCTATTATTGCCCGAAAATGAAGCGTTTATTATAATTGACGTCTGCGCCGGGTGTGCGAGAATGGGGCCAGCGCGGCCCCGCTGAAAAGTATCCAATGTAAGAGCCCCTCGCGGACGCGCATAAAGAGGCAACTATATGTATATAATCTCGACGAACGCGCGCGTGCCCGATGCGTGCCCCATGCGCTTGTTAAACAAAAAAAGGAGGAAATCTTCTATATGCAAGAAGAGAGAGAGAGAGGGGGGAGGGAGGGGGCAAGAGAGCGTCGAAAGGTGAAGGAGGGGGGGAGGAGGAGACTTCGTCCGCTTGCGTATACCTAATGAAAGGACGTTATTCACGAGGAGCAGTGGCCATACGTCAAACGAGTATTGCCGCGCTCGCGTCTGTCGCTCGGGATCCTTGCCCCTTTACCCCCTCCCCAACCCCCTTCCTGCTCCAGGATGCTTTTTTTTTCATCCCGTCTATATACGCCGCCGCATCGGTGTGTATAGAAAGCCGAACAAAGAGGCGGGCAGGCAGGAGAAACGACTCGGCGACGGGGACGGGGCGCGACGACGGAGAGAGAATGAAAGAGAGAGATAGAGAGAGAGAGAGAGAGAGAGAGAGAGGACGTCCGGGTTCGTGCGACAGGGAGCATCGGCGCTATCAGTTCGCTGGTCCGATCGATCGCGCGCGCTCCCGCACCGCGATCCGATTATTTTCTCCTCTCGTCATTCTCCCACGCGCCGTAGTCGCGAGTCGCCGCGCGAGTTGGCTTCGATTCTTAGAAAGCTCGCGCGCGCGAGCGCGCGCTCTCTGTCTTTTTGTAACACGCCGATTAATAAGCGATCCTTTATAATGCGTCTTCGCGGTTCTCCTTTGCCCGAGCTTCTCTCTCACGAGCACGCGCGCGCAGGAGCGCCACACCACGGGGAATCACCGAGCTCATCATCTTCTCTCACGATATTCGGCTGTATACGTATATATATATATATATATATATATATATATATATATATATATATATATATAGCGCTTCCATAGCGGGAATCCGAATTAAAGATAGAGTCATCCGTGAAGAATATCGCGGTATATATATATATATATATATATATATATATATATATATATAGGTGGGGATGGAGGAATGGGAGCGGGAGCGAGTTGCTTCTAACGTTCGATGTATATATTATGTATTGGATCTTCGACTGGGAAATCGGCGATCGACAGCGATGACATATATTATGAATCGATCGAGCGATTCGTTTCGTCCGGTTAAAGGACTACTCCGTTATCGTCGCTAAGATTAAAAGTTCTTTTTAAATAGAAACTATAATGACACATCACTTATTAAAAGTGTATTTATATTAGCAGGATACAGTCAAAGGTGCATTGTTTCTATTGGTCAACTAATCGAACATCATTATATTGTTGGGTAACTTATATAGATAATACAATATTTAATCGAATAGTTCTGTGCAAGGTTTCTGGATGATTGAGTAAATTCCAATTATCTTAAAGCAATTGCAATCTGGCACAGACTATAATAGACGATAATACAGCTCGATTAAATATTCATCCCCATTAAAATAGCTCAGATCATCTAACCAAAATTCAGCTGGACTGATTTAAAAGGAAACAATATTATTATGCATTATAATATTAATCCTTATATCCTTCAAAATACTCTTTTTCGAATGAAGTTATTATTCCAGCCAATTACTTAATTCACCTTTTCATACAGGTATTGGTCTCGGCCGGAATGGCCTTTACTTCCTTCGGTAAATGTCTTTGTATTACATCTGCGTTTTCCGGACTGGATAATTCAGTTGTAAAAACGGAAAAAAAATCACTGGCAATCAGTTCAATAGCGTGCGATGACTGAGCAATGACTTTCGCGTTTGACAAAAATTTAATCATGGAGTGTGAGGACGTATTGTCATGGTAAAAAATCAATGAGTCGTCAGCCTACGTATGTATATCCTGGCGGTTCCGTCAAATATCTCTAAAACACAGGCATTAAAGAATATTGCTCATTCTTTTCATGTCTGATTTATGACTCTAGACCAAAGAGATGACGAACCACATTACGGTGATGCGAGAAAGGAACAAGCATTACTAACTTATTACCGTTTTTGACGTATTTTGTTTTTCAAATTTAGACGATTTTCATCAAGTAATTCTCTAGATCGTTAGAAAGTTTGGACGTTTTATTCATGAGTTAGATTCTCGTCGCCTGTTATAAGCATCTTTACAACCTTTATTTGATGTTCTTATTACAAGCAATCTAATTACTACGGCAAAAGAATTTAGCGGGAACGCACTCCATATTTAAAACACGAGTTATAATAAAACTATGGACAAGAGCTATTAGGAACTTCTGCTGTCTCTCTAATATTTCAATACGGTAATTTCTGAATCTAATACTTGTTTTACTTTATCCATATTAACGTTGTCATTAAAGAATAACAACTAAAAATTTATCTATCCGTTTATGTTTAATTTGAGTTACTTACTAATATAGGCTTCACTATTAATGTATAACAGGAAGATATAGTTTACAATTACATTGGATGATACTTCTTTGAACACCCATCAGTTGTGTGCATTCGCGTTTCTACAGAATGTTTGAGATCGATAATTCAACCTCGCAAAGCCAGACTCTGCTGGGCTAAAAATATTAAATTTATATTAGTGAAAACAGTCGTATTTTTTATCTGGCTTGTTATGAAAGATTACTTATGGATATATCCAATCGGTCTTTTTTAAAACTTCCATCGGCGCATAAATGCAACATTTCGCTGTACGTAAATAGTGTTTAAAAGTATCAATACATTTTATTAATATATAAGATCCACAATTTTTGTTCCTTTTATTTTTATGGGAATTTTGTAAGACTCTATTTACTTATTAACATTTTGAATAATAATAAACCAAATACATTTTTTCAAAAATTTAAATATCGTTCAAATGATAACTCACTTACGCTCGTACGAAAGTTATATTTGCAAAATCCTTTGACGCATCGTGACACTTTTTTCTAGTAATGGAAAAAGCTTGCCTTCGGAACAATTGATTAGATGCGATTTAAACTTTATGGGGAATTTGAGTTTTCTGTACCTATTATATGAATTTTCCTGTACTTTTTTTATGTATTATACTTAATCTATCGATTTTATTGAACTATTGTTATTACTCTTTTTTTAGAATCTAAATTATATAGATTAACTCTTAACAAAATTTTAAATATTTATATTATTCTTTCTTTACTTCATTGAGTCAGATTATAAAATTCTGCTTTTCAAAGAACACAATCCTCCTTTCCTGCTATTGTGGTTTTATAGCGCAGCTCAAACCGGAGGAGCGCTCTCGTAAGAATTTTGAACTTGAATAACCCGATTGCAAATGATTGCGGATTTTCTTTTTTTATTTATGCTTTTCAATAATTTTCCTTAATAATAATATCGCGAAAGTGAGTTTTGACCACGATGTTCCTTCATATGCTGCTGAAACTTACTGATATTCAACTACCACCTACTATCCACCTGTATCGATCGATAACCAGTCTGCAATGATGTTCTTAGTACTTTCTTACTTTACTACATCAAATGCTACTTCAAAAGCGATTTGTTATTGAGTTGAATGTCTATCGTTATACGTTGCGACCTCCAAATTCGGAAACTCCTCCAAATAGTACTGCTACCAAGTACATTACAATTTCATAAATCCTTTATTAAATATATGATATCCAAATTCGTGACTTGCACGAGATTTCCTTATATTAAAGGTGTATTTAATCTCATGAATGAATTAAAATTTGTTTGATTTATTGTTTAAGGTAGAACTACAAATCGACGTGACGTATCGAGCGATGTACAACACCTACGATCAATAAAAAAAAGAACCAATCCTCTGCAAGACGCGCGGGCGTAAAAGCACCTGCTCTGCCGAAATAGCGTAAACAAAACTGGGACACGGCATTGGCGAAACAATGGCGCGGGGGACCGTCCTTAAATATATATATATATATATATATATATATATATATATATTATATGCAGATTAGCGCGTCCTCGTCCGGACTCTTACCACAGCTACACGTTCCATATAGCTGGGCGTGCACGCGTGCGCGCGCGCCTCATCGGTATTTATGAGGGGATCGCGCGCCTAATGTAGCTCCGGCTCTCGGCTGATGTCGCGATCGTTATCGTTCCTCACGAGTCGCCGCACGCGCGGACTCGATACGTCTCGATCGGTCGAAAGAGGGGTCGCAGGAAGCCGTCATTCCGACGAGCGCGCGACATAAATATATAATCGATCGGAAATCGCCGCGGTAAACCGTGGCGAAGGAGGAGGGGGAAGGGGAATTCCCGGCGAATAACGGATTATAATGCTCGATCGGCTCCCTATATGAGTATATATATGTATGTATATATATGTATGTATGTATATATATATATATAGATATATATATATATAATATGCGGGAGCCGCGTTCGATTTTCGCGCTCTCTCGTTCCAGTCGGACCCTCGGAATCCCCGATTAGCCGCTCCTAAGCTGCAGCATCATCAGCGCACCAGCGCAACGCACGCGATGCGCTCCAAGACACGGGTCTCTCTCCCCCGATCACTTTTCCTTTTTAACGTCGCCGCAGTCGTACACGCGTCGAGCGTTTTCACTTTCTCTACATGTTCTGTATATATAGATATATAATATATATATATATATATATATATATATATATATATATATATATGTGAGCACGGCTCGAATTTTAGAGCTCTCTTGCGCGAAATATACATCAAGCTATATGTGCATATATACGCCCGAGTGCGCACACGCGGTAAATTAGCTTTATAGGCAATTGTTTCGCGCGTGTAAATAAAGTTTTGATCGCTTATAATAAGGAAGATATTATGACAGTTATAAAGTACACTCGTAAAGCGGCGGCGGCGGCGACGGCGGCGGCAACAACGGCGCGGCGCGCTATAGAGACGAAGCGAGCATCAGCATAGAGGATACAGGTTACGCGCGTGTACGTGGTAATTTTATGAAGAGTAAACCCCAATAGCTTATATACACGTCGTATTTAAGTCGCGTACATCTGTTTTAAATTCCGCCTCGGATAAGTGAGAGGGGATGGGGTGGGGCTTTGTAAAATTGCGCACCGATGTAGGAGCATTAACATTTAGATTTTATTCATGCACGCGTTTCTGTTAATTAATCGTATTATGTCGCTCGAGAGAAACTCTTCGCTTCTGATTAAATACTTCATTTTTTTTACTTATATAAATCGAATCGCCGTTTGGCAGAATCAAAAAAATTATCTTACGAAATAACGTAGAATTACCTATGCTATTGACAGAGAAAATACCAGTTTAAAAACATTATGTTACAGTCTATTTGCATGCATTCCTATTGCAACTTTTTTAAACAGTTGATTGATCGGCTAATTATATTCAACATTAGTTTATTTATTAGACCATTGAACTACAAAAATCCATCAAATGAGTTTAAAAAAGTCCGACAATAAAATGGTAACGTTTACAAATACAATTAGAGTTTTAGAAATTCAAATATTAAAAAAAAAAGAAATAAACAAGATAAAAGAGATAATCAAGGAAATTTCTCGTTACGTGAAGAAATTTTAAACGAACTATATCTTTTCATTCAAAATTTAGTTCACCAGTTCAATAAAAATTAACAAGCATCGAGCAGCGCCTTTTGAGCTGTAGGCTTGGTGATCCGCGTAATTTAAATCGAAGATTGAAAGGCGCTTCAGTAATTTAAATTTAAAGTTGATACATTCCGAAGAAAATTTAAAAGTTGTAATTAATAACGAGACGTTTTAGACCGTACCACTTTTGTCATATATTTGAAACCCACAATCTTGGTATTCCATTTGATTCCGAAATTTAAAGTCTCCGCATTCTCAGCGCGTCTTTTAGAGTCCAAGGTGTATAAATATTTGATCCGGAAAGCTGTTTTATTTACAGTGTTGCGCGCGTGCAACCGCGGTAACCGAGCCAGGCCAGTAAAATCGTTGATTGATAGGGTATTTTATCATTCAAAATCCTGCATTTTATTCGCGCATAGCGCTTACGCGGGTTCTCTATTTTTTTTTTTTTTTTTATTTTTGCTTAAACAAAAACTTAACGCAAATAACGTTCGCGTTATTCATTAGGCTCTAATGCCATAAAATAGACTCCGGGACAGCGTGAAGAATATGTTTACAATGTAGTTAGTATATATGAGTAGTGGAAAAAGCTGGCCATAAGAGGGACAGAGCGACAGTCATTGAGAAAGAGAGAGAGAGAGAGAGAGAGAGAGAGAGAGAGAGAGAGCGAGAGAGAGAGGCATGAATCATCAATTAAATAGCCTGAAAGAGCATATCGGGACGAAAACGAGAAGGCGAAGAGTGCAGAAGACGAGAGAGTGAGAGAGAGAGTGAGAGAGGAGGGGAAGGAGGCGAGTGCGCGTGCTCACGGGGTGTGTATATATATATATATATACAAGAAAGCGAAAAACTCATAAGAAATGAGTCGAAAGGGTGCTAGGCGAGGGGAGTGTATATATATACATAGAGAGAGAGAGAGGTGAAGCGGAGGTTCTTCGTGCTCGCGCCGGCTCTCTGGGAGGATAATCGGAGGTCGAAATGTATATAGCGGAAGACACTTATACGAGCGAGTCTAACTAGAGAAGCGTGCGACTCTCGACACTGTCAGCGTAAAACATAGCCGCGCCGCGCTATAAAACATTCGCCGGTGTATACACGCGGGCGCGGAGGAGGGACCCGCAGTCGTGCGACGCCGCGTCTCGCCCCTCCTGGTCCTCTCTTTTCTCCGGTGCCCGACTAATGCACTTACACATATATACTCGCTGTCGCGCTCGCGGGAGGAGCTCGCGCGCCCGATGCGTCCGTGAGATCCGTCTCCGCGGAGAGCTTTGTATATGCATCGAAGCTACGTCCTAGGTAGGGGAGTATGGGGGGATATCCTGCGGGTGATTAACGTACGATCGTTGATAGTGGAAGAAAGGAGTGGCATTGAAAATGATACATTGAATAGACTCGTGTGAAAGTATTTGTGCGTAATAATATGTATACATTGTGTTTTTCTGTATTCAGATTTAATGAAAACTTACAATTAACTTTCTAAATACACTTATCGTTAATGATAAGAAAGTGCTAAAAACAGTAGACAAAATTCCTCCAGAGGTGATGTTGTCGATGTAAAATTACTATTTGACGGTTGATATATTTTATTCTAACTGTAAGGTTAGAAAACTTGCATTTATCTCGACAAGGGCAAGAATCCACCGATGGTACCCTTGAGTTGTCGACCTGTGTACATGCTCGGTATAGTGGAAAAACTTATAGACAGGCTACTGAAGCAGGGTTTCCTGAAGGTCCAGATAGTTTGCTGGTGATCTAGCCGACAGATAGTACGGATATGGGGAGCCGCGCAACGGTAGATGCAATACTTTAAGTTGCGAATGCAGCTAGAAAAGCAAAAAGAGGTAATAATTAATCGCGACCTGTCTGCCTGATGGCGACCTTTCACGTTTGGAATGTTTCCTACATTGTTGGCTCGGCTAATGTCTGAAAGGTCGTGCAGTGGAATTTCCGGGTGCCGTTCTATATATTTCGTATATTGTGTGACTACCGCATGGACCGCTGCTTAAGTTACGACGCCCCCGACCGTCGAAGAAGGAAAAAGCTAACTGCCAGTAAAGCTGACTCTGGGATAGTTCAGGACTATGTATTCAGTGTCGACATGTGGAATATTTCATATGACGAAATCCACCGAGTGCAAATGCTTGAAAAAACCTTCTCAGTTGGATATGCTGATTAAAATACAGCAGACGTTATCGCTAGAGATAATGGCACTGTACAGATGCAACTCAATTCAGTAATACAGCACGTGACGATGTATTATTCTAAGGACAATGAAGTTAATACTGTAGCCGCGTAGACATAAGTCGTACTCTGAACTAAGATGTGTATTTAAATGGTATGCTTCGTCTAGATCAAAACACAATGGGTGGGACCAAAGCGATTATTTGATTTATATGGATGACGATTGGATTTAAAAATAACTTCTAAGGCTAAATAAAAAATGGTTGATATGTCTGCTCAGATGACTTATCAGAGCTGTAGTAGACATTGCTGGTTTAGTGTCTCACAAGTGACATCTGCTCTTCAAGATAGTAGAATTCATAATGCTATGAGGAGCGGATGCTTGGACCTATACACAGACAGTCCTGAAGTATAGGAAATAAATAATTATAGTGCAACAAAAAGATGCATTACGCATCGCTAGATTCTACTATATAGAGCTTAAATCAACGGTACTGACCATTGCCTGTAATATTCGAAATTATTTCCAAGCAGTAGTGAAATAAGTCATTTAACATGAAAATAATTTGAATAGACAAGACAGAATAACCGAATAGGTTAAAGCGGATAGAACGAATACAATAAATGAACATCTGAAACTCTTAAAAAATAGATAAGTCAATTGATAAACCAAATAAATCTATGGCTCAAAAATCCCATCAAGAATTGAATTATATGGTAATAAATTTATCTTGCAAAATGATGAAAGAATCGGATTAGTGCTCTAACCACTATTGTATACCTTTTTTTCATCGCGACGAGTTAGTAAACATATTTGTCCAGTGTGAAGAGTTCTAAGAAGAGCATCTTATGAAACACTTGTGCCCATTGAGCCAAAGTATTATTTTCTTCATGCTAGGTGGCTCAAAAAAATTATTTAAAGGGTCTTTTTATTGAAAAAATATTCCGAACCACAGAAAGTAGTTTCAGCAAGCATGGTAGATCTTTCTGAATAAACAAGATGGCGAAGTCTAGAAGTAATATCCATATGGATACTTTCTCTGCTAAAGTGTAATCCAATAGCTAATAAGTTTAGTAAATACAATCCTGCATATCCTAGAGCTGGTTTCAGCGAGAGTTCAGTTTACAGACGAGTTCTAAACCATCACTCATCAAAGTGGGTGAGTGAACCTCAAACCACCCACAAAAAAATATAGTTTTATAAAAATTTCAACACAATTTTAATTTGAATACACATAAAGTAGAGTGAATGGACTAGAATTTCCCAATTTATTTATTTTAGGTAGTTTCTGACCATTTTTTATGTCAATCGTTTCATTTTGCTTATTGTGCACACTATGATCTATATTATATAAGGTTATCATAATAAATCAATTTTTTATGACTAATAATGATTAAATATGGATATGTGATTATTTAATATCGATGGAGTTGCATTTTTTACGTCACGGAACGCCTTTTCATGTCCGTTTCCTTTGATTGAACTGACATCCATTTTTTCACAATTCCCTTTGCGTATAATCGTTTACTGACTGCTAATTTTTCATTATTTAGTATATTCTACTATATTCATCATTATATTTTCAGTTCATAATCTTTGAATATGGAATCCTCGCCTACATTTTCAACCGCATTAATATTATCCTTTTTTACAATTCGATACGTACTTTATTCGAAAGCACATGATCACCAGATATATTCTAAGACTTCATATTCTTTCAAATGAACTTTTATTTCTAACTTTTATTTTATCAAGAGGAAAATATACAATGTTTCCAGAACTAAGTATATGTGGTATTGACGAATGGTATTTTTACTCTAAGATAACAAATTTCTAACATAGATTTATAAAATCAAATTACCAAGTCCTGTGTAAGTCGTCTTTAAGTATTCATATAAATTATTCTACATATAACAAATTACATAGAATTATAAAAAAATTCATCTTATCTATAATAAGCCATATTATTTCAGTTCTTATCGGGGTATTACCACTTATATAGAATCACTATCGATCCAGTTAATATATTGTAAGCTCGACATAATTCGATCGAATCACATAAGCCCCGGTGTAAATTAGAGGAATCATCGAACACAACAAGATTAATTAAATTTATGCTCTCTCCTCTCGATAACCCGGACAAGCCGTTCCTCGCTTTTTTAGCCGTGGTATAAAAGGTTAGCCGGAATAAGTCATTAAAAGTCTGCCGGGAGAGGTTGGCTTGAAAACGTTCCTCGGGCGAGTTGGGGGAGTGGGGAGTGGGGGCAGGCCCTGTTAGAGATATAGGCGTGTGTGCTCACACGCGCACGAGCGCAAAAGCGAGCCCGCTTATTACTATGCAGCGAAGTAACCACGCGTTTAAGTCTCCGGCGGTTCAGCCCCGCTCGCACGCATCGCATCCAAACGTACGCACGAGCGATAGCGAGCGCCACGGCAGACCGGCAGAACTTTCCGAGAGTGTGGGACGTGGTGGTGGAAGGCGCTGGGGGGGAGGGATAGGAGGCATGCAGGAAGAGGCGCCCGTAATCTTAACGGCCGGGGTTTCGGTAAAGGGATTAACGTGTAAAGTGGTGCTTCGGGGGTTCGGCGGCGAGCGCGCAATTCCGCGGGCGTGGAAGGGAGCAATGCCGCTCGGAACCGCGCATCGGCTCGCCTCGACGGTGTGGCCGCGCGTGCAACGCTGCAACAGAAAGAAGGCGACAGACAGAGAGAAAGAGAAAGAGAGAGAGAGAGAGAGAGAGAGAGAGCGAGTGAGAGAGAAAGAGGGGAGGCAGGTCGTATTTCAATCAGTTTATCTACTTGTCGACGCGTGTGGTCGCGCGCACACGGGAGAGACCCCAACGTGCGAGTTCTCTCTCTCTCTCTCTTTCTCTCTTTCGAACGAGGTAAGAAAGAGCGAATAAGGGACAGAAGAGAAAAGGAGAGAAAGAGAGAGAGAGAGAGAGAGAGAGAGAGAGAGAGAGAGAGCACAGTGGACAACGGCAAAGGCGCGACGCGGCAAAGAGGATGTCCCGCGCTCCTTTTCAGAGCCGTAAAACTATATTCGCGCGCCCGCGCGAGAGGGAACGATGCAAAAGTGGGACCTGGCGAGGATGGGGACGATGGAAGACATGGGGGGCGGGAGGGAGGGGTCAGGAAAGGAAGAGCAAGCGAACGGGCCTCCGCCCGATGGCGATAACTCAGGGCTGCATTGCGTTTCTCAATTAGGTAACCCCCTCCAGCAACCCCCTCTCGGTCCACACCTCACACGCCACCGACGCCGCGTGCGCGAGTCGCCCGCCCGACTAACGTAATTTCATATAAATCAGGGCCCCCTTTACCGGCCTAACTCTCCTGCTGTCCTGCGCGCGAACGAGCGACCGTATCTACATATAGGTGTGAACGTATGCGCGCGACAACGCGCTCGCTTATAAGTGGCAGGGGGTGGGGGTATAGAGAGGGGCTACAATGCTTGTCTGCGCTTAGTCCTCTCTTTCTCGTCTCTCTCTCTCTCTTGGCGAGAGAAAAAGAGAGGTAGAATCGCGATCCTCCTTCCTTCCTTCCTTCCTTCCTGCCTCGCTTGCTCGCTCGCTCGCTCGCCTGCTTTTCACAAGGAATGCCTCGATTAACGACTACTCCGACACAACCTTTTACGCGCTTTCTTTTCAATCCGTGGCGCGCGCGCGCGCGCGCCCGAGAGAGCTCGCGCGAGGAGCCTTTTTATTGCCTCGAGTAAGAAACTGCGTCTGTTCCAGTAAGTGTTATCACGTTCCTTGAGAAATTTCCGCAGAAGAAATATCTTATATACCTGAACGCGCGCCTGCTGCCACACCGTACGCAACTTTTTCAAGCGTGCGCGATTCCAAGATGTGTGGAAGTGAAAATTTAAAGAAAATTGTTGATCATTGTTGCTTTTTATTTTTTTCTCTTCTTGTTCATTAAAAAAATCAAGAAGTAACAGGCAGAAATAAAAATCATTTCAACGTTTGGGGAAATTATTTTAGTTCATGTATATGATATATATTATGGAAGAATGAGTTACAAAGTAGTTTCCTCAATATTATAGTTACTTCAAATGAAAATGCAGTCTAAGTATCTATAGCAATATTGATATCGGCATTGACAACAATATCAAAACTGTCTTGAAGTTAAATTTATTACTTACAAACTGAAAAAATTCATATGTTTCTACTCTCTCATAGGTAAAACAATTTGTAATCAGGTTCTTAATATGATACATTCATTATAGATGCTTAAATTATACTAATTACTATACATTTTATGATCTCTTACTTAATAGTCTCTTTGATCCTATTTATGTAATTCTAAATGGTTTTTAAAATAGAAGAACTTCCAAACATATATCTATACGAGATGACAGACCTAGACAGAAGATTATTAAACATTTAATATAATAGAAATTAATACAGGTATTGAATCTGATTAATAAAAATTGAAAATTACATCGATAGAATGGTGAACGTGATATTTTTTAAATAATCTTCTTCGTAAATGAACAAAAGCAGAAAGATCAGTGTTATCGGCAATGTTTCTGGCGAATATCAAAAGCATTGCTGATCATAGTTGCCGAAAATATTAACACTGTTAAAATTTTAGAGCAGGTAAGAAATAGCACATAGATCACTCGTTCATCCTTCTCTGGTTCATCCTTCCGCATCAGTATAAAATAAATATTATGAAGAAGTAAGATCAGTTTACACAAAAATTCAAACAAATCACAAATTAATTCATACAATTTTAACTAACTAACTTGATGTGCAGTTTACTAAACCGATTCACCACTTCTTTCAGACTGATAATACGAAAAGTGTTTAAAACACGTTAGAATTTTTTTCACATTCAAGGAAAATAAATGAGTAAAACCTGTTTTTTTACACATATTGGAGTTATGCTTCAATATTAACTCTTATCTTATCCCTATTTCATGGGAATATTTATAAGACTATATACTTATATACAATAATCAACGAGAGAAAATAGTTGAATTGTACTTTTGTCGACTGCCCATATACAAATTAATAAATATTTTTTTATTGGTCTTACAGTCCAATCAATTCAATCTAAAAATAAAATAAAAATAAAATAAAAATAAAAATAAAAATAAAAAATAAAAATAAAAATAAAAATAATAAAAAATAAAATAAAAATAAAAATAAAAATTAAATTAAAAATGAAATTAAAATTATAATGAAGGTCAGACTGTCCTTGTTTACATTCACCCCCGTAGACTAATCTGAAAACAAAATATTAGCTGAAAAAATTCTTTGTTAGTAAAGTGCAGTCTGACTGTCCCCAACACCCTTACCTAATTGAAGAGAGAGTCTTACGGGAGAGTCTTGAAAGTATTCACATTTCCAGGAATCGAAATAATGTGAATTTAATGTTAGAGTCTGGTAGATTGTACAGTGTTTATCATTCCTTATTAAATTGATTGGTTTTGGACAATTTGTGTAGAGGGAGAATTTATATTTAATTTACTAAATTTGGTGGTGGGGGTGGGTATATATAGATTAGAATATAAGGTTTAGATTAGTCCCTGATGAGGAGCCGTAGCGAGCTCGAAACGTTGGACAAGTCTTCAATTAGGTAAGGGTGTTGGGGACAGTCAGACTGTACTTTACTAATAAAGAATTTTTTCAGCTAATATTTTATTTTCAGATTAGTCTACGGGGGTGAATGTAAACAAGGACAGTCTGACTGTTATTATAATTTTAATTTAATTTTTAATTTAATTTTTATTTTTAATTTTTATTTTATTTTTATTTATTTATTTTTATTATTTATTTTTATTTTATTTTTTTTATTTATTTTTATTTTTATTTTATTTTTAGATTGAATTGATTGGACTGTAAGACCAATAAAAAAATATTTATTAATTTGAGAGAAAATATTGCGGACTTCGATGATCAATTAAGATTGTACTTAGTTCATGAATTCTGCTGCGCTGTGCTCTTCCTTGTAGTAGTATGTGACTACATTTGGCCACATTAAAGCTTAATCAGTCATGAAAATATTAGTCAATTGGAATATGGAATATTGTTTGCAAATAATACTACGAAAGAGCGAATTGTATCTGTTAACTTTAAAAAAGACAGATACCATAGCTTCGATGATAATAGGATTCAACAGATTTCATACCAAAAGCGAGATTTAATATCTAGAACTTGCTTTGGTTATAAAACTGAGTTTTTGCCCACACGCGAGGAACTTCACTAAAGAAAAAAATATCAACAGCTTTATAGCTAAAACAAGCGGATCAAAAGAAAAGATACGCAGACTATTGATGAGCGTTATCTATTTGATCATATCTTAAGCCTATGAGACAGCATCGCTAACGCCATAAAAAGAATTTCAAAAAATAGTGGCGCAGAGTGGGTATAAAACTGTATTGGAAGATGTGATTTACTTTATCGTCATTGATCTACTGGTGGCTATTCATATAAGAATTAAGAATGTAGCACGATCGTAGGTAAAGAAAACGGTGAAACGAAAAGATCGTCGAGGACGGTTAAAGTCGATCAATTCGTAGTAAACACAATGGATAAAGACCGAACAAAAACGCTGGAGGAATCGGCTCTTATTCAAAACTGTCTGGTAAAAAATAGGACGTATATTGCGATGGATTTGAACCTTATACAATTGTTTTCCGAATCTGAATACTTTTGCAAATAACTTTGTACCAGGAAGACAGTGGATGCTAGATACTAGTAATAGATACTGAGATACTAGTAATCGATTTGAGACGATGCGAAACATACGTTTTTCATATATGATCATTTACAGAAGCTACGACTACAATTAGTAATGAAAGTAGAAAAAATGATCACACGGAAAAAAGTAACTTATGATGATAGACATGCGCAGTTGGTGTCTGATATTAAATGAAGTTACAAAGGTACTTAGGAGAAAAGAACAAATGAACAATCATTGAAAGTATCTGTAAGATGAGAGATTGAAAGTATCTGTAAGATGCATTCACAATCGAGAATAAATATAATGCTAATGTGAAGAAAATGACTGTACGATCACATAAGGAGTGCCATAAAGGCTAAAGTAATGTACGTCGAAATTCTGATCTGATTTCGATGCACACAAAAAAAAACATTTTTAGTACATAGGAATTGGCAAGTTTGTGTCTGACCGTACATGCAAACGCTCGTGCTTGATATTTGGATTTTCTTCATAGCCAATCTTGAGAAATATTTAAAAAACTTCTGAAACAAATATATTTATCTTTAATTATTAAAACTTATATATTTTAGTCATTTTCAATGAAATTTACCTCAAGTTCTAGAATGTTTATTTTTTCTACAAACGATAGTAGATGCAAGGGCAAGCTTCGTTCGTTACCGAATCTAAAGTTCATAATCTTCTTCCTCTATAACTACTATTGAATCACTTTTGATTCTTTGTCACAATTTTCCTACTCGTGGATCTCTAAATTTGCAATATTATGCATGATCTATACTTTTGTCCCGCGATTACTCAGAAACTGTTTGCAAATATCTATAGAATTCATTGTCATACTTATTTACAAGATATGTATTCATTAATTTATTATTTAATACTTTTTAAGCATTCGATATTTTAGAAAAAATATTAGACGTTGTTATTATTCAAAAATTCTTATCAGTTCGTCACAGAAATTACTTATATACGTAGATATATGCCCGACCTTCAAAAAATCCAAGATTCATAATTTTAATTCAATCGTTTAACTTTTTTATTTTAGTAAATTATAATGCTCAACGTACATTTTTTATACAATTTATTATGAATACATATGCTTTAGCATTCTCAGTGAGTTGAAACGTATTATATTCTTATTTGCACCTTAAGCGAAGTTCGAAATTGAAGGCCTACAGCTGAAATATTGTCAGTAGCTTTTTATCAGACCTCCCAAGAAAAATTGAAAGGATTGCACAAATTTTATCAAGGTCCTCTGTAGGACAATTGTAAATGATCCATATTTCCTTGTAGGGAAACTTGTAGAGAAACACTATGTTATCAATCAAAGTGCAATCCTAAACTTACTACTACTAATTCAGTCTAGAAATTTGTTTTATAAGCGTATATTATATACAATATTTGGTAAAGTGCACAAAAACGATTCTCTGAACCGCCTACCGTATATTACTAATATACTTTTGAAGAATATGTATTTTGGTTAAATAGATTATATTTTAATCTACTATTTTTTTAAATTACTCATGTATTAAATATTTATTTTTTACCAGTTTATTTTATAATACAAAGCAAACTTATTGTACAATTCATCAAAAAGCAATTCTTTTACGACCCAGTAATAAAGTTATCAATATTACAGATCTGTTAAATTAATGACGAAATTACGATGATTTTCATAAGTGAATGGAGAATGTTTTGACGATCTAGCGATAATGATTATAAAACGAAGAAAGAAGCTTCTGACAGCAGCACCATTAGTAGTTATTTTAACGATTCTAAACATTGACAACTTACTGTTGCGACTTAACTTACTATTGAATTTACTCAACTTTTATATTACTTTGTGCTTCGCCTGAAGAACAATAATGGAACTAATGCGTCGACCAGGAATACATAAATTACGAATGAAAAAAAAAAATCAGAAGCAAAAAAAAAGACAATGGAGCGTTTTCTTCACAATTCATTTGCCAGGACATATTAAAATGAAAAGCACATAAAAATCTAATATATGTATAGTAATAACTATCGACCTTATCATCGCGTACAATCGAAAATGAGCTCTCAGCGATGGGGCGGGGGTGCGGGAGGAATCAGCAGCGTATTTACGATCCTCTAGATATAAGTGCAAATAATACAGCAGCCATACAACGCATGTTTATGAAGATTGCTCTTTGACGAATATAAACTTATGCTCGGATCGAGTATTATATTAATGTATATTCGCAACTGACTATGCGATTGCACATTCGTTTTCGTACACTTATATATACATAAGGTACATACAGACATATGTAAGTGTGTGTGTGTGTGTGTGTGTGTGTGTGCGTGTGTGCGTGCGTGCTTTTGTGTGCGTGTGTGTGTGTAGATATGTATGTGCATATATGGTATATTTGATTGCCTTGAGCTTAGAAATTATTTCAGTACCCAGCGTATGTTGGTTAAAATTTACGATTCGAAACACGTCAAGCAGTTTTTAAGTACAAAGAATGTAATAAACAATTGGTTTTGTTTATTATACTACGTTCCTCCCTGCTTATTATTAAGAAAATCCAAAACGTTTTCCGATAAATGATCAAATTTCAAATCCTTAATAACGACCAGACTCATTACCGTGTCGATCCGAATGAATCGGGTTTTTGTTTGCCAAACTGGCGATAAAAGTTCCGTAGTACCGACGGCCAATACGGCGATTATTTTTTATTGCCAATTGTGCACGCGCTTGATACGGACATGCGAGTTAAAAATGAAGGACGAGATGTTATTGAGCGTGATTCGGGAACAGTTATTATACGAGAACATTTGAATTATTGCGATTGTGTCGGCTATAAGAGCAGTATAACGTTCTAAACATGCTCACCACGGGGTAAAAATATGGGCGATACTTTCGTGACGGCTTTTATCACGATTGTTGTCTCAGAGATTGGTTACAAATTTAACTATACAGGCTGCGCAATTACTTTGTTTGGTTTTTTGGTTTCTTGTTTTTTTTTTTTGAAATATTTTAAACCTTCTCTGACCATTAAACTAAAAGAGGTTATAATAATGGAGGACTCGACGGTTCTCTTGCTAAAACACCCGCTAAAACCACCGCAAACGAAGCTCAGGCGCGCTGCTTCCACTATAATACCACACCAAGCCGAGATTGCAAAGAGTTATCGACTTCTATAACATTCTCTATATATATATACACCTTTGCGAGATAACCGGCCAGACGTGCGCGTACGCTTACAAGTGCGGCAACCGTATAAAAATTTATTCCCGTGCACATCAGCCACCTTTCCCCACTCCCCGGTACCTCCGTCGCCGCATTATCACCGGCTATTATCTCTTGAAACGGTCGTCGTCGCAGTTTCTTTTTCATTTTGTTCGCGCAATCACAAAATCCAATAATTTGTATGCACAAGTTTGAACCGTACTCGCCCTCTCTCGTTGTAGGTATACGCTTTGAAACTCCTCCCGCCCCCTCTCCCTCGCTCTCTCTCTCTCTCTCTACACATACACACACACACACACACACACACACACACAATCGAAGGTGGAAGGAGCTTTACAACAAAACAAATTCTTACGCCACTTTACGAGCTTATAAATCAATGATTTCTCTTGTTCCCTCGAATTTTTTCTCTTGCTGTAAATATATATATATATATATATATATATATATATATATATATATATTCACACACATTCATATAATTCTGCCTTTAAGCAAGGCGCGTGAGCGCACGCTCTCGGGGATTTTTATCAAAATCTAAAAAGTAATTGCAAAATGACTTTTATCGCCATCGTAAATAAAAGCGACAAGGTCGTGGCGCGCGCGGGGGCCAGGCGTGCGCAGCAGCCGCAGCAGCGTCAGGAGCAGCAGTCATCGGCCAAGCGCGAGCGAGCGAGGGAGCGAGCGCATCCATTCTCGGAAAAGCGACTCTGAATTATAATTAAATGAACGCTTTTATTAGATAATTGCGGCAATCCAACGACCGCGCTGCCGCTGCGGACAGGCGTTTAAGAGCGCTATCCCCCTTTGCTGCCGTATATATATATATACATATACATATACATATATATATATATATATATATATATATATATACACATACATACGTATAGCTCGAGACGAAAATGTGCAAATGCGAATTGCACTCGGAATAAAAGCCCGCGATTATTTATAGCGCCGGCCTCGACTACGCCACAGTCTGCCGCGCCGCCAGCTTTTAACAAAGTATTATAATTTCTACGGGGATATACACAGGCGCGAGTGTACGCGCACACACACGCGTACACACAGATTTCGCGCAACCTCCTTGCCCAGAATCATCGGGAGTTCGTATATCCCGTTATCCAGGAGCGTATTATGCGACAATTCTCCTTGGTCTCAAAACTTTTGGTCTATTCTTGGATAGTATTAAATTTTTGGTATTCAATTGGATAGATTATGATTTTGGAATGAGTAGTCAATTATGAAACAAATTATTCATAGTATAATTCGGATGTGGGTATTGTAAAGCTTTACAATTTCACAAGTTTTCTACAAAATCCAAGTGGCAAAAAGTAAAATCTGCAGGTATCTACAAGCAGTTCGAGCATTAAAGAAGTAAATAATAAGGCATAACGGAAACATCTGGCCCCGCGTCACTGTCCACTGCATTAATACTTCCACCGCTGCATTCTTTGATTTCCCAAATCATTTCACGCCCCTTCCCCCCATCGATTCGAATAGAGCAAAAGGTAAAAAGATTTTCCTTGACTGTCGAAGTCTACCTCATAGCTCTAACTATTGGTAGCTGATTTCTGCGCTCCAAATCACGCAGCAGTCGCCTATCACGGATTAAAAATAAAAGGAGGTTCGTCCATCCTTTGTCCAACTGCAAAGAGTAGCGCCAAGCACACTACGGAAACCAATGTGAAATGTAAAATAAATCCTACGGTCCAATAAGGGTTCAGCAACTACGGCATGATGAATCCAAAATTCACTCCCAAAGTGCATCCACGACGTATCTTCGGATCCTGTCTCAGTAACGGCCCACTCTTGAAACGTCAACGCGATTATTCAATAGTTTGCCATCCAACTTATCGCCGCTTTTTACAAATTATATATCCAGTCGCCAACGCACCGTTACTACGGACCAACGGTTTCAGCTATATCGAACATAGTTTTCGACAGCATATATCTGCAATATTATATTGCTGAGGCGGAATTTTCCTAGAATTCATTTCCCTGGAATATAATTCAAAACACTGGACATGAGTAGAGTGTCTTATTTTTAATTTATCAAATTTCGACTTAATTAAAAACAGTCGACATAAGTACAATTTTTAATTTTCCCTAAAAACTAGGAGTTTTTTTCTTGCTCTCCGCGAAATTTTTCTTCTGTAGCAGGGCCACAGCTCAGAAAACAGACCTTCGTGCTTTTAATACTGTAATTCAAGTCATCGCAACACATGAAATCTCGATTTAAGAATACGGCTTATACAAATCTTTGCTCAAGCGGTAAGAGGATTTCAGTGCAGATATCGAGATCTATTCTAAAGTACCCGCTGTACGTTCACCGAAATAAAATTCTACGCGACAGAACTCGGGTCCAACCATCAAGATCCCTTTCACAGCTACTCCAAAATCCTACACTGATCGATACGAACGTTTTTCTCACCCGTTAAGGTAAAAAGTCCCTGTCGGTCACCCGTCAACGCGCGACTTTTCTAGATCGCAAGCTTCCAATCCTCGTAGTAGGATGCACCACCATGATGCTCGAATCATATGCAAAATTATCTCATTTTCATCATCAGCCATCATTCGTGATCGGACACTCCCTCTTAGGAGGTGTCTCTATCTTCCACGTCAACGACAAGTCGACTTCGGATCAAATTTTTTCGAAAATTAAAAACGAAGATAGCGCCTCTTCCTTGCGGACTTATCCGCTCGGAGGTCAGCAATTAAAATTCAGCGACCAACAATGGCGCCTTGAATTCAAACAATGTTCGTTACCTCGAACGCGAGCTTTTTCGGTCGCGTTCGTGCTTACCCCGAATTGGGGGAGAGGGAGGTAGAGAGATGGTAAAGAGGCATCGCCGCGCGCTACCTCCGCGCCTCTATATGGGGCAGCGTTCGCGGGATCTATAGTGGTGGGCGTTCGCGGGTCGCGTGTGTAACGGAGAGGAAGAAACAAGCGCGGAGGGATCTCTTCTCACGTATGCGTGCTTCGCTGGCATAACGAGAGTCTTAGCGTGATCGTGTATTGCACTGATACACACGCACACACACACTCACACACACACACACACACACACACACACACACACACACACACACACACACACACACACACACACACACACACACACACACACACACACACACACATATATATATATATATATATATATATATATATATATATAGATCACAAGGGTAAAAATAGCCGATCTATACGGAAAATAAAGCCCCCCATAATTTACGACGAGTAATAAAGCCGTGTGTATTTATATATTGTATTCTTGCGCCGCGTAGGGTTGTGCTCTGTATATATAGAGTACGAGTAAGAGAAAGAAAGAGAGAAAGATAGAAAAAGATAGAGAGAGACGGATGTAAATAAGGTGCGCGCATTCTCGGCGGCGTGTGCCGCACGCAGCTGCCACACTTTAACCTCCATACTCCATATCTCTAACTATGCGCCGCCCGGGATCCTTTGTGGCTCATTTTCTTGCGCGGCGCCGCCAACGCCAGCCCGATTTCTACCCGCGAATGGGAGGTTGTTTTTAGTTTTAGCACTGCGGCCGCAAGAGTGTATATATATATATATATATATATATATATATATATATATATATATATGTATATCGTAAAGCATCTCGTGGCTACGCGCAACCGCGACACAGCCGCACCGCTCCGGTATAATTGGGTATTAGACACTGTCGAAGCCGCGAGCGTATATATATATATATATATATATGTGTGTGTGTGTGTGTGTGTGTGTGTGTGTGTGCGTGCGTGCGGCGTTCCTCTACTTCTTACCTTTCTCTCTCTCTCTCTCTCTCTCTCTCTCTCTCTCTCTCTCTCTCTCTGCGTATTCTTTGCAGCAGAGTGCACAGTACACGGGCACGTACATAATACACCCGAGTATGCGGTGGTGCAACGAGGCGCTGTATAGTGTTACCCGCACGCAGTTTCTATATATTCCTTTATACTTATGACGACTGTCGCCGGGCTCGGTTCAAATCCCTTTATAACGCGGGAGAGAGTGAAAGAGGGAGAGGGAGAGAGAGAGAGAGAGAGAGAGAGAGAGAGAGAGAGTAAGAGACATAGATAGATAGAAAGTGCGCGTACGTGTGCGTACGGAGATCTTGTGGCTTTGGATATTTTTCCTTTTTCTCACATAAATTCTCAGCTGCTTATGCTAATTTTAGGTGATGGCGCGACATTTCGATTTTTCTCGCTATATACGTTGCCGTACACGCACGCCAATATATACACATATACACCTACATACACATGAGTCCGTACGTTTCTTGTTACGGAAATCGCTCGCTGGACGATTGAACGCGGGGATAACTCCGCGAGGTAGAGAGAGAGAGAACGAGTGAGAGAAATCCCGCATCGATGCCTCGCCCGACGCGCGCGGGCGTTTCACTCATATAACGTCGCGTCGCTCCTATATATCGATATGCTTTTACTACTGCGAAGATGCAGTAAAATCCGGCTTTACGGCAAAATAGGTTCGCGGCGATAAATTCGAGCGACGGTGTCGGAGGCGGGGGGGTGAGGATGGGAAGACGGTAAGCCGCGTCGCAAGCGCGCGCGAAAGCTGCATCGGTTTTGAGGACGGCAGGGTGAGAAAGGAAAGGCGGGGGGGGCGGTAGAAAAAAGATAAACGTTGAAGGCGATCGCGGCCTATACAGTAAATTTCGACATTTGCCTGCGTACGAATTCTTGCTAAATCTTCTCGCATATATAGATATATAATACGGCGAGTCATTTTCGAATTGAATATAAAGCGTTCGTATAACGGCTGCCGACTAAAACTTTCACTCCCGGCTGAATTTCAGATTAGAATCATTTTATTTCGCGAGGGAAACGCGATTCGGCTTTTCTGCCGATAAGATATTAGGTTTATCTTATTATATAGATCGACGATAAAACTTTTTCGCATATTTTATCGCTATTATACTATACGGATTTTCTCAAGCTATATATATATATATATATATATAGTGTGTGTGTGTGTGTGTGTGTGTGTGTGTGTGTGTGTGTGTGTGTGTGTGTGTGTGTGTGTGTGTGTGTGTGTGTGTGTGTGTGTGTGTGTGTGTGTGTATGTATGCATATATGTGTATGTATGTATGTATGTATGTATGCTATTCCAAAATTTTGATTGTGTATTGGGCAAGACCAGAAAAAAAAGAAAGGAAAAAAACCAAAGGCACCGAAAAATTCCGGTATAAGTAGTATGTTGGATCAAAGAAACAAAGCGGAATAAAAACCAAACTATAATGTAACCAAAGAATTACTTTTGATATATATATATATATATATATATATATATATATATATATATAATTTCTCGCTGCGCCTCGCGTTATCCTCGGCAGCGATCGCAGATCCGGAGTAATGAATAATTTCATCTCACGAATTAGCCGGTGTTCCGCACGAGGCAATAAATAACGCTCGCTGAATCTATACAAGTTGGCCGGGCCAATCGACGGAAGGCCCCCGGTCGTATGGGCCAGCAAGCAGTACTCAATTAACGCTGAATTATGGCGTCGACAAAAAGTCGCGAAATATATTATAATATCCATCCGTGGACATAGAGGCAGCGAGAGAGAGAGAGAGAGAGAGAGAGAGAGAGAGAGAGAGAGACAGAGTTAAACAGAGTGAAATAAAAAAAGACAACAGAAACGGTCTCTAAAAAGAAGAGTAGCAGGAATTCGAAAATATTGGAGGACACGCAAGATATCGACAAACAGGCAGAAGGTATCCTTTATATGTATACATATATATCGTACGAAAAACCATAATATATATAAATATCTTATGTGCAAGTGGCCGAGGCATATAATGCTGCCGCTGGAGTAGCGATCGAAAAATCGTGTCGCAGTCGGACGAACACTAAAATTGCATATCGTCCGCAGGTCCTCTCGGGAAGGGGCGACGCCGGAGAGAGGGGGAAGGATGAGGTCGTGGTCGGCCGACGCAGTAGTCGCGATATAGTCAGAATCTTTGGATATTCATAATGACATCGACACCGGTGGATCGTCCAAGTCCCGACCGGGTGGAAGGCAGCAGGAGGGGAGGAGGTCCGCTGCCTGCGAAGGCGGTGCTGGAACATTAGGTCAGTTTTTTCTCTCTCTCTCTCTCTCTCTCTCTCTCTCTATTTCTCTCTCACTCTCTCACTCTACCCGTCTCTCTCATAGTCTGTTGCGCACGCGCGCACACTCACACACACATACACACACATGCCAAGCACATAGTTTGAGTGCGAAAGAAAGAGAGAGAAAGAGAGATAGAGAGAGAGAGAGAGAGAGAGAGAGAGAGAGAGAGAGAGAGAGAGAGCGATCCATAATTTACCGGTCATGACGCTCGCGCGCAGCCGTTTGGCTCTAATTTATGTGTTTTTAAAGACGGTCCGGGACCCCATCTCTCTCTCTTTCTCTCTCTCTCTCTCTCTTTCTCTCTCTTTCTCTCCTACTCGCTCGCGGGGGCCCATATATATATATATATATATATATATATATATATATATATATATATATATATAGATACACCACCGGAGCGCACGCGGCATTCAATTTTCGAGCGATTCCCGGAGCGATTTTCGCTGCCGCCGCGCCCGTTATGCACCGCCGCTGCAGGGTCGAGCCGCCTCCGCGCGTGCGCTGCCTCCGGCGCCGATGCAGCCGCGAGTTCGCGCCGCGTTTTACGCGCGATTCTCACGCGCGCGCACGCAGCACTCGCGTACGTGTACAGGCGCCTCCAATTGCTCCCCCTCCCTCGTCCCCCCGTCCCTCCTATCAAATCCCGCCTGCGTTTACGACGCGCTTGCGTTTCGTCGACGCGGGGAAAAAAGGAAAAGCCTCCCTCCCTCCGATCCCGTGATCGAGCGCGCGGGAGACGATCTCCGGAGGAGGTTGTAAAATACGCGCGTGTGCGTATATATACATACACACACACACACACACACACACACACACACATATATATATATATATATATATATCCTTATATATACGTGCGAGAGTCGTCATCGTCGTCGCCCCCTCTCGGTCTCCTCGGATTACTGCGTATCGCTCGATTTGCATTTTTAATGCCGTGAACGAGGGGCGGAGGGAGGGGGAGGACCGCGCAGCCGCTTGGGTTTTAAGAGCTTTTCGTATTATTACATGGATTTTACCGAGCAAGCGCAGCGGTGAAAGTCGATGCGAAAAGCCCGAATGTTTATTTAATAACGTTTCGTTTGGGCAATGTTTCTTTTTTTCTTCTTCTTCTTCTTCTTCTTCTTCTTTTTTCTTTTATTGAGAAGCAACCGTATTATTGGACGGTTCGGTCTCTCGAAGGATTTTATAGTGATTTATGCGCTAAATGAGCGCTCCATAAGAGAGTTTATAATGCGAAGCTGAAATAGTAAACGAGCAGCGGAACGAAAGGTTACGCTTGTGAAAATTATGCTGATTTTGAAATGACCGCGGCGAGACTCGATCTGGATTTATAGATCTGCTTCGATAATTTTCGAAACGGTGGAAAGATTTCTTCTTCGATAACTCGTATGTGTAAGCTGTCGATATGGTTGTAATTTATTTATGTAAAATATTGACGAGGGCAAAAATTATTAATACAGATCGTCGAATTTATCGCAGGCTGAATATGATTACGGCGATTTCGTATTACCGCATAATCTCACATCGGAATTTCGACAATCGCATCAAAGTGAAAACAAAAATCATCGATTAATTTCATAATCATCTAACTATCAGAATCGTATTATAGACAGCATTCAGTCGTATATACAATAATAGTATGCTTTATTCCACTGCTGCTCGAATGAAACACCTTCTAATATTCGTGCGATAGATTTAAAAAAAAGAACATTGCTGGTATCATAATGACTGGACGTTTTGAGCTGCCACACCTCCGTTAAACGGTTTTTGTTTAGATTTTAGGCGTATTTTGCTCACGTCTACATGTATACTGACACATACACGAGCATATGAGGTTTTTGGATAAAAAAATTAATAAATATTTATACGTCAAACATTTTTTTCTTCTTTTGTTTTTTATTAATCATACACACAAAATTGATTTACTTTATTACATTTTCTGGTTCTGTCGTCGATATATTTTATACTTTATCAAAATCATACTTTTAAAAATAGTAATTATAATACAATTCATTTTAGATACCCATATACGTATCGGTAATGCATGATCAATGCTAATAACAAACGATAAAAATACAATACTCTGTAAAAGAGCTTATATTGACGTCTGATCACGCATGTCTGTTTCTACTATCGCAAATTTAGGGATAGGCAAAATTTCAGAATTCCAACATCCTCAGTTAGCAAAATTTTTGAAACCTAATATGATATCCTGAACAAGCATTTTGAAATTCCAATACCGATAAAATAATAGATAAATCGCTATTGACAATGAAACTATTAAAAGACTATGAAAACGAGACTATACATTATAATTAAATTTAAAAGTAATTTATTTGTTATATTTTTTTCTACAGACCAAAATATTCAAAATTCTTAATCAATATAATTTGCAAAATTACGCTCTTGCCAACTTTTCATATTGTAATTATCGTTTCTTAGAACTATTCTGCTTGAAAATTGTCAAATTTTTTCCCATGAAATTTGTTCCATTTAATGCATCTCGATAATCATTTAAAAAATTGTTTAAAAAATTTGAAATTACGAAAAGAAACTTGCTTAGATTTGTTTATTTTAGACGGTTGAAAAAATTATCACTAGGCCAATAACAAAAAATGTATAGTATACATAAAATGATATCAAAAATAAGGATAACAATCATATGATGAAAACGACTAATAAAAAGTGAATTTTTTGGAATCTAATTCATTGACTACGTTTTTCACAATTGTCTTACTTACCTGAAAAATAATTCATATCATGTTAAGACAGCCACAAACGAATTTCAATCGTGCATTGATATAATATCATTTTTTGTTATTATATATTTTAATTCATCACTAAAATCATAAGAATAATAGTATTATAGACTAAAATCTATTGGCCTGAAAAAAACAAAAAATGCAATTGTCGAAAAGTCATTAATAAATCAGTACAAAGAGAAAAAAGGACTCTTCGTTCATCGTTTTCCTTCAAGATTATAAGAATAAAAATCGATTATCGCTATTTATCTTGTCTGTAGGCCAGATCGTCGATGGTACAGAATTTCGCTGTCTTTTCGAAAGACGATGATCGACCTAAGATTCTTAACGTATTTTTTGCTCTCTAAGTACGAATTCCAAGTTAAAAATACAATCGGAGGTTATAATTAACGATGTACTTTTTAAAAGACTACAGTAACGAAATAATCGAATAAAATTTAATTATCCAAGATCTATTAAATTTTTTTCTAATATCGAGGATATTTGTGTAAAGTTGAAAAATTATTATATTAAATAATTTAATTCGGAATATTGAAACCCCGTGCGAATTCCATAGTCGCGTTTTCCCTGCTTTTTTATAAATAAATTTTTCTCAACAATCTACCTTCAATAATCATGTCGAGAGAACAAAATCTATCCATATCTAGTCCATATCTTTTCAGAAAGCTGGGAAATTCGTCTGGCTTCTATTTACTATCCAGTATCTAAAAGCGATAGCACCTATATTAATTAAAAGCGAGAGCACCTATAAAATGAAAAGTCACGACTCTCTGATAAAAACTGTTCCATTTGAAATTTTCACGGTGTCAAATTATAGAAATAAAACATTAAGTAGCGTGCAACGTCTGATATTTTACATCTAATTTTGAAGATCAAAAAATTTTGCATTTTTTTCTTCATAATTAAGCAAATCGTTAATAGGAATTGTATATATATTTTGGATGCTCTAAAAAAACATCCAATCCAAAATATAAAAACTGATCTAATTTTTTATTTACTCGTTTTCTAATAGTTTTTACAGTTAGATGTATACGTCAAGATAAATTTTGTATCTGGCTATTCCTGACAAGTTCAACCAGATGGAAAGATGAATGAAGCGGGTTTTTTTTTTGATTGGATTTTTTAATATTTGGAACCTAAATTTATATATATATATATATATATATATATATATATATATATATATGCGATCCAATTACCTTCAAATCGTGTGCTATTAGCAATACTTTAGTTCGACACTGAAAGAGAATGTTGAAAATTGCAAATTCTACTTAGAATCTCTCTTCGGACAATTTTATAATTTTTTTTTAAGATAATCTTCGAAATATCCAATGGTGAGAATTCTATGTGTGTACAATCATTTATATAGAAACATATATGGTGGTATACTCATTAAATGCTTCCTTTACCTTCAATTAGAAGTTAAACATGTTCATTTCCACGTAATGCTACGTACGATATTTTACGGGATATTATTATGTAAATACAATGTTAATTTGAACACAGACTAAGAATATAAT
>JACCIC010000032.1:1372500-1462500 GCA_018907035.1 Sycobia sp. Sy_11 | reverse complement strand
CTCGCCTCCTTTATGTTACCGCTCCCTCGCGCTTTCGCGCATACCCATACACGTTCACACACATACACACATTGATATATATATATATATATATATATATATATATATATATATATCCCCGAGAGCTCGCTCCGTTCCCATGGACTTGTGGCCCTTCATGGGTCCTCCCCCATGTCCCCCCGCCGTCCCGCTCCATCTTTCTCGCGCTCTCTTCCGAATCCCTTCCGCCCACCTATATTCTATATGCGCGAGCGTCTTTTGGGTCTTTCTCTCTCTCTCTGTCTCTCTTTGTCTCTCTCTCGGTCTCGGTGCTTCTTCGCCCACCCCTCTCCACCCATTTCTTCGTCAAGAAGATCGTCTTTACGCCCGCTTCGGAGGATGCGCACGGGTTATATTTGCCCCGGTAGTGATACTACGTACAATATATATATATATATATATATATATATATATATATATATATATATAAAGTGAGAGAGGGGTCGCGGTGCATTTCGGAAGTTGAAGCGGTGCACACCGCAGCGAGAGAGAAGGAGGAGGTGGTTGAAGCGGAGCGCGCACTGCTGAGAAAAAAAACCCGGCTTTATGGAACGTAGTTTCAGGGTGCAGCTCGGGCTCGTAAACTTCCTTCTCTTCGCCCTCGCCCTCTCACTCTCTCTCTCTCTCTCTCTCTCTCTCTCTCTCTACGGCTGCCGATAATTAGAAGCCCTCTCACTTGAATTGTAAAACGCCACACGGCGGCGGCGGCGCGGGAGCGCTCGGTGCTTTATTGACGTCGGCGAGATTTTGCCCTCTCTATATACAGGGGAGGCCCCTGCAGTGCAAATATACGTTATACGCGGGCAGGGGTAGGAGGTGGTTGGGGGCAAACTCTCGAACGAATAAACGCGGATGCGTATATGCGTGTATGTGGCAACCGGCGCAGTAGGAGGAGTACACGCGGAGTTCGTGTATATTTAGTCGCGGATTCGGCTGTGGTGGCCGCGGCCGCGCCGCGCGCATTTTGTGGGAATGCGAGAGACGGGACGAACGCACGAAGGGAACGGCCGCGAGAGAGGAACCCGTGCTGTACGCGCATCACTGCTGTAAAATATACGAAGCGTGCTCTATATATATATATATATATATATATATATATATATATATATATATATATATATGTATAACATCGCGGAGCTGCCGATTCTTTGAGATCCTGTCGATTGCATCCGTCGTTTTATATCGTTGCTATATATATAGATATATATACACACACATATATAAAAGCGGATGATTTTATAGTATGCTTTATTTTAAATTTATGCCCGTATGCAGATAGTGGATCAAGCGATTTTAAACGATCTACAAGCACTACATTCATATACAAGTGTTTCGATAATAAATGCTCGGCTCATATATACCTAGTAAAGCATTAAAAACTTTAATAAAGCGATAAATAACGACGCTGAAAGGATGCCGATGCAACAAAAAAAAAACGCGGAAGCGCACACGGCGCGCGAAGAACAGAACAATCAAGGATCGATCCTTATACGAGCTTATATATATTTACACGCAATCTCATTTTATATTTTTCTCCCGATATACACGTGTACGCGATAATCTTCGATCATTCGCATGGGCGCGGGATAATTTACATCTGCTGCAATTGCAAACTTTGTTTTACGATGCGCGACTAAGAATTCCTATGCGCGTGATTATATTAATGGACCGTATGTAAAATTTTTCGGTAGCTCCGTCAAAGCAAAGTAGATATAGCGCGATCTAAATCAACGCGATGTTACTCGGCATACCAGATATTTATCGCCGCAGCAAAAGGAATTACAGTTGAGCATCTTGCTTGGCATGGTATATATATATATATATATATATATATATATATATATATATGGCCGGGTCATTAATCATAAGACACGCGGTGTATATATTCGATTTTTTCTTTTTCGTAAAATATAAAGTAGAATCAGGATGACGAGATCTGATCGTTTCATTAGATCGAATTGTAGCCCTTCTGTATCTCTAATGTAACGAGCTGTTTATTAATTGAGAATAAACATTGTTTGTTTAACTACAAAAAAAATGTGCACACTACGAGAAATTTTTCCGCCCATCATTTTAAAAAAGAAAAACGGTAGCCATCCAAACACGTTTCAAATCGACCTGGAAACATTTTTCTTTCTTTTTTTTTTACTGACGATCGGTCAAATTTTCCTCACATCGTATATCAATTAAGCCTTTAATGCGTACTGCTATAAATGCATCTCCTACAAGTCGATTACCACCGATTAGCAATTCAAATTTAATTTGCACTGCAAGTATAGGTCTTGGCAGCCGCTTATATGATATATATATATATATATATATATATATATATATATATATATATATGCGTGTGACAACTTTAAATGAAAAATACAGAAGATGGGAGAGAAAAAAGATACACGGAATTCCTGCGGTCTAGTCCCTACCTCAAAATCTTTATTGATTTATCTCGGGACATCTAATTTATATTATATATATATCTAAAGTTTTCACTACTGAACGCGAAGGAACACGGCATGCTGAAATAATCGAATACTAATGTCCGTCGTGGTTATCGTTACACAACCTTCAACACTACGGGCTCTTTAACTTTTGCTTCAAAAAAACCGTATACATATATATATATCTTGGTACGTACACGTTTGGACTTGCGCTACAGCTTAAATTCGACTTGGAGTATAAATCAATTTTAGTCCCGAAGGCTATAGCACGTTCCATCTATAGATATATTATATTTTATACCCTTTATCGTGCAATTATATAAAGATTTATATATAGATTATATTATACAGCGTTTATTTTCTCGTTACCAAAAATGCCCAAAACAAAGCCTACTCCATCGGCTAGACTCTCAACTAAATTTTCTTGGTTTTGGTACGGTAGGGTAGCATTATTTTAATTGCGATTGCAGTAACGTGAAACAGCGTGGACCGTACATCAGTTATTCGGTGAAATAACTCTGTGATGTAGACTTTATAGTGGAATTTTTATTTTTTGTTTGTTGAAAATGTGAAAGTGGTATTCGTTTTTTAAAGTATTTAAAAACGAAGCTCAAAAATGCGATGGTTGGTTGAAATAAATTTGACTCGATGAAGTAATCGACAATAAATAAAGATCGAGAATAAATGACAATGATGCCGAAGGTGCTCACGCTGCAATCGAACGGACTCGGAATCAGAGCCCTCGATATGCGAGAAGAGTCGCAGAAAAGTACCGGGGGAGGGGGGGGGAAGAATCGCTCATTCGGTAGGTTGGTTGAAATTTCAATACTGCTCGTTCGGGCTCAAAAGACCGTGAACGAAACTGTATACTCGATCGTATATGTCTATTTCTACTGAACCCTTGATTCGTAGGTGGACTCTTGCTTAAAGTCCAACAGTCGCGGATAATGACCATTTACGCATTTCAGCGAATATTACATTACGAAACGATGATTCTGCGACAAAAATTGCTATCGCCCGTAATTAATGCGCGTTTATAACGGTTTACCTGCTTAATTTAATTATTTTGGACGAAGATGAAGCGTGGAACGTTAACGTAGACGCATTGCATACGCGTACGTGCACGCGTACGTGCACGCGTATACATCCGCATACACGCAAAGACGAGGCGAAGTGGAGCGGTGACGCGCAGAAATGCAAGGGATGCAGTCGGCACGCGGGCCGGCGCCCGATGCGCGGACAGTAGTAACGCACCGATGTCATCGGCCCGACTGATTTATGCGCGGCTCGCTCGCTCGCTCGCGCGCGCTCTCGTCTCGCTTCGAACTTGTTCTCTATAATAATATACACGGATACGCGGTTTATAAGTAGCGTAATCGACTAATGACGCGCGCTCGCGCAGACCGTTATACGCAGGCGTACAGGGGCGAATAATCGAAATAACATAGCCTCGCGCGGTCGCGTGGGGCCCCGCGGCAGCAACGCACAATTAGAATTAATACCATATATATACGCGCACGGTAGGCGACTTAAATATACCGCTCGCGCCGCGTGTATAATAATAAAATAGAAGAGGGAAAAAAAGCGGGCAGCGGCCGAGAGGGAAACCGTGGCGACCATATATTGACACATCGTCGGAGGCGTCGTCGGTAGCGCTCGTGTGCCCCCCGGTATAAGGCGCCTGCGAGAGCTCACCCGAGAGGGGCCACAATTTACAGGAAGTATCCGTGTAGCGCGCGTGTCAATATAAGATAGAGGTGGGCGGAGGAGGGAGGTGCCCTTCGAATATCTATCTATATACATATGTTTGTGTGTGTGTGTATAGAGTGAGAGAAACGATAGACATTAAGGAAAATGACGTGCAATCGTGTGAGAGCGGTCGTGCCGCGGGCAAGCGAGCGCGCTTCGAATGCAAATATAACACGGCACGCAGAAAAACATTGATTTTAAACGGGCGCGAACCTCCCACCGGCCGACCTCAGCGGACTTATTCATTATTTGCGAGAGGGAGGTCCTAGATATTAGTGGCGGCGTCCTATCCCCCTAGCCTCCCCCCTCCCCCCGCCGCTTCCCCCAAACGGCGTCGATAAAAGAGGACGGAGCCTCGCGCCTCGGGGAGCCTGTCATATATATATATATATATATATATATATATATATATATATATACTTGGCTAGCTGGCCGGTCCCCTATTCCTCCTTTTCACCTTCTTTCCGTTTAATTGGCACGACTGTCTTACTCTCGATCCTCCTCGGTTCCGACCGTCCCCGCGCTCCCGGGAGCCCTCCTCGGTATTTATTGGCGCGACCGTCGAGAATCGCTCGTCAAGGTCCTTGTCTATCTCGCTCTCTTTCTGTTTCTCGCTGGCTCTCGCACTCTCTCCTCTGCTCTCCTCTCGGCGAGGGCGTGAGAGAGCAGCCGAAACAGAACCGACGCGAACGCTCCCGCGGGGACAGGAGGGACGAGAGGGGGGCGAAGAGAAAAAGTGCCCCGGTTCCCGGCTCCCGTCGCAACTGTAAAACCCAAAACGGAGCTAGAGAGAGAGAGAGAGAGAGAGAGAGAGAGAGAGAGAAAGAGAGTGATAGGGGAGGGAGAGAGCCGCGCCGCGAGGCCCCGACCGCCCCCTCTTCGGAGGATATAATCGGTGGGCCACTGCTCCGCGAGCAGCTCGTGAAAAAAAATAACATAAAAAAAATAAAAATAAATCGGCGCCCTGTGTTTACGACCCGACGGGAGCACGTCTCTAAAAAGCAGGTACGCGCGCTCGCGCGCACACACGCGCACACACATATTTGCGCGCGAGCGCAGACACCACACAGTGAGAGAGCAAGAGAGAGAAGGACAGAGAGTCGAGGGATAATTTCCTTGGCATCGCGCGTTCGACCCCGTGCTCGCATATAATTCGGAGCTAGACAAAGATAATAAGTCGGTCGGCCCCCCGCGAGAGAGAGATAGAAAAAGGACGGTCCCAGACAATCCGCGCGGACTCGTAAATCTATATATATATATATATATATATATATATATATATATATATATATATATATACCAGCGACTTGCAATCATATAATCGACCAAAACTATGTTGAGGCACACAGGCGATTATATATATAATATATAAATATACGCTCGAGAATATATTTACGGAATCGACTGGGTATGGGTCTATAAAATATTCGTGTGAAAGGAAGAGGAGGAGAGACGGCGCGTGACGGTCCATTGATAAAAAAAAAATTGCGAATGGACTTTTGAGGCGCGCGAGATAGTGAGAAGGCTCGATTTGTCGGAGGATATGATCTTATCGTTTCATTATTGTTTTGATTAGCCGCTAAAGTTTCTCTATTATGCAGAAGAAGTTGGAAGTATACTTTAAGGTATAATTTGTTGATTTGTTTTCGCAATCTTATCTTATTTTTATTTAAATAACTTTGTTGCCTTTGATGTCTCGCTGTATTCGCGGAGTTTTAAAAAAAATGTGCAATACTCTAAAATGGAGCAGTTTGAGCATCTAATTGTCTGTCGGATTATTCTTGAATATCAATATTAATAACTCAAGTATTGATAAGAATAACAAGATTGCGAAATAATTGATATGTATAATTATAAAATCGATTTTATATAGTACATTTCCACCCCTCTCTCTCTCTCTCTCTTTCTCTCTCTTTCCCTCGTACATAAAGATTGGTATGATTCTAAGACAAAGGAACTAAATTCAGTGTACGATTAAGGCTAAGTCCTAAACAAAAATTGCGCGCGTGTAATGAAATTCAAAATCATAATACTGATCCACCTCGATTGCGCGTACATTAGTATTGCAGCTTATAAATAATCCATCCGCAATGTACATATTCAACAGTTAGCATAATTATTATCTAAATTAATATTTGTGACGCAGAGTTTTATTTTACACGGATTATTAAATTAAAACTTATTAAAAGTTATAGAAAATCCACTTGAATGATAAAATTGTGTCTACGGAATTGTACACATTATCGAAAGATTTTTTATATTATCTATCGGAAAAAACCGTAACATCTTTCGTCTCTGCTTTACTCAAAGCTAGTGCTTCACCAATATCAAGACCCAGACCAGATTTAATAAAATATCGTCTTGGTATCGGATAAGTATCGTCAATTTTGACTCTGTATTGCTATTAGCAGTGCTTTACCAATAACAAGACTAAGATCAGATTTAGTGAAATATCGCCTTGTACAAGTACAAAACCAAGATCAGAATTTAATTGACTATACTTAGTCTAGGCCAAGAGGATGTTTCATGAAATCTGGTCTTGGTCTTGTTATTGGTGAAGCACAACTCGAAGTATAATTGTTATAGAAAAGTATCTTTATGAAGAACGCAAAAACTAATATACTTTGATCGATGTACATGTGCGAAACAAATTTTTATGTATTTCAAAAAAAAAAAAAAAAATAGGTATGAATATCACGGAAACAGAATTTCTCGAAAAAGTAAATGCTGCTGGGAGTCAAAAGTCTAAGCTTCGCATCAGTGGTGAACGAGAAGAGCAAGAAAATTGCTCAATATACTAAGAAAGAGGACAATTTTGTTATAGAGAGTGAGCCTATTATTTAGGCCATTCAGAAAGGTTGCGGAGCCCTTTGACATTTTCTTCTTTTTTTATTTTTAGGGTGACAACTATCCCTAACTATATTGAATCTGTGGTAGCTTAAAAAATAGGTCTAATGAAATTTGTAAGAGAGTATCATTAGTAATACAGAATCGAAATTTACTTATAAAAATTGACGCAATGAAAAATATCGCGCTATGTCAAATTAAACATAATTAAAAATACCAGGTAGAGTACAATGTGATCTTACTACTGAAATAGATCGAAAAAAAACTCAGATTCTTTCGTAACCATTGCAATGTATGCGCGGCAGACGCGCATCATTAGTTCGATGGAAAAACGGCTTTACGAATCGTAATGAGAGAGCGAAATAATTGTATATTTGTAACAACGTTTTAATAACAGAATTTAACCACGGCTGTAACAATAGAACGAAGGCGAAAGTGCGCAATTGCGTTAATAATGAATACGACGAAAACTGAAACGAAGATACGTGTGTTCACATATATATGCTGTACTCTTAAGAAGAGGCAAATAAAGAAAATCCAATTCACTTATCTTTAATTTAAGAAAAAACGTTAATTGCACGAATATTATTATACAGATACGTTACTCCGTTTCTCTAAGCTATTACTATATATATATATATATATATATATATATATATATATATATATATATATATTTCATTATATTTAGCAAAAATGAAGGATATTATACCAGTGTGCGCGCGTGCAAGCGGGTATCTCTTTACTTAAAGAAAAGTACCAGGTTAAAAACGTTTATGTTGCACTTCCACGTTACGAAACGAAGAGCAAGGGTAGGCGAACAATTCCGTCTAGCCCCGTTTCCAAGAAGCTATGGATCAATTTCTATCTTTCTCTGTCTTTCTCTCCCTCCCTCCCCCCACACTTCTTGTTACACGAAAATCGTAGCTCTAGCTGCACTTAAATCTCCCTCTCACTCTCTTTCTGCCTCTCTCTCTCTCTCCCTCTCCCTCTCTGTCTCTCTCTCTCTCTCCCTCTCTCTCTATCCTTCGCTCTCTTTCTCAGTCCGCCGAACCGCAGGAGCGAAAAATCTTTAAGTCGCTCCGCAACGACGCTGACCGCGGGGGGAAAAAAAACCCGGCGAGGAGCAACCGGCACGTCGCACGCTCCCAAAAATTTCGACCTATAAATTCCCGCCGCGAATCTTTCAACCTCGCCCCTCTTTCTTATATATATATATATATATATATATATATATATATATATATATATATATATCGATAGAAGAGTCCACGGCGCAACTCACCTCCCGCGGCCGAATACGAGAGGAATCGCCGATTCTTCCGCGTATATATTATATATACATCTATACGAATTCCGAGGAGGGTGGAGAGCCAAATTGCCCGTCGATTTAACACAATTAAAAAAGAGGTACGAGAGCGGAGGCGGTTAATAGAAGGGTAGCTAGACTAGGACTCTGAGTGACAGCTCCCTCTGAACTTTCCCCCACATTGATCTCTCTCTCTCTCTCTCTCTCTCTCTCTCTCTCTCTCTCTCTCTCTCTCTCTCTCTCTAGCTAATATATCTTTCTTTCCTACTCGCTCTCCTGTTCTCCCCCCCTCTCTCTCTCCTCTATCTCTCACTGTCTTTGGTTATACGCCGCTCCGTTTCCCTGCGTCAAAGAGCTCTCCGTAGCTCTAGAAAACATTTAAGTGTTTATGTTGTTTCCGATACCCCCCCCGCTCCTCCTCTATCACTGTCTCTCAGTCTCTCTTTCTCTACCGGTCTCCTTCTCGCGTGCGAAACCATTCCTTTTTTTAGCTCCCTTCCCGCTGCAAACTTGATCGCTTATAATTTTCTTGGCTTTTATTCGATTATTCTTTCCTTTTCTTGTGGGCCCGCTCTTCATTTAGACGCGCATACACGCGCACGCGCGCGCGCACCGGCAATATCCATTTTCTAATCGATCATCCACGAGAGAGCTGACAAACGAGCCGGATTTTTTGCGCTGCAAGCAATAAAAATAATTATCGATAAATTGCCGAATTTTTTTTTTACAATTTCAGAATTCCTATATATCATTATATAAGGAAAATATTTTTTTAATTAACTTTAGAACATATGTATAGAAAAAAATTATTTTGCTTTTAATATATACATGTAGAAGCAAAAGGAGTTTCAAATGTATCATTCAACTGTTTTGAAATTCTATAAATAAAACAAAAGTTGTATTTATCTAAGCGTGTACCTATTAATCATATTAATCTGATTCTTAATTTCTAAGTAAAAAATTTCAATGAATAATTTTTCCAAAATTTAAGTATATCAAACTGATCAAATATTTTCATCGACCTTGCCGTTTCTGTTAAAGTGATAAAAGTCAGACAGTCCTCGTTTGTCATCACGCTCGTGGAATCGGAATTATTTACCCCAATGAAATCTGATTATCTACTCTTATCCCATTGCGCTGATAGTTTGTTAAAAAAAAAAAAAAAACAAACAGCACACACAAATCTTTTTTGTTTTATTTTCAACGTGACCAATCAAGAATCATATCGGCACCCGCATAATAATAATGCCATATACTACTATATTTAAATAGAAAAACCAGTCATTTATATAAACAGTACACACAAGCACTGAGGAATCCACATTTTCTAAGTTAAAGTATAATCTTTAATTACATTATGTAAATATACAGTTTAATTTACAAAACATATTACTCCCCGCAGAAAAATAGGCATTTCATTCAATAAATCTTGTGGAACGTGTTTTTTTTTTTTAATAAATATTTCTTGTATAGACAACATGTTCGTTTAATTAAAACAAGTATTTCTTGGTACAATTCAATTTAATTATATTGAAATCAAACATTTTTATTTTCAATCTAATACGCAACTATGTTAATAAGACGAGCCATGATTTACAGTGACTTATAATTATATATTCTAGCTCGTAATTCTATTATATCATAATGTATATTCCATATTTTTTACGAGCAGAAATACACTTCGTAATTATTCAGCCCATAAAAATATTAATAACTTTATTTAATTATATCATGTGCGTTTATTAAAATAATCTATTATAGAGCATTAATTAATTTTTGTTGTTGTTATTATAAGTAGAAAACTCGCGCATATACAAAAAATTGTAGTAAAATTTCTAACAAAGTCGAATCTACAATATATATATATGATACATAAAAACTTTCTCTTCAAGATTTCATTACTAAAAGTTCATTACAAACGTATAAATTTGTTTTACTTACATTTTAATTATATCATTTCTATGAATAGAGGTAAAATTCGAAAGAACAGCAATTATCAACAATGTTGAATAATAACGCATATATACCATATTCCAATTCAATTTTTAAAAATGAATGATATACATAATAATTTTTTATAATATACATAATCCGAATTTTTAACGGCGTGCTAAAAAATCATTTAGCTTTAGTTTGAGACTCGGTATGTTGTTGAATCTAAAGCTTTATTTTATCGAGTCTTGTTTATATGGATAATTTTTGCACAGATATGTTTCTGATCAATCCTAAAGAACACCCACTACATGCGTCGCTCGCACTGCTCCCTTTTATTGCAATTTATGTTTGACTTTAAACAATAAGTTATCTTTGCATATTGATAAATAAATAGATAATTAATAAAATATTATTTAAGAAAAATATCTAGCTAGAATTCTTCAAAAAATCGAAAACACATCGTTTTCTCAATAATACCCGTATGAATTATCGTTAAAAATGTGAGGTTAAATCAATAAATGTTTTGTTCGTCGACGCATGAAAATTACGAGTGTACAAGGAAAGCTAAAAAAGGTGGTGAAATCATAACGAACTGTCATCAATCGTTAAGACATGTCAAATCACTTTAATTATAATATCTCTCAGATCGTACTTGACACCTTGTACGTAAAGCCACCCCTCCTCGACGTAATAGAACAGAAGAGCCATCATCCATGCATAGACGCTCCTCCACTCGTGAAATGAAAGCGAGCGCGCGCGCGCGCGCACCCGCACTCAAAACGCAAAGCCGCATTCTCGATCTCGCTCGTGGGCTCCCGGGCTCGCCTGCTCTATTTATATATATATAATGACGGTTGCGAATTTAGATTTAGAAAAATCAGCCGCGCCCGCCTCCTTTGACGGGTGAATAAAGAAGTGCCTTTGTGTGCGTACGTATTTGTACGGGGGAGAGAGAGAGAGAGAGAGAGAGAGACTGCGCGGGACTCGAGAGTATAATATGGCATTGGAGAGACAGAGACGTGTTTACGATCCCCATTTATACGAGCGCAGGGCTCGCGCGTACAAAAGAGCAATTGGTCCCATAGTGCCGAAAAGAAACGCTTCTCTCGCGGGCGGCTGAATACAAAGGTGGTCCCGACCTATATGTATGGGACGCGAGCGCGTATCGTACAAAGGCCCATGCGGCCTCGCCTCTCTCTCTCTCCCTCTCTCCTCTCTCTCTCTATCTCTCTCTGTCACTCTGTCTCTGTTTCTCTCACTAACTCACACACTCTGTCTCTGTCTCACATTGTGTCTCAAAGGGCCATCGTCGTCACCATCGAAGGTCGGGACTGCGCAAGCACGAGTCACATATTCTTGTTGTGTGTGTGTGTGTGTGTGTGTGTGTGTGTGTATTTTTATATACTCGCAACGACGCACCCTTGAGTCCATCGAAAACGGATTTCCAAGGCCCTCGATACCGGGGCTCTTTAAAGCGATCCGCCGCGACACCATTTCTGGGTGCTACTCAATGCTCTAGCTCGCTCGCTCTCTCTCTCTCTCTCTCTCTCTCTCTCTCTGTCTTTCGAAAAAAGCTGCTGCTCCTACCGCTGTTACAGTGCTACTGCTATCGTGAGGTGATGTGTGTGAACGTGTACAGCAGATACACACACACACACACACACACACATATATATGTATATATATATATATATGTATATATATATATATGTATATATATATGTATATATATATAAGTTGTACGCCGCCGACGTCTTCTATCCTCCCCCATCCACCATTTTCACGCTCTGCCGCGCCTGCATCGAGGGGGTGGAGCGGCGTGACATTCTCCCGTCGCTCGAGTGTATAATATATATAGTGTACCGAATCGCAATCGCTCCCCCACCTCCTCCAAACAAAGGGAACGGCGAGGGCTCCTCCTATATGCTCCCGTCCGCTCGTGCAACACCGGTAGGACAATGGCGGATCCTCCACGCACCCCCTCCCCGACCCCCGTTCCCTCGCCAGTCTCTCTGGACCTTTGATTCCCCCTCCCCTCCGTCATGCACTTCTGCATCCCCGGCTGGACCCAGCTCTTCTTTCTCTTCTTTGGCCGTGAGGCGGCTTTTCTTTCCCAGCGCCCCGCGGCCGTCCCGCACAATACCGTGGAAATCCAAAGTGTTTTTCGCCGCGCCACCGCATCGCCGTCCAGTGTATATACCTAGATATATAGTAGCGCCGCCGGCCGCAGAGGACAATATACACAAAGACAAAGCCCCCCCCCGGGGGGGGGGAGAAGTGCGTCCTCTCTGTCGCTCGAGCTCGCTCGCTATTTCAAGGGCCAACGGGCACTTGAAAGGGATGAATCGCCGGAGGGGGCAGGGGGGAGGGAAGTTGTCACGGTGGTCCACTCGCGCGCCGGCACAGAGAGTCGACGGTACCCCCCTCCCGCCACAGTCCGTCGTCCGTCGACTTGCTTGCGCGCTACCGTACGTACGCGCGCATACCGGCGACCACCACACGGGGGGTCTCTCTGCCACTTTTCTGCCCGTATTACCTCAGGGGCACCTCGCATCGCCTCGGCGTCGGCGCACGCGCGACGGAACCTTCTCCCTTTTCCCGTCTGCTCTGCCCCCGCCTCTCCCCCCCCCGCTCCTTGACTTTTCTACGCCGATGCACGCGCGTAAGAAACGGAGTTGCGCACACTCGCGGGGAGATTTTTCTACCTCGAGTTCCGCGGCGCGGTTGTGCCCGCCACAAAGGGAAGGGAGGCTGCTGCGCCGGGTCGACTCGGTCCCACGAGGGACACTGTATAGAGATAAAGGCCGACGGGGCGAGGGAGGGTGAGAGGAGGGGGTGGGCAGAGGGGAGGCAAGAAGATACATTTTGGCTAGAGGGCCTCGAATTTCGGAAGCCCGAGTCAAGTGCCTGCGCCCGGGGAACGTCTTCGGGCTTTGGTGGGCGACCGAGAGTGCGAGAGAGAGAGAGAGAGAGAGAGAGAGATACAGAGAAAGAGTAGAGAAGTGCGTCGGTGAGCATTCCTTTTCGGGGGATTTTGACTGCGCGCAGCCAACTTACAAACTGGTACCATTCGCCGCGAGCGGCCCAAATTACACCTTACCCGCCTGCTTTTATTGCTTGCCTGCGAGCGACCGGCTCCTTCCTTCCTTCTTCTCCCCCTCCCCCTCCCGGCCGCCCTCGCTCGCTCGCTCCCTTTTTTTCCGCCGTAAGAATTTTCATGTTTACCAATTAACGTTTTTTGCCGACGCTCCGCTTCTTCCTTTTTTTCTCTCTCTTTCGTTTGTTTCTGTTCTTTTTTTCCGACGGGGATTCCGTTGCCGTGTGCGCCTTCTTTCACGGCGCTAAGGTGTTTGTGACACCTGCCAATTACGAATACACTGTAATATTTTCTGCTTTGGAAGGCAATTCTATAATATAAACAACGTTCATTGATTATTGCTTTAGGGCCAATTGGTATAATAATTTAATTGATTTTCTCGGAAAGCCTAAATCAGCGCTAAGAGCTGGCCTAATATAGTTTTTAAATGTAAACGATAGATTTTAAAAACAAAAAACGTTTCTTTTACTTCTAATTACAAACGATTATTAAATACATCGTCTTTAAAAGTTACTTTTTTCGTAAATAAATAAATAAATTAATATAAGAAGCTTGATAAGCACGTCGGTAGTTTTATGCATTTATCCAAAACACAAATAAAAGCGTATAAAAATTTCAAATCTCGGACTATGTGGATTCTGTTCACGCCGCTTTTGTGTTTTTGCGGTCTAGAGGTTTGCGGGTTTAGAGTTAGCGTAAGTTTTCGGCTACAGCTATGGCTTCGGAATTGTAATCGCAAAATATTGTCGGATTTGTCGTGGAAGTGCTTATTTTTCAAATGCAGAAGACTCGCGTTACACTAGGGCCAATAATGTTCTGTAGATTTGAATTTTCTAACATAAGGGACATTCTTAACTCCCATCCGTTGTCTTTGTTTTCGTGATCCCGTGATCTCTTTACGTTTCATCTTCTATAATTCTACAAATTTGATAATGATTCGATTTCATGTAGAAAGAGATTTGGAAATGAATGTATCTAAAGTAATTTATCTTTCTAATAAGAAACTTTATTAATAAGAAATTTAATTTTTTTCTTTATGTTTACAATAACTAAAATTATCACATTTGACTTTGGAATGTGCATACACTAAACTTGTTAAAAAAAATTATAAAAACATCAGGAATCAAATACTCTAGAGTGTGCAATTAATCGTATATTAGAAAAAGTAATAGTACAGCAAGTGAAGAACGTATGAAATCGTGAATGAGATTAAATATATACAAGCAAGCAAATTGACATTAAAATATCATAAATTTATAAATATCTGCGTTTTCACACTATCAAAATTTATATGTCTTTTCTTCCTTGATCTATCTTTTTCGTACCACAACCTCTCTCTCTCTCTCTCTCTCTCTCTCTCTCTCTCTCTCTCTCTCTCTCTCTCTCTCTCTCTCTCTCTCTCTCTCTCTGTCTCCCATTCTCTTCGGTCTTAGCAACCAAATCTCTTTTGCAAATCTTGGTAAAAATATTACAACAATGGTTCGTGCATAAACAGACGCCAATTGTGAGGGCATTTTTGATTTTTTTTTTTAGTTTGGATTAGCTCGACTATTGTGCGAATGGGAAACGTGTCGTTAAAATGTGTAACGAGACACTTATATATACTATTTTACAGTCTGACAGCGCGCACTCCCTCGTTATTATACGATTTATTTATCGCTGTCACCTACGGTCGTCGTTTTGTCATTTTGCCATGAATGCGATAAGGAGAGATCGAAGTTGGTACGAGCAAATGATTTTCCAAATAATAGCTGGGCTATATAAAAGTGGATTATCGTAAGGAGTTGCTCGTCTCGTGTTTCCTTTCGATCGTCCAGTATTTCCGATATTAATTTACATCACTGTGTCAGTATTAATTATGGTATGCATAGTTATTTTATTTTCCATTCGAGTCGATAAATTATTACGTAGCACCATAACGTTGATTGTTAGGACTTTTGACAACTTTTGAGAATGAGCTTTTTTTGGGAACCAAAGTTCGCAATAAAATAATAGAAATAGAAATTCCATAGAAAATAGATATGTATAATTCTCATGAAAATTGAAATTTTTCAATAAGACCCTGACAATGCCATCGTGAGACTTTTTGATACATTGTGTAAAAAATGATTGTAAATTCAGGAAGTTTCAGTTACATCGTAATTTCAAAAAAATGTAAGACTGAAACCAATTCCATACAGAGCTATAGAAATTTACGAAGTCCTTTCTAATTAAGCAAAGAAACTTCACTTAGCAGGAAATGAATTAACAGATACAACCTGTGCAATTGTCGTCGCATTAAAAATCGTAAATATCCATTTGAAGATTACCAAATTGAATAATCTAAATAAAAAAACTTCGTCGTCCTAAATGTCTTACTAATGTAGCTAAAATTATAATTATTGTATATGCAACTCAATTTTTATGCATGTATATTGAAAAAAAATCTTTATAGATGTCACTGAAGTTCTAGAGTTAAAAAACTGAAGTTCTGAAGTTAAAAAACTAAGAACAGGGTATTTATATGTTTAAAATTAGAACAGGTGTCTATATATATATATATATATATATATATATATATATATATATACATATTAGCACTATAAAGCCTCTATTTTTGTCTATTGATTTCTTTAGATATGCGACTGAAACTGACTGTGTTCAATCTTCAATTTTTTCAGTATAAATATAAGAACCTGTCTTCACTGAATGACTCGATGATTGACTGATTTATCAACGCCGAACTGAAATCATATGACTAATCGGCTTGTTTTGTAGATGTTTGCCTTATCAATGGATATAGCTATTCAATGACAAACATTTTTTTGTAAATTCACCCTCAATATAGCTATAAATTTAGATGTTTCAAAGTTTTTAATTTGATTTTTATGAAACATGTTAACTATAATAATATTTCCATATTCCTTTCTGATTTGTATCTCATTCCACATATAAGGAAGCAAAATATGGGATTTTGCTGTATTGGATCTTCAACACTTGTTGATGAAAATATCTTTGTGTTCTGCATCTTATGCAAATTTACCCGTCATATGGTGAAAAAGAGCTTAAGGCATTGCCAAAGTTTCATCATTAATACACTTATAATATAGTAGACAATTTGGTTTATTTAATGAAGAAATGGTTATCCTCTGAAAACATCTAAATAATCGCTTTCCGAGAGAACAATCATTTCATGGTTGTTATCGACGGTCAAATTTTTAAAAGTTGCCATGTGTATAGATTTTCTCAAAAGTGATCTATAGATAAATATTGAAAGATTCATTTTTGGACATTAGCTTAATTTACCTCTAAAGACATGGAAAAGTTATATATATACAGTATAAGCATAAAAATTCTAAATTTCTTGGCAATCCTGCTAATCTTCATGAAGATATGAACATTCATTTGATTAAAAGTCGGAAATTAGTAATCAGATGTTTTAACTATTTTTAAATATATCTACTATTATTCTGTCATAATTAAATAGAAGTAAGCGCATGTCCTACGTAACAAAATTCATTAATAACATTTATCTAAGCACGGAGTAATTTTTTTTTACTATTCAAGGAATTACATCTATCTTATTATCAAATATTTAACGACCCAAGAGTAGCACAAATTAAATACAAAAGTAATATTTTTACTCCATCATTCAATTCTTCTACGCGATCGGTTCCCAGTTATTTCTAATCAATTTAAAACATTGATTTGCCCGACAAGTTAGAGCTGAAAATTATTCATTCACGTTTCGAGCAAGATCCTACACGTCGCCTTCGCGTTCGTTTAAACCGATATATATATATATATATATATATATATATATATATATATCTGCTTGGGGATTAGAGGCGAGCCTGTGTTTATAGCCAAGCCGACTTTAAACGATTCCGTATTTTTTACCCTTTCAAAAAAATCCCTGTTTATACGATGCTAAGCATTTTAAATAGATTCCATCCTATCGAGAGAGAAAGGATATAAAGATGTTGCTAGAGGAAGGGGGAGAGAAGAGCAGAGTAGGGGAGTTGGAAGGGAGTGAAAGAGGTAGAAAAGTCTGATGCCATTGTTTTGGGCCGGGAACGTGAGCGGGCGAGGGTGGGGGGCGTCAAGGTAGGTTACCAGGTGTAAGCTGGAAATTCTGTGTTCGGCTGTCGATACGCCATTTAGTGTATCTCAACTATTTATAAAAGATTAGAGTATACAGAAGGAATAGGATAACCGTGCGCGTGCGCGCCTCTATTGTAATACACGGACGACCGTAGATGTTCGAGTCGAGGGAATGTGGGGCCTGCCTCTCTCTCTCTCTCTCTCTCTCTCTCTCTCTCTCCCACCAACGCGGACGGCTCAATAGAAATCCCAATTAATTCGATTCGATTAGTACGGGGGAGGGGCAAGAGGGGAGCAACGACAGGCCCGTGTATATCCGCGAACAAGCGAACGAGCGAGCGATTGACCGACCGACCGACCGAACGACCGCGCGTGTATTATGACTCGACGGAAAAGAAGGAAAAGGGGCAGAATGTAAGAGGTTCGGACGGGGAGGTGAAGGGGTGTCCAGGTGGGGCGTCAGACGCGGGGAAAGAAGGGGCGGAGAGAGAGAGAGAGAGAGAGAGAGAGAGAGAGAGAAAGAAGTCGACACTCGAAAGGATTGTCCGTTTGCCTATTCATTGGGAATTTTCGAAGGGTCCCGCGAGTGAACGAAGCACCCGCGAGTAAGCGAAAGCGCGCGCGCGCGCACACACGAAGCCGTGTTTGACACAACCCGACAAAGGAGCAGCGAGCACGCGAGTTGCAAGTTCCATTGAACAGTGTATATATGTATATATATAGTATTCTCTCTCTCTCTCTCTCTCTCTCTCTCTCTCTCTCTCTCTCTCTCTCTTTATCTCTCACCGGGAGATCCTCGGAACTAAATAAACTCAGCGGCGAGAAAGGAGTGCGCGTCTGCGCGCGAGAAAAGGAAAAATTGATGGGAGGGTACGTTGACGCAGACGGGGTTGAATATATATATATATATATATATATATATATATATATATATATATATATAAGAATACGAAGAGAGGACGACCATGGTGACTACGTTATGCGAATGGGAAAGGGGGGAGGGATAAGAAGGAGGAGTCGGTCGCGCGAAGAGCCAAGACGAGAGAAAGAGAGAGACGGGCAGAAAGAGGGAGGAAGGGAGGGGGAGCACGTGCGTATAAATGCGAGAGGAGGTCGCTATAATGGTCGGCGTCTTTATGATTAGCATTGTGAGCTCCTCGATGAATGTGATTGTTGTACGCGGACGACGTGTGCAGGGGGCTCAGCCGACTCTTTCCCCTACCCCACTTCCCAACCTCTTCCATATCTCCTTCTCGTCCCATCTATACCCGCGCTCGGGTATGTGTGCGTGTGTGCGTGTGTGCGTATGTGTGTGTGTGCGCGGCCGTTGTGTACACCCTTTTCGGGACCGCAAAGGATCACCTCGCGCACATTGTATACGCGGCTCCGACAAGTATGCCGAGCACGCGTGCCGCCTCCCCCGCCCAACATCCAGCCCCCGCCGCCCACTCGCGCGCAGCTCATTTTTCTGCCGCTATGCATAGTATGTACGGGGTGGGGGATCGAGATCGATATTGCACAGGCGCACCCCCGCGTCGCTAGCTCGCCCCACGCGTCTCTCTCCCTCCTCTCTTTCTCCCTCTCCTAAACGGGTCCAAGTGAACATGAATCCAAGGGACACGAGCGCCGGCTCTTGGCAGACGGACGTACACGGCGTCGGGCTCGCGCGCGCGAGAGAGAATTCTCTTTTTCTGTCTTTTATTCTACGTGAGGGGGGGGGGGTAAAGAGGGAAGGGGAGTCCGCGGTCTTTTTACGAAGAGACTCCGCTGCGTGGATATATAGAATTATCCTCTTTCCTCTATCATCTTCGCGAATACACACACGCACGCGCGCGCTCCCACACACACACACACACAGATCTATATATATATATATATATATATATATATATATATATATATATATATATATGTATAGGAACTCTCTTTGCCAAGGTAGAGGGGGGAGGGTTATTTCCTTTCTCTTTTATATTTACGACGTCCTTTCCATACTCTCTTACCTGTATTATATATACATATATATATATATATATATATATATATATATATATATATGCACCTTCTTAAGCTGAGCACATCCATCGCACCGAGTACACCGGCGACTCACCATTCTTTTTACGCGAGAGGTTGTATTGTGCCGTGTTTAATGTAGTACCGTTTAGGCGTGTTTGAATCGACGCCATGTGCGCACTGAAAAAATGAGAAAATAGGGGAACGGTCAGAATGCTATAAGGCTTTGGGGTGATTTAGGTAGCGGTAGCTCGAAGAATGAAAATATAGAGGGTATATAATTTATCCCAAATTTATGTTGTATTTCGATGATATTTTATCGAGAATTTTCAAGCTCTCTGGACTTAGACATATATACGTACATCCATACATATATACACACATACATACATCTTGAAAGAAAAAATACTTTAGAAAATGAGAAAACTGGTTTTATTTTCTAGTTACTCTATATTTTATTATTTCGGAAAGTTAATCTGGTTTCATTTGGAATAAAGATAATAAATGAATAGTTATCATTAAATAATGGAAAATAATTCAATAATTAAAGATAAAATGATATAATATAAATAATAATAATAAAAATGATTAGAAAATAAAGAAACCATAATCGAATGTTCAAAGCATTTATCGTTAATGATCGAGTAATAAAAGATTATAATAAAGATTGTGCAAGCGTTTGAAGGTTAAGATTACAAAAATTAATTTTGAAAGAAAAATGAAGCTTTAAACTGTAACAAAGATATCATACTATTAACATAAAAAAATTAATAAAAACATTATAATTACAATATATTATCATATACTGATAATTAAAAAATGAAAGATCCTATTTCGTCCTATTTTCTCTTCTGCTTGATAACCAGGTAAGATATGGCGGTTTCTCAAGTTTGAAAAAATTTGCTACATGTAATCTAATGTTTTTGATTATTTTGACATTTTAAAAGTACATTTTTCATATTCATCTTACATTAAATAGGTCCGTGGTAATTTTAAAACGTTAATAATAATTAATTCCTCATTTTATTAATCGTAAAGCAATTTAGTAAACTTCAATTTTCATTTTCACCTCGATGTCGCATAACTCAATGTAATATTAGAAATCAATCCAAAAGACATCGTATATTCACTTCCTCATTAGAGATAAATGCATCGAGGCAGGTGGGAGTTAGCGACGAGCTACCTTCAACGACGTATAAACTACGAAAGATTCTTTTATATAACTTTTGTCAAGAACAACATGTACAAAGTCCATTGAGCATTATGGAGTCTGTCTACAAACTGTATGTATATTGTGTGTATTATAAAAGGCGCCGCGAGGCGCGGAATTCTGAAATACCCGCATTCTATCGGCATTCCGCCACTCCTCCCCGATATATATCTATATACGTGGGTATATATACATATTATATATACCCAAGTTCTAACTGTTAGGCGCGTTACTCTCTACAGATACACATTACGCGTATAAAGGACGCCCCATTAAAAGACAGGATCGAAGGAAAAAAGCGATGTACAGCCTGGCGAGCACAAAGGGGCGGGGTGAGCGCGGGCCTTTTTTCGTCCAATGCTTATGCAGTACGCGCGGGCGCTCGGTCCGCCAGCCAACGCGCGCGTATAATAAACGAGAATTTTGTCATTTTCCAAGGATTCGACGCGCGCGGATCAACGTCGCGGCCGGGAGCCGAGAGGAGGCGAGATCACGCGGATAGATGCATCGCGCCAGCGCGGCGCCCTCCAATATTCCCGCTCGCTACAAGATGCGCCTATGCACACACACACACACACGCGCGCGCGCGCGCACACACTCGTTTCGAGGAAAAAGCGACGATCGAGGGGTGTGAGCGGAAAATCGATCAGGCGCATCGGTCCGTGAAAGAAGACGAGCGACACGGAGAGAGAAGGAAGATCGCGCTATACACACACGCGCACGGAATATAATAGGAGCACATTAAGGCAGAAGGAGGCCGTGAAGTGAAGATGGAGTTGTGGTGAGGGAGGAGGCGGGGGGGGGGGTTGAGAAAAATCGGCAGCCGTCCGTGGAATTGAGGATAGAGCGGCAGAAGCAGCAGCAGCAGCAGCAGCAGCAGTACCGGCCGCTATTGTGTAGAGGTGCGTTACAGTATATAATGTACATTAGAGAATGAAAGCGAGACAAGTATAAAAGCCCTCGAAGAGGCCTATACGGTTATAATTGTCGCGGGCGCGCACCTCGAGCCTTCTCCTCCCCGCGGGCGGTCCCCCTATGCCGACGCGGCTACTGGTGGCCCGACTTCCCTCCCTCCTTCCCCCCCCCCTCTATCGACCCGCGGACCTCTCTTCCTTTTTTCTCGCTCGAGCGCGCGCCCTCCGCGGAGCCCCCGACGTCATCCCGCTCTCGTCGCCGAGCGGGTGGTCGCCCGACTTAGATCCGACAGATTCTAATCTGATGCGCATCGCTACGCCCCGAGCTCTATATACGTATATATAGATATACAGTGTATATATATAGGACTCGTCGCTGATCCGCCTCTTATGCGCGTGCGCTATAACGTTGCGTGCGTGATGCGTGAGCTCTTGGTAAACGAGTCGACTGGAATGATACGCTGCTGCGAGTGCGAGAGCTCCCGTCTCTGCGTTGCCCCGTGGCGCGACGGGTCAAGGGATGAAGGAAACGTCAAAGGAAAAGAAAACAAAAATGAGAAAAGGCTTGATCTGCCACGCATATATACTTATATATATATATATATATATATATATATATATATATATATATATGTATACATACATACATACAAACATATTTCTATATATTTATTTGTATTCTTGCTAAAAATAAATCAGTTAATGTTCAGTACATTACTATCGTAAAGTCAACCACTGAGGAACAGTATCTACATATAGTGGCTGATCCAATTAGTGGAGTTGAAAGCTCACCTGTACGTTAATAAACTCATTCGGATGAAAGCAGTAGTTTTATGTGTAAACACTGCGTTTACTCAGTCAATTTTTTACGTTATTTTTTACATATTAACAAAAGAAAACAATGAAGCTTTGACCGATTTAGTCAGCAACAGTTACTGCAAACAATAATTTTCTACTCAATATTGAATTAGTACACGAGTTTTTTGCAGAAGAAAACAATTTATCCCTGTTGCTATATGAACAATAATATATGCATTTATCTTCTCTCAATTTCAATAAGTAAGAATGCCTTAAATGTCTTAAAGATTTTTTTAAATTAATTAATACATATTTTTATCGGTCTTACAATTCAATCCTTGAAGATGAACCTGTTCTGTAGCTGTTCGAAACGTCGGGCATCAAAGGAAAATTTTAATTTAAGGTGGCGGAGGCAGTCAGGTTGTCCTTTGCTAACGTTAAAATATATAACTTAATTTTATTATTTTTATTATTTTTAATATTTTTAATTTTTAATCTAATTTTATTTTAGTTTTAGTAGTAAGTTCTATTTCAGATTCTGCGAGGGTGATCAATATAATATATAATATATAGAATAATATATCTATATAATATATAATATATTATAGTATAACGACTGTAAGACCAATACAAATATTTATTAATCAGATATAATTTACATATATTTTTTAATACCATCTGCTTTGAGATCCGCGATTAATTTTTAAAGGGATAATAAAATTTCTATTACGTATACGAATTCAGTATTTAACTACAGAATTGGTAAATAACTGTTTCACGATAGAAATCGAAGTCAAAGAGGATATCAGAGATATTTCAACGACTTTATTTTCGAGCAGGTGGTGACATAAATTTGCACACCGAATTTGCAAATTGATCACCGGTGAACCAAGCTTGAATGAGCATCAGCCATATTCGAATCAGTGAATATTTATTAATTGAACTAATTGCTTTAGCAATTGCTGACCCATTACTTAGTATAATAACAATGATTAAAATACTTGTTATCATATTTTCTATAAATTATATAGTTATTTACAAATCTGTATCATTTTTGCAAAATCTTCGTTGTACAATACATGCTACCCGAAATCAATTTCTGAAACACGAATTAATCTTGAACAATCGAATTTTCTTTTACGTCTACACTAATTATGCGGTGAAATCTCACAATTATAGCGATTATCTCAGTAAACGATTATTAATTTTTCACTATGCAGAAAACTCAAAATCGCTGGACAAATCAGTGGAAATTTGAACGAACCAGTTCAGAGAGTACGTGTATATAATACATGGTCTAAGGAGAGCGGACGGGAGGATTGACGAGAGACCACCCGGCAGGTCTGGAATAATACGCGGGCGCGAGCGGTGACAAACTTTTTTCTGTCCTTTTCCCTAGCTTTCTCCGTCTTTCTCTCTTTCTCTACCCAAATATATATATATATATATATATATATATATATATATATATACAGAGAATGGGCCCTCCTTTCTCTGCTTCTCCCGCGAGCCTTATACTACTCCACACTTATATATATATGATTTTGGGGCCCCTCTTCCGCGCGCATGCGGCTCGTGCCGCGCATTGTATACACCCCATATAATATAGTCGCGCTCGAGCGCGCTTGATGCTTTTTTTCTCTTCTCCCTCGGTCTCTCTCTCTTTCTCTCTCTCTTCTTTTTTCTTTACAGCGCGCCGCGGCCAGGGCACGCGAGTGCGCGTCGTCAGCTCCGTTGTGTGGTGCGCGCTCGCGCGCACGCGACCCTTTTCATCTCCTCGACCGCGCTCCTTAAACGCGACTCTTTACACCTATATAGTGTCGCATTATACTTAGATTGCGCCTTAAGTGTGCGTAATAAATCTGGGGCCCCCGGGACAGCTTTTGAGGTTTTCCCTTCTTTTCTTCTTCTTTCGCTACATCTCTCTCTCTCTCTCTCTCTCTCTCTCTCTCTCTCTCTCTCACTCTCTGTCCATCTCCTCCTCTCTTTCTCTGCCATTATATGCGTGCGACGGCAATACAGTGGAATTGTGTCGCTTATAAAGAGGGCGAGGAGAGAAAAAAATTAGGATCGAATTGAGCTCGTGACACACAATAACAGGATGTTTCTGTCTTGTGTGCATAGCCGCTCGAGTATAAGATGTGTTCATGTAGATACATATAAATATATATGAAATTTTTCTGGATGATTGATTGATTGATTGTACAGGTATTCGAGAAGGGAAGCTTGTAAGGTTTTGTGTGGATTTAATTTTGCGTAATGGTAGCGTATATATAAAAAACTGTAATAATGGATGAAATTGATGTGAAAATGTTTTGCCTCCCCACACTTACGTTACATCTTTATAGACTGTATATAAGCAAAATAGAAATATACGATTTGCTTATGAGGGGCATTAAGACCCGAGTGATTTTAATGAGAAAATCAAATGCAGTATTGAATAGGATCTTCCATTTCTTAATTAACGGGGAAATAGTTAGATATATAAATAAATATGCATTAAAAATGATTCGTAACTTTGTGAGGAAAAAAAATTTTTTATGTACTAATTAACATAACGTAATATTGAGATTCTTGTCAAATAAATATTCCCTAACCATTATGTAAGAGGAACAATTAAATATGTGTTTATACTATATTCATCGAATTACCTGCATTTTTGGTTTTTCAGTTCCTTAATTAAGGGTGAACCATCGACACCGGTGTCTTTTTTGCCGTATAGGTTAGTATATAGGATTGACTGATTTAATCCAGATTGTATATGTCATTCCCAAAATATAATACATTCTTACTTTCAGGGACGGCACTTACAAGAATATTATAATAATAAGACTATAAGACCGATGAAAAAATTTGTTCAAAAACGGTCGACATAAGTATTTTTTTATTTTAAATTATAACATTTCCTTTAATTTAATTAGATATACAGTACGATTTATTCTATGTGCTTTATCTTTCGATTTTCTCCATATAATAATGTACTTAAATTTATCATTCGCGTCCAATTAAGGCCTACGATCACTAAACAATTATATATTGGTCAGAATTTGAAATTATTTAAATTAAATTATTATTTCTTTAAATTTTAAGACAATATTATGATTGTGCTCAAAACGGAAAATTCTTACTATGCCAAATTTCCAGTTGGCAAGAAGTTCTAATTATGGCAACAATGTACAATATCTTAAACTTCAAAGGACTGGTTCGAATCCACCATCCGTATGTCGCGGTATCCTGATAGCGAGCATCCTTCGAAGATGCATATAAATCCTTAGAATAAAAAACTTATTGAAACTGTCATGTTATATTCTATTAAAGAAACATTATAAAAATTAGATGTCCGGATGTAACCTCGACCTTTGCAGCGACCCCGATAATATTCGGACAGAAAAGTTTATCAAAAGGGGACATTTTTCCTTCAGATTTATTTATGCGACCTCGTATACAAGGAACTTAATATGGTGGATTCGATTCTTCTTTATTCGTGTTTCCGCTCTCCCTCTCTCTCTCTCTCTCTCTCTCTCTCTCTCTCTCTCTTTCTCTCTACCTTTAAAAATTCAATAGACATCTTTATAGTTCACGATTCATTTTAAAAATTGAAATAACTTTTAGAAACAACTGGATGCGCATGTCACATCCTTCAATGTGTTGCTGAAATGACTACGCGTAAATACACCGGGGGGCACTATGTTTCCTGGATGCCATGCATTATAAAATTCCGCGTATACGGATCTGGAGTATTTGGAGGGTCTCTTCTGTAAATCCGTATCCGGTGAATCCTCTAGGGGGGGGGGGCGATAAAAGAGCTCGCTCCTGCCAGTGTGTGCAACGACACCGAAAGACGATATGTTCAAGTTCAACGTGCTCATTACTGGGATAAACTTACTCCTGAGATTCGTAATCTGCCCTCTCATGACGGATTTAAGCCAGCTACGAGAGGACAGTTCCTCTCTCTCGACTAAATTTTGACGTATGTAATGTTGATTTCTTTGCTTTTGTTCCTTATACGCCTATTTGAAGTTTTATGCAGGCATAATGTCATTCTAGAGATGAGTGAATCAAATTATTGAACTTGAAGAGTACGTTTATTTATATATTTATTTTGGCTCTGTTATATTTTTATGTTTATTATATTTGTATTTGTATGGTGACCTAGACAGGAATACCAACTTACGTACTGCTACCATTAAACTATCTGTGATATTTATAAGAATTACTTACTACATTGTTTCATAACATTTATGTACTGAGCTTTTTTGAGTATTTTATCAAATTTTATGTATTAACGAAATATCTTATACTGCTATTTATTGTATTAATAATGTAAGTTATTATGTCGGATTATATCCGGGATAATATTAGAAATAAATAAGCATCTATCATCTAGCTCTCTACACCTTACACACCTTACACACCTTCTTCAGTACTTGCCCACATTGTGCTCCCTCTCTCTCTCTCTCTCTCTCTCTCTCCTCTCTCTCCCGCTTCCTCTCTTCTGCCATCTTCTTCCTCTTCTCTATATCTCGCGAAAAGTCAGCTCTCGCTCTTAAAACGAAGCGCTCTTAAATTCAACCTCCATATATATATATATACGCACACACAGACGCGCGCGCGCACACACACACACACACACACACACACACACACACATATATATACTCGCGCGGCCACAGGGGGAAGGGGTGCGGGCGCGAAAGAGAACGATGGAAGGAGCGGACTATATATATGTATACTCGATTACCAGCGCGCCCACTCGATTCTCGCCTCCTCCCTCTCCCTTTTTCCATCGTCGTCTTTCTCGCGCTCTACTCCGCCGTGCTCCGGAGCGCCCTCGCCTATGTCCCCCGCACGCGAGACCGGTATACCTATATACGCGGGCGCGCAGGCATATACGTGACAAGATGCTATATTCACGCTCGACCGGAGACCACACAAAACCGATCGAGCTTTTGTATATACATATATATATATATATATATATATATATATATATATCCGTGTGTGTTTGTGAGAGAAAGAGAGGGCGGGAAGGATATACGTGTATATATATATATATATATATATATATATATATATATATATATATATGTAGAAGAAGTCGTCTGCGGATTTGGGTGAGCGGGTCGAGGGGGTGAGTGAAACGCTTGTGCGGGCCGTATCTCCATGCGCACCAGAGACTATCGGAAAAGGTCTCCGCGAGTGCCAAGAGAGAGGGAGACAGACACAGAGAGAGACCGAAAGAGTGCTGGGGGAGGGGATCGGATCGGTAACGCGCACCGACCACCGGGAATATAGCAGCCAGGGCGACGCTCGTCATTATCGTTTCATTATTATCCGCTCGAGCGGTCCAGAGTCGAGATTTCGACCGGACGATCCACATAAACATGTTTGTATGTGTGTGTGTGTGTGTGTGTGTGTTGGCGTGCGCCGTCGGATTAAATCCGTTTACCTTGCTCCCCTTCCCCATTCTCACCCTCGCCAATTCCGTCTTGCCCGTTGCCGATGAAATTTTTGGATTATTTTACTGAATATATATATATATATATATATATATATATATATATATATATATATATCTAGGCTCTATTCGATGATGATGAATTCGTGAAAATGCTGGTTTGATGTATATGCAATACACAGATAGCTGCCCCCAAGCGGGCTCACGTCCGTCCACCTATATAGGTGTGGCCGAACATCAAATTGCCTTTCGCTCGAGAAAACTCACTGGTCATATATATATATATATATATATATATATATATATTTATATATGGCGGAAAAGGATGCCGCTCCCGATCTGGATTGCCCGCGCGCAAAGGTGGGCTACGGAAAGAAACGCGGAGAGCGAACGGTTAAAAATTAGCAATTAAAATATCTTATAAAAGAGATGATTCTCGACTGTCAGCGCAGCTTATGTATATATGGTGCCTTGATCAGCGACGTACGAACAGATATTTTAATATATACATACAATTTTGCTTTAAAGTTATTACTCCGCATTTTTTTTTTTTTTTTTTTTTTTTCTAGACCTATTCTTGTATAAGAAACCACAGTAGGATTTCAGACGATTTCAGAAGCGCTAATTAGAATTTTAAAAGATCTCCTGTCTTCCATTCTCTCTTATACTCGTATTTAATTAAAAGTGCTGTCTTGTGGATATATATATATATATATATATATATATATATATATATATATATAACACGGTGTTCTTTGAAATAAAACTGGTGAATTTGATATAACCGAGAATATAACTCATGAAAGTGGAACGATTATTGGCAAGTGATGAAATATTTCGCATTAGAACCACCATTCAATAAAATGAAAATAAAATTGAATAGTGGTATTAAATTAATTATTAAAACTTTTAAAACAGAAAAATTCCAATAAATATCTTATCCTTACAATGTTTAAAAGAGCTTATTTTTCTTATTATATAATATACTAAAAGACTAAATTAATCCAAGTTTTGCATATGTTATTTGTAAATAAATAAAATTTTACTACTTTCATACATAAATTTATTTCAGCTATTGATACATTTTTACAAATAAGATTCTATAACAAAAAAAACGCAGATCATCAATGATTTATCGACGATTTATAAAAACCTATATTTAATGTCGCTCATTGCGATAGAGAAATTGAGTGCTATGTTTAGAAAAATTAATAAATAAAAAAATGTATACCCTTTGAGAGTATCATCAATTTTAGTGGATTAAATGCTCTATGATTATCTTCCTTTTCTTATCATTCCATATTTGATGCCGTTTTGAGTCTTTTTTTCATTTATTATGTCTGCTTATTTATATATAAATTGTAAAATCGATATATGTACTGAGAAGAAATACATACTTTGTCGAATTACTGTTTTAAAGAATCCACTTTGTTCTGTGTAGAAAATAGGTACATTTCCCAATTATTAGTTCCGTTCAGAAGATAAAATAAAATTGATCTGAATAGAAGGCGTAGTATTCATCTATTGAAGTATAATAGCCTGATTGGTTAAATTTTTATGTGGCATATTTTTTCTGTAAATATTTTTCGTATATTTTTCATATGTTATCGGGATAAGGCAATGAAATTTATTATATATTTATATTGTTAACATTAAATTTTAGTGTCCCGTATATCTTAATATAATAACTATCATTTTTACATACATATGTAATAGATAAATAAACTATGTGATATATAAACATTATTTCGTCCACGGCAATATGTGTTCCATTCGCATATTACTTATTAAATTTTTTTTTACTGTTTATTTATTTTTGAAATTGTTTTTGTATTATTATTACATTTTCAAAACTATATTTTCAATTGGTATTGTAGAGCGGCAAAACTTCTCAATTTTTTAAATAAATAAATAATGAATAAAAAAAAATTAAAACAGCTATTAGAAAGCAGTATTAGAAAAAGTGAAATAATTAAAACTTTCAATATTCAAGCTAAATTATAGCAAGTGCTTGGAATCGTCACGATATTTTGCAAATTCGGGCATTATATTTATCGCGTATTATATATATATATACTGACTTTTCAATAACGCAAACTGCATATATAACGGTATCGTATATGCATCAATGCGAAATGTATAAGCGAAAATTAAATTCGGATTTGCCTTGTCAAACACGACGGCATATTGAAAAAAAATAAAATAAAATAATAAACTCTCTACGAAACAAAACCGAGCATCTCGAACCAGTATGTTAAATGATCAGCATGCATCCGTACATACGAGGGGAGTAAAAAAATCCGCCGGGTACGTTTTGAAACCGTGTGCTTCGGTTGAGTGCGAGCGCACGTGCTTGCGTCATGCACAGTTTTTGTTCATGGTCATTACGAGACAGGTCGTGTCATCTTGCCGATTCGTAACCGGCGATTGGTATGAACAATCCAGTATGCCTGGTAACGTGGACCATAAATTTAAGACTCCGATTCCGTTTTGTCAGGAATCTCATTTTGTTAAATGCATATCCAGTCTCAGTCGCGTTCAGTATAGTAATTGTAATATTAGTACTTATAATAATATAAGCTGAAGTATAATCTCTTGAATCAGATTATTTCTACTCCATTTTTCTGATGGGCATCTTTCAGATAATGCTAATCTTTTACAATTAGCATCATACATTTATTAATAGTCCGTTTCATTATATCAAGGAGAACAAATGTTTCCACTTTCATCAATATTAGTGTCGCTCTTTTCTTCTAATTCAGAACACGTCTATACCTGAAAATCTCACGACAGGTATTCCTGATCTGATGCTGGACTTCATTCCAGCTGTCTGTTATGAGTCCGCAAAGACGACGATTCCTTATCTTCGCCTTTACTAATCGTAATTACTTGATCAACTTTCAACTCATTCGGGAAGATTCAATATCACATGCACGAGTTGTAGGTAGTCATCAGATCATATCTAAGGATTGGAAAGGATGTTAATATTTTACGGGAATTAAAACATCAGATTTGGGGCCATTCCAAGCTTTATCCTACGTATGTGCCGATCCAACTCAGATAGAGTAAAGTCGGATTTTTCTCCTTGAGCTGAAGTTCGTTGGCACTTAGTTGAAGTACTACGTGATAATTTTAGCACTCGTCTAACAGAGCTTATTATCTCCAGGACACAAATACCGTGGAATACGAGTTTAGCATACCTGTGACATTATCCTGACTGCTGCAGACAACCACCCCACCAAAGAGAGAAAATGTTAATTTGTGGTTCGAATGGCGCATTTATGGAACCTACTATGGATATTCAGAAATATTTATTCATTGATAGATATAACTCTGTAGTGAGGTGTCATATCGTTAAACTTGTGTGATAAAACTTTATTCATTTCTATATATTAGTAAGCTATGTGCTAATTTCTGAATTAGAGTTAGAGTGTAATTTTGAATTTACTAGTGGATCTAAGGTTAATTCTTATATTTATATTTGTATTATATTATATTTTATACACATTGTGACTTTTATTCAGTGCTACTTACAACCTACTGAAAAATTCATGTAAGACTAAACTTATTGTGATATTTATATATAGTATACGTGTCTTTGATTCTTTTTCTCCAGCACTTAGACAAAACTGCATAGCCAAAGTTTAGTGATTGAGCGACAAAATAAACTGAAAGATATCACTAGAACAGGAGATTAATAAACATTTTTTCGAGTGTCTATTTCTTACACTACTTATTGTAAGAATATACTTTTCACTGCTCCTGAGCGCATTTTGTCTATTCAATTTTCGCAAAGTATTACTGTTGAATCGTTACCTTTCATTAGCTGTTTTTTGACAAAGAGTTGAATTTCTTCATTTCACTTGGAATTTTTTCTAATACATAAGGGAAAGCCTGCATGATAACATTAAAGAACTGTAAATTACTGTTAACTGTATTTGATTTAAGTCTAATAAAACTTCGTTGCTTTATCTCAAGGTTTTGGAGAAAATTACCCTTGGTCAATCGCAAGAGCATCTGCGGTATTGTCGATTACTTCGATCACTCCTGTGGGGTCCAAAGGGGGTCCAAAAAACCTGACCCCATTTGGACAGGTTTTCATTCAATTGAAATGACTTTGTGATAAGACTGCAACATAACTGTGTTATTTGTAACTATGTTATTTATAAAAATTATGGATTGCATACTTATTAATCTCTAATATTGTACCTTTATGTAATATAGATATAAGCTGAACTTACTTTGATATCATTCTGGTATTTTTATTTTTATATATTAACGATATATCCTAATAAGCTATACAGCTTGCAAGTTGTGCTATAGCTTTCCACATATACCCTGAAAATTACTGCTATTTATTCTATCTATATTTTGTTTCGATTCCTTATTTATATCTTATATATGGTATCTTATTTTCTTTCAGGGGAGTGCAAATAAATTTACATCTAAAACTCATTATGGTCTCTTGTTTTTAAATGGGCTGATCCTTCGGAATTCGTTCCCAGGGTTCTATCAATATAACGTCGAAGGCTTACCAGTTGGTCTTGCGCGAGGAATATTACATTATGGATTTTCAAATGTTCAGGTCCTGATCATTTATAGTCCATTCCGTGCCATCTTTTTTATAGTTATGGCTCCGTGATCACTCGAAGTCCAGTCCTTCCCGATGCATCAACGGTTTAAGTGCGTTTGGAGTACCGTGGTCATTCCTTTTATACCGTAGCGGATCCATTAGAAATATTGACGATACTGACCTCCCACCGGGCTATTAAATTTTCTAATTCGCATCTCTTGCGGTTCATATAGGCAAATCCCCATATTATGGATCTGACCAAGGAACTTAATGGAATCAGCAATCTATCCTCGAGAGGCACTAGCGGCAATTAACTTAAATATTACGCCTCTCGACAAGGGAGCGTCTCTGTTAATCTTTAGAATTCTGATTCTTAAGTCGAAACCTTCTATACGCCCATCACGTTAACATGGCCCTCGTAGCGCCAGTACGTTAACACCCTCGTCTGTGCACTTCTGTCTACTTTCCGACACGATCCCGCCTGCTCCTTGAGTTTTTAATTGCCCGGTACATAAAATTGTCCCGCCTGCGATGCGTACACGATCGAAACATCAAAACTTTTCTTTTTTTTTTGCTTGTTTGTTCATTTGTTGATCGCGATATCTCTTCGCTCGCCGCGTATGGCCACGTACATACGAACCTTGAACCGCATCATACCGCGAACAATAAAACCACGCGCACCACCCCGAAGAGCGCGCGTCCGGGGTCGTCCCGAGCGTCTCCTCCCCTCTTCCTCCCCCTAATAGATATAAATTGCAATATCTACGCGCGCCAATCAGTGACAGTGCCGTGCTCGCGCGGATGAAGAGGTGGAGGCATCGCGAGGGAGAGAGAACGAGAGAACGAGAGAGAGAGAGAGAGAGAGAGAGAGAGAGAGAGAGAGGGAAAGGAGACAATGCGTAATGTATTCATCGTGCGGTATATAATGCCCCGGCTCTGGAATACTAATAAGCGCATAAATCGAGGGGCCGCGGCGGACGTGGAGGATAATAAAGCCGCGGCGCACGATGCATAAGGCGCGCGCGCGCGCGTTATCTCCGGCCCCGGGAATCCCTTCGATTGAACTTCCTCGTTCGCAGAGAGACGCGCGCACGCATCAGAGACCGGCAATTATCCGGCGCGTATATACGCCCGCATATAACGGGAAGAAAGTCGAGGGGCGCGGGAGGGAGGGAGGATGGAGCTAGGAGTGGCCCTCGCTCCTTACCCCGCGCGACAAGGCTCGTCGCGCGTTTTCTTGTATTATATTATATGGATATATATATATATATATATATATATATATATATATATATATATGTATGCACGGTGCACATCGGCCGCCCTCTTGTACTCTCTCTCACTCTCTATCACGTTTTCTCAGGTGGGCTTTATCGCCGTCCAAGTATTAACGAGAGACGCGCGGTTCAAGCTCGATATATAATAATAATAATATTAATAATAATAATAATAATAACGACAATAATAGTAAAGCTCCACCCGCGAAGCAATAAGGACGGACTTGCGCGGTGCGGGATCTTATAATATATAATGCGACGAGCGGAAATCGTGATCCCGGCACTCTTACACACGCGTGGCAGCTGTATGGAATCGCGGACGCAAATCGAACGGTATAATTTTTTCAGCTTCCAGTTATGTTTCGTTAATCCTTTTTTTCAAGCTCTTATTGAGAGTTGTATGGGAAGACTACCAGAGCTATGCGAGGAACGATGTGACAGTGACGATGCGATTACTGCAAGAAAGAAGAAAAAAATCTTGAAAGTATATGATAATTAAATATAAAAATCAAGCGCTGTGAAAATTTTTTATTTAAACATTACACGCGCGGCTTAACGATGTTTCATATATACGTGACGGTAATCCCACCACGAACGGGTAGTAATGCTAGAAAAACATTGCTAGTTTATACTGCACAAAAATTGACTATATTCATATTTTCCTATAGGACATTTCATTATATTCGAATATATAATGTAATATATTATTCTTTGATAAACTCGGTTCTAGAACTTATATACGTTCGCGCTGATGAATTTCGTCACTTTCACGAACGCTTGAAATATGTCTTGAGATTTATGAAAGTAGAAATACTTTGGACAATGTAAAATATAATAAGATAAAGCTATTATTCTTAATTATTTCAACAGTTAGTGAATGGTAAATAATTTGAAATATGCTTGAAAGTTTGTAAAAGAAACATTAAATGTATTTTCGAAATAAAAGTTTGCGTGTTTGCATGTATGAATTTAGAATAACTCTAATGGAATTTCTATTTTGAATCCCAATATGTGAAGTAAATTTACATAAATTTTTATTTATGTCAGATTATTTAGAATAATATATTTTTATTGAATAACTGTTATTAAAGATTATTCATATAATTTTTCAACTGAAAAAATATACAAAATATACAAAAATATACAAAAAAATATACAAAACTCTGAACGATTATACTTATATTTCATTTATTCAAATATCAGGAAATAATATTTAATTTTAACCGTATCTAAGAAAATTCGTACAATGTGATTATTATACTACATCAGAAATTATTAAAATTTATGATATGCTAAACTATTCTGCATGAAAATAATAGTATAATATCAATGTATTGATCTAATTGATGTTATCAACGTTAAATAAATTCTATACCAAGAAAAATATTTTCTGTTATTCGATAAATATTTCTTTGAATTTTACCAAGAACATGTTTTCTTTAATTTATTACAAAAATATTTAATGAATTTAGGATACATTTACTTCGTATAATAAACTTCTCTTACACAGAATCATATATTGTTTTTAATAATTAATTTTAAAAAACTTGATACTGGGAAAGATTCGTTTCGATGTGTGAATTGAATATAAAAATTTAATTAAAAGATTTAAATATATTAAAACTTTTTTTAATAATTACTATTATCAATACATGATTTTATATAGACAAATACGAAGTTTGTCATCATAGACGAAGGGATGTGGCATAAACAACTAAAGACCTAATATAATGGAAATTCTCTGCGAAAAGTAATTCTACACCGATTCATATTTCATCGCTCGCAATGTTTGATAAATAATGAATAATGAAATAGATTAAAAATAAATTATTATTAATGTATCGATTAATGAATTAATATCACTAAAATGTCTCAAATATAAAAACATTATTTTATTATTTTACTCCTTATCTTTACTGTGTTGCAATACAGATTATTATAAACTATTATACATTTTATTTATACAACTTCTATTTTTATTAAATCCGTTAAGGAACAATAGTAATAAAAATTTTAATGACAACCAGCTGATACTTTTGAATAAATTGGAAATCTAGAAAATTTAATTCGATACATCAAATTAACTAATTAACATAATTAACACTTATAGATATTTAGCTTGTAATTATTGTATCAAATGAAAATCTTAAGAAGCTTTGTATATATATATATATATATATATATATATATATATATGTATATGTATAAGCCAAAATGGCAGTTCCCGTCAGCCGTATTGGGCTCGATAAATTTTTGCGTGCGATTATCCGATCCGCTGCCCGTCGAGCACATCCGAAACCAACGCGAATATACATGCCTATACGGTCCAGGGCGAAACTTTATATGCCAAGGCGCGACTTATGTACAAGCGAAAAGAAAAACGAAAACAAAAACAAAAACAAAAAAAGAGAGCTGGTCGAGGTCGCGCATTCTTGGCGGAATTAAATCCAGCATTAAAAAAGCGGGCATCGAGACGGAAAAAGCTCGCTCGGGATGCAGACGGATTGATGAAGCGAGAGCTGAGCAAGGGAATTAAGAGTCCAGGGTCTCTGAGGCTATATTATATATATATATATATATATATATATATATATATATATATATATATATATATATATATATAAACGTTAAGAGATCGATCGACGCCCCCAAAAGCGTATCGTTGTCTGGTCGCGAGCGGGGGAGTCTCGGTAGTCTTTTACAATATGTATATATATACATAGATAAGTTGTGCTTGTATATATATAGATATTGATATATTGGTAAACGTCGATTTCTGCACAGGGGTCCCAGCGCCCGTCTCTGTGTATACGCGAGGGGGAGGATTGCGCCGCTGCGCGAGGCACATCGGCAGACGCGCCGATGAAGAGGGACAGAGGCGAGTGGGCGAGAAAGAGGGGGGTGGGGGCGTTAACGTGCGCGCGCGCGCGCGCGAGCACGCTAGCGCGGGGTTCCGGGGATTACAGGTTTGCGGAGTAGATCGAGATCTGAGAGGGCCCCCGGTATGCCGATCGAGCGGACGCGACGGGGACGGCTCGGCGGGCGAACCGAGGCCCGCCGACGGTTCCCACACGTCGCTTAATTGATCGATTCAAAAATCTTGGTGATCGCCCGGGGATCTGCGCTGGAGCATTTACCGACTCTCTCTCTCTCTCTCTCTCTCTCTCTCTCTCTCTCTCACTCCCTCTCACTGGCCCTCCCCCCGAGAGAAGTGTGTGCAAGGGAATTTCAACGTCTCCTTCCTTCTTTATTTTTAGTCCTTTCGCTTATATAGTTTCAACTTTGGCCGGGGATCCATAATCGTACCCCTCCCCGACGATTTGCCCGGACCGATTCGATCGTGTATGTGTATATATATATATATATATATATATATATATATATATATATATATATGCGAACGTGTCCACGCGCGCAAAGAGAGAAAGAGAAAGGAACGTATATTAGGAAGAGAAGAGAACGAAACGATGAGAGGCGAAGCGGTAGGAGGGGGAGGAGAAAGAAGGGGGGTCCGCAAAACTATTTGGCCCAGCTTCTCGAATACTCTAGTCGAATGCGCGCGCAAAAGTGCAAGGGAGCGAGAGAAGAGAGAGAAGAAATGGGAATAGGGAGGAGAGGAAGAGAGACAGGGCCTGCCGAATATTTCTTAAGATTATGACGTCAGGCTGCCAGTTAGTCCCGACTTAGCGGTGTAATCCCCTCGTAACGCATGAGAGAGAAAGGGAAGGAGATAGAGTGCAAGAGAAAGATAGCGGGAGAGAGAAGAAATATCGCACCTTCTCTTCTCCCTTTGTAACTCTTTCTTTTGCGGCCTCGCCCGCTCTTCTGCGGCTTCGACAATGTACTAATATACCCGACTGCATCGCCCGTCGGCGGCTACGCGCCCGCACGCGCGCATCAGAGCTTCGCAAGTATTAGCGGAGCTTTATGCGTTCTTACTTAATAACCGACCCTCGTTATATATATATATATATATATATATATATATATATATATATATATATATCAATGAGGAGAGCTACGAACGTATATAGACATAAAGAAACGATTGAAACTATATTCGAAAGTGAGAGATAAGAAGTCGGAAAGTCTGTCGCATGTAGTTGTGAAATATTTGCGACGAGATCTTGCGCAATATACTGCGTAGTTAGTCAATATTTATATTTTATTTCTATGACCGAACATTTCGTACTACGAAATTATGAAATTGACACTAATTAACGATCTTCCAGTCGTCGTTCGAGTTTTCGAGGAACGACGCTATAAAGCCTTGCTCGATGAGCTTCCGATCTAGGTCAAATGCTTTAGATTGAATCAAGTGGTTTTATAAACACGGCGGAATAAATAAGGAATACCGATCGAATAAAATATGCTCAGCGATTCTGAAATAACTCCATTGTGTTTTTTTTTCTCTATATAACTTTGATGCATATGATAATATACAGCTTATGCTTAACAAAAACCACATCCAATAATCGGTAAAGGCAAAGAAGCCGTTCATTAATAAAGCATTAAAAAAAATTCTAACTAATGGTAAATCGTTAAGATCTTCACATTGGCATGATGATTATACGTAGTTTTTTATGCGTATTAATTTTAGGGTGTCTCGTTCTAGATTACAAGCGTGCACTCTTTAGTCAAGTGACGTTGACCCATCGCAGGTACGGAGCACGATTTTTCTTCTTATCTTTATAGAAATTGCCCTAAGCCATACTTCTGTCCGACTAGATTTGCGTAAAATAACCTTTAAGAATTTTTATTTGCGAAAACCGTGTCCGTTTCTGTTCTGATACTTCTCGTGCATCGTTCATTATGCATAATCGAGCTGTCTGACATACGTGCGTACACGAGATCGGTATCGCATCGGAGGCAAGCATCCCGGCAGGTGGTTGCAACGCTAACCGTAGATCTTGGGACAGCACGAGTAGAGTGTTAACTAAATCTGGGACCACGATCCAACCTCTGACAAACGAAAACAATTATCCCACGTTCAACTCACCCGAGGAGAAAGCCAACCTGGCAATATACTTGGTGAAAACTTTCACCGCGCATAATAAATCCCGAACACGCCCGAATTAATTTGCGAAAAGGATGAAGAAAAAAATCGTGAATTATCTTACTTCGATTTAAAAACGAACTCATAAGTAAATAATCAGCCAGTAAAAGCGTGTTAGAATCTTTACTTAAAAGGGCAAAAAATTCTTCAAAGCTTCAGAGCCCGAAGAATATTAATAAATAATCTACTTCATAAAACATGTAACGCAATGTCCAATACATTCAATGCATCTTAAAAACTTTACCGTTTTTCCATAACATAAACATTACAGTAGTTCTAGTCTTTCAATAAGCAGGCAAGAACCCTACATGATTTGCAAAGTTTTTCGTTATTTTTCTGGAGTCACTAGAGTAAAGTCATATCTCGAATCAACGAATCAACGCTACTTAACATTCATTTTAATAAAACGGATTCAGTAGACTCATTATACAACTTCAATATATAAAGTAACGCTAAACCGGGATATCGTAAGAAGTTCATAATTCAAACGCCCAAGTAAAAAAGACTTAACTTTTGATTTGATGTAATTGAATTTTTTTCTCAATTTACTGAGTAAAGCTCTCGACGAAATGTTTTTGTACTATCCTGACAAGCACATTAGCAATTATAATAATAATTTACTAAGAGTGGAACAATTTGCTTGTCGCGATTGAGCTTCCAAATAACACCGCGTTCTCAAATTAACCAAACGTGTAACTAAAAACTGTAATCGAAAATAGAATACCGAGCCCGTTTTACTTGAGATAGCGAAGGACTTTGATAACATCTGTTCGGAACGACTTAGTCAGAAAGCTACTTAAATTAAATATCCTGAAGATGTAACTTAAAAATTCAAACGTATAACATAAAGTTAGACGAATTACCAACGGTGTTCGTCAAAACAGTGTAATTAATCCTATCATTTTTATCTTTGTAGCCTAGTACTTTTTATTGTTGTCCAATTTCTATCACAAAATGTATAATTGATTCAATAGTCAAGAGAGTATTCTGTTGAAAATTAGTATATATATATATATATGTATATGACATAAACGAAACACATTATGTATTTCCCTCCTTAATAAAAAGACTATCATTTTTTATTCAATTAGAGTAACTTTATAATACCTTGAACTCATTCCTCCAAACTCAGTGTTCTTAAACTTGCAGTAATATAATACCAGTACACACATAATCATCTGTCTTCTCTCTCTATCTTCATCTCTCTCTATCTCTCTAATCCGAGCGTTCAATATTTTTTTACTTTCAGCAGCGAAATTACAATGTCTATGAATTCCTGAGATCATCGTTGCTCCGTTCCGAATAAAATAAATCGTTAGCCGATTCCTCGATCTACATAATCAAATTCCTGTGTCACTCGCCTACTGATTCGGCCCATACTTAGATTTCGTCTTTATTCTCGACCTTCGCTACTTCTTGTACAAGAATGTCCATTCTCTAGTTCACTCGAGTAATTTTTCCACTTAAAAGCATCTTCTATATGCTTTCGAAAGCTTTGTCATAGCTCCTAATCCAATAATCCAAAATTTACAAGCTGTAAGCGTGAATTATTGTTTCGAACACCGCTGTAGATGATAGAATACGACCTTTCCATTTGCTGAACCATCTTTGTTTTCTGGGATTCTTTATGACACCATATTTTTTACAAAGGGAACAGTTTTTTTTAAAGATTATTCTGTATTATTCGCTTTTATTCTTCATTCACATTAACGACGCACTTTTCTCTATAACTTTTCTTTGCAGAACAGCAAGATGGTCAATCACACGAACTCGGTTCAAGGTGGCATGAACAGATGGTGTGCAATATACAGAGTCAGGATCAACTCGTCGATATCGAAATCTATACTATTCAGCAACAAAAATACGGAAACAAATTAATTGCGCCCCATAAAAATAAACTTACTTAAGAGGAATTAAACCAATTCTAGGATCGCACTGGATTAATTGCTGATGCATTCACTAAAGCATTCAATGACAACTAGAAATTGATTAAACACATCCAGTACTACATCCATAAAGTAGCACTACTATTCTATAACCAGGGAGTTTTACAAGTAGAAATCGAGAGAGAACCAAAAGAATGTCATTCTAGAAAAGGGCATTCTAGAAAAAATCCATTACTATTAACAAATCCAAAACACCATTCTCCAATCTGCGTTCTTCTTGAAATCTATCAAGATAATATAGAATAATTTCAGACTATTTATAGTCTGATAAATCAACAATATAGAACAGCTTATGCGTATAGATAACTATATGCTATACTTTAACAAATATTCTAGGGATCTAAAAATCATGCCATGAACTAAAACCTATTATATGTTTGTGTGTATATATATATATATATATGGAACATCAAGAGATAGGAACCCATGCAAAAACTTATCCACATTGAACTTAAATACTACACTGTAAGCTTCGAAACTAAACTATACGAGCATACGTAATGTCTATCAGAAGCATTAAATAATTTAATCTTTAAAAAGGGTGAGTAAGAGAGATTGTTTTAGATATTTTTACTATAAGAATATTTTAGTATAGAAACAATTAGAATTTGATAAAACTCAAAGCTTCTAACTTTAAATTGGCAAATACATGAATGGAGAGTAGGGTTCTAAAATGCCAGATACAGAAACATATTAAAAAGATAAAAATAATGATATAATAGTATAAAAATAATAATAACATAATTTCACAATTTTAGGTCATGTATATCCTAAGTAAGAGAACTAAATAAGAAAAAGATATAATATAAACAGTGAAAAAACTTTAGGATGTCAGGTAATTGAAATATTGTTCTAATGATTGTCAATTCTTATTAGCAATAATTGTCAATACCTAAAAATTTAATCACACAATAGATTATCGTATTTCCTCCTACATTATATTATACTGTACCATCGTCGGTATCCTCGCCGGCGTGGCCAAGTTGCCATAGCGAGTCCTTGCTATATATACACATTCTGTTTTTATTTCATGGCTAGGAGGAAATTAGCCGAGGTGTCACTTTATGGGGCGACATCTTGAAATTAGGTCCGTACAATCCATAGATCAGCTGCTGGAGACGAAGAAAAGGCATTTATAACTCTTATCCGTATTGGTTTGCATACACTTACATTCTTTCCGCGCGAATATGCATATTCAAATAAAACGAAACGAGCTTAAAAGAAGCGGGTCGACGGGGAAGGAGTCAGGCGAAAAATGCCGAAAACCACCTCGAATGCCCGTGCCCGCGTTTACATACATACATACCTACATACACACACACACACACACACACACACACACACACACACACACACACACACACACACACACACACACACACACACACACATATATATATATATCTATGAGGTGGCGATTTTTATCTTTACTGCGCGGACTCGCGCGCACGGTAGAAGGCGCGACGAAAGCCCCCAAAGTGCAGTCACAAATATTTCTCTCCTCCCCGTTAGCCACACGATCGTGCGTATCGACGACGCGAACCTCATATCGTCCTTTTTCTCCCTACAGCCGGAGTTCTTCAAGCGTGTGCGCATAATATATATATATATATATATATATATATATATATATATACAGAGCCGTTCAGCGTTTCCAGCCGCCGATAAATAATTCGAGAGAAACGCTTTCTCTCTCTTTCTCTCTCTCTCTCTCTCTCTCTCTCTCTCTCTCTCTCTTTCGCGTCGGTTGCCGAAAAACCCGCTCGTGCTTGTCGCGCTGGACTCTGATGGTATATATATATATATATATGTGTGTGTGTGTGTGTGTGTGTGTGTGTGTGTGTGTGTGTGTCGGAAAGGCAGCGAGGCCGAAGGTGCGCCGATGGTTTTGCTCGCTCGCGCTCGACTCCCGGCGACGACGACGGCCCCGGTCCGCGACGAGAGAGACGACACGGATGTATAAGAAGCGGGCGCGGGCGCACGCTCGCAGGATCGCCCAAGACTTTTGGACCTGATGGCATAGCCGGCGGTACGCGAGCGCGCGGGTAACTCGATATCCGCGAGCTGAGAGGGACTCTGATGCTTTTGGGGACCGTCGACCGACGCTCTCTCTCTCTCTCTCTCTCTCTCTCTCTCTCTCTCTCTCTCTATCCTTCTTTTGGTCTTTCTCTCCCTGCGCAGCTCGTAAAATCTCGCTGACTGCTCTTCGCTCGTCTGTCACTGTGGCGGCATGGCAGCGACAATACCCCCGAGAAGGAGTTCGTGCGAACATTCTCGTTCCTCATCGTCTCGCCTCTTTTCCCCCGCTCCCTCTCTCTCTCTTCGTTCCTGTTCTCTTATATACATTGCCTTTTTTATCGTCACTTTTTTTCGGCTATATACACACTTGGAGATCTGGGAATTTGCGTATCTCGGGCCAATCGCACTTTTTATCGCGTCCTCTTCCTCTAGAACTACACGGGGCGATCCGCGCATATATGCAAATGGCCCCCGGGCGGAGGACGGTTTTAATATATATATATATATATATATATATATATATATGCGCGCGCGCGCGCGTGTGTGTGTGTGTGTGTGTGTGTGTGTGTATGTGTGTGTGTACATTGGTTCAGGGCATCAGGGGAACACGGAATAATTTATTCCGCGAATTAACTTTTTTAAATTCATAATATAAGTATATATAACTACCGTTTGGGCGGATGTAATCGGTGCAAAATCTCGAATTTAAATACATTAATTAAATTGAGCAAATAAAGTTGTAGAATTATGTGCCTTCTTTACCTTTTGTGTGGATATAATGTACACTTGCACAGACATACATACATACATACATATATACAAACATACTTATATTGGGTAGATAGTGATAATTATACGCTTGATAAACTTAATAAATTAACTTTTATCAGGAATGTGTACAGACAAATTATTTAATATGTTTTATCGTTCACTGGACTATTAAATATATATAATATTATGGATGTTCAATCTTAAATCAATAGGCTACTTCTTTCTCTTCTATCGAATCGATTAGCATTTTTGAAAAAGTTAATTTCACTAAATGTTTTTTCTCAATTTCTTTTCATATTTGTTTCTATTTTACAGTGCATATGCTAGATCGATATGGTGCAATCAACCCCACATCCTTCATATAAAAATACATATAATCTATGTCTTGAAGAAATATCTTGAATAAAAATCGTATAACACGATATAATTGAGACATAAAGAAGCTTTCCGAAATCGTCGTACCGATTTTTTCAAGTAGCACAATACAGCTACGATACGGTCAACTCTTCGCTCGGTTTTTTTCAAGAAGTTTCCAATTTCTTCACGAGATATTGCGCGCGCATTATGGCATCGAGACTATTCCGAGGATCCATTCTACATGCGATCGCGAATTTTAAGGCGACGAACGATCAAATTTAATACATCGCCAATTTAATTACACCTCTCCCTGTACCCACATACATAAATAATCTAAAAATCCGCGAGAGCCACGCTGAGCTTCAAAAGGCTCCCGGACGAGCAGACGAAAGGAAGAAAAAGGTGTATGGGACGAGTGAATAATAATTAATTGGCGTTTAAAAAAGGAAACCTATACACTCCTAACAATGGGACCGCAGACGCGAGTTTTTTTAAAAAGGCCGTTCGCGCGAACGTGTGCGCGATCGCGGACGTCATCGACTGAATTATATTACTATACGTACCTTCCGACGAGACGCGATCCAGCACAATCGTGTATATATACTCGATATATACATACGCAAACGTATACAGGTACGAATGCATATATATATCTACGGAAGCGTATAAAACACCGACTGCCAATCGCGCGAGTTTTGCCGCGACTGATGTATGTATATAACGAAGCCGGTCGATTAATCACGGATATAATTGATAGGTCAGTGATAAATCGCGGAAGGATCGGCTATTCGTTACGTTCGCCGCGTATTTTATAATATATAGAGAGGATTTCGATTTTTGAACGAGCTCGCGTGAGTAATGAGACGCGCAGGATTAGATGGATTAGAGTTTCAATTATATGCGTCCATATATATATATATATATATATATATATATATATATATATATATATATAAAGTGTCGGTTAGGATTTTGTCGCCCCCAGGCCAGAAATCGATACTCCCGATACTTTTTCTATACCTTTCATCTTATACATATGTAGATAATGGGGCACATGCCAACATATCCAAGCTTTACCCCGTATATATATGTGTGTATATATATATATATATGTATATGCACACGAATCTTGAATAATAATAATTATTATTATACGCGCAAACTTCGCGCGGAGCCTCGCACCGGCTTGCCCCGCAGGCTCGATGAATTGTCAGGCTAATAATTTATGTATATGCGCGCACGGTTTTAACGAATCGACAAGTTGGCACGGATTTGCGTCCGAGGGGAGGCAGTGAAGAGATGGCGCGCCAAGTTTTTGAAATTATGAAAGAACGCAAAACCACCCTGCGCCCTCCCTTCCCCTTTGGTTTTCGAAATAATTATATGCACCGTTTCGAGTGACACGAACGTATACTATACGCGTGCTTCGATATTATAAAGATATTTGCTATTCGGTAATGAATGAGGATAAATATACGGTAGACATGACCGTTAAAAAAAAAATTCCATTAAAGTTTTGCGATTTATTGGTCGAATATACTCGAGCCATATGCGTTTTTTCGAGCATTATATTCAGGTTTGACTAAAATTTATTGCTATTATCGTTTGATGGCATCGATTCAACCTACTTCCGCGATAGCTTTCATTTACACGCGTCCCGCCATTACTGTCAGGTCTGAGGCGCGCGCACGCGCACACACACGGGCCGAAAAAACAAATAATGTGAATTTTTCATTTTGCAATTTATTAAACCATCTTCTCGAGCAGCAAGATTAATATATATATATATATATATATATATATATATATATATATTATATATATATATATTTATATATAAACCGATCGCACGTGAACAAATCAACGTTTTCTCCACCGAATCGTTGGACTTCACACGGTATTCAGGGTGGATGAGGCAGGGAGTAACCAAAAAAAAAAAAAGAAAAAAAAGAAAGCAATAAAACAAGACACCATGTATACGCCAGTCTCCGTGCGCGTCTATAAGAATATATGTGGTACACGCCTTTAGACAATAGTAAGCCGAGCATCGCGGCTCCGCGCCCGCATACCAATCCTAATTGAATTACAACGATCGCTATGAGAACGCGCTTTCGGGCCAGATTGCGGTAGTTAGATAAGGAGGGTAAAAATAAGAACAACGAAAAAAAAGGAGAGGGAGAAGCGACGACGCGAAAGAAGGAAAGAGCGAGAGGTCCGAGGTGGAGGAGGAGGAGGACGACGAGCAAGAAGAATAAGGAAGGAGCGAGAGGGGGGCTCCGAGTGCCGAAGAGATTCCTTGGAATGCGCTGCTCTGCGAAGTACCCAATATTAATAATACCGACCAAACTCACTCGCAAACAGGTATATATGTATGTGCATGATGCGATATAGGTACATACACTCGATCCTCTATACTTGCACGAGCGTTGGCCGAAAGAGGAAGCGGGCCGCTCTCGGGATTTTCGTGCGTGGGCGTCGCGGACCTTTCTCTCCATCCCTTCCTCTCCCTCCCTTCCTCTCTCTCTCTCTCTCTCTCTCTTTCGCTCTCGCTTCCTTTCTCTTTTTTCTCCCTATATCTTTCAGAACGTAGTCTGACCTCCGACCTCTCTCCCTTTATACCCCCTCTTACCGCTCTTTATCGATGACTTCTTCTTCTTCTTCTTCTTCTTCTTCTTCATCCTCGGTGGGGTTGAGAGCGCACCCACTCGCTCGTCCGCGTGCAATTATCCTACGCACGCGTGGGCCACCTTTCCTCCTCCCCTTCTTCGCTTGTTCTCTTTTCCTCTCTCCCTCTTTCTCTCTCTCTCTCTCTCTCTCTCTCTCTCTCTCTCTCTTTCGCTGTCTCTCTCTTGCTCTCTGTTTATTTCATCCGTAAGCGAGCGGAAAGCTAGCCGCCAGGACGAGAGAAAAGTTTCATATATATATATATATATATATATATATATATATATATATATATATATATATATATAAAGTACCAGTGACTTGCACCGCCGCGCTGCTCCGTTGCGCAAAGGAGAGCGTGCTGTTACTGTATTCTTTCTATACTTACGAACTTGATGTTCGGTGAATTGTAGCATGAAAAAAAGGAAACATAGATACCGATATTAGAAAATATTCCGACAAAGTTATCCTATTTGTATAAAATTTAACGAATTTAAGCACTTCACAGAATTTAACATAATTTCTCACAATTTGCAATCGTAAAATTCTAATACAATATTCGTTAAATATAAACATACAATGAAAAAATATTATATTAAATTAATAAATATTAATAATAATTGAAAAAATATTAGGTGTAGATATAGATGACAAATTTGATCCAGACTGAGTCAAGTAATTGTGATTAATTTCATAATAAGCTCTGCAAACTTTTAACGCTCTTCCACTTCCAAGATATGCTATTAAAAATTAGTACTTTCCTTCTCATTAAGTTATACAAACGGTGTAATTAGAAAAGAATGTTTGATATACTCCTTTTATATGCCTCAATTTCAAAGGTAGAATAACATTTCAAATAAAAAACTTCAGCTTAATTATCTTCTCATCAATTTGATTCAGATTTGACATTCTTCAATTGAACCAATAATGTTTGATAGGTTGATCCTAGTTCGATTAAAATTTATGTAACGTTCGGGAATATTTATTATATCTTATACTTATTTTTAATAATGAAAACAACAAGTGTACTTGAAATTTTGTTTCGAACGGTAATATCAGTTGAATTAACTTGAATTAAGGAATACAGAATTGTTCAAAATATTTCATATGTGTTACAACCTTCGGTGAATATTGAGAAATCATAAGAACTTGCTTCACGCAAGACGTCTACCCACCTATTTGAAACGACTATAATGGGATGTATATACATATAGACCTAATAGAAACAGAATATACAGGACAAAGACAAGAGGTTATATTATCAACGTATTAATGGTTTTCAGCTTTAAAAATTGATTTTCAGGTGCGTCGTAAATATTATTAGATTAGAAATGAATAAATATTAGAAAAACTGAATCAATATTAGCTTATAGTAATGAGATGCAATGCAAAGGCTCACCATATATTTATGAGAGTTATGGCAGAAGTGGCAAGGGAAAAATAATTTTGAAGTAAATGTAGATTCCTACTTGTAGAATAAGCAATCCGCATCGGATCATAGTGACAATTACATTTAAAGTCATGTTTTAGGTACCATGAAAGTTTAACTCCACAGAAACCGTTCCAAACAATATATATCTTGCTCTGTTCTAACCTACTCTTATACAAATAGAAGGGTTAGAATTAATCATGAGCACAAGCATTTTTTATTTGACTAAAAGATTTGATGACATATAATTACTGCTCTTGAAGTGAATTTGAAATGTTAAAGTAAACGAGATACTATGATTTCCACACTTATAACTTTAACCGTAGACCTGAATTCGATTAATTTACTGCTACTGTTGAATCCGGAGAAAATGAAGTGGCTGATTACATTATTTAAGTCATATATATGTTACCAAGTCTTGATGAACTCTTTGCTACAGATTTACTGTAAAAGCTGAATTCAATTGATTATAAACATCTTTAGAGAATGCGTTTCTATAGATTATTTGCAAGAGGTTAGGAATATATCTAGGGGAATATATCTATTTCACTGATAAAATCTTTAAGAAAAATTATTCTTCTGTCATAGATTTTAGTCAATGAAAATATGTAGTGATTACCGCGTCAAAAAACAGAATGATGATATATTTACTTCTTAGACAAAAGCCTGGTTTAGTCAGATCTAAAATTGAGAAAGTAATAATTGCGAAACAGATTGTAATTAGTGTTTTCATATGTTTAGAGTGTGCCTTTATTTGATTGTTTAGCATCTAACAGCTTGTTACCATACCATAGGTCAAGAGAAGTATGAAGAAATTTTGGTAGATATCCATACAGAGCCCACTGGAAAGAGTTAGTAAATTCTATAAGAACGAATTTCTGGATGCTAAACAGACAAAACAGATATGATGGCCTTCCATAGGTACAAGAGCAAGATGAAAATAGATTAACTTCTGGGAGCATAAGTTATAGTATGCAAAGTATATTAAGTATCTATACCAAAAATAGTAAGTACAGTCTTTCGGTGCACAACTCTACAAATAGTCATACTCCCAGCACAAAAAGTTCTGCCGGGCACTCTTGCCTTATGCGGGCGCGGCGTTTCGCTAAACACCAAATCCTATTTTCTGTGCGTGCTTGTAAGAAACATGTACGATCCCTATCATTTTAGGGTAATCTATAATCAAGAAAAAATTGACACATATATAATCAATGTATCCAATAAAATAGTCCATATGCATATTTATTTTCTTATTTTATAAGAAAACAAATTAAGAGTTTTGACTCATTTTCAATATTATGGATAGTTTTAATATTTAATCTGTGACTATAAGCAACTCAACTAAGAATAAGTTAATTAATAACTAGGACAAACGTAAGGCCAAATTAATCCTTGCAATCTTAAGGTGACCAAGTAACTAACTAACGTTGCTGTAAATATCAAATGGTCCAGTAACATTTACTACAGAGGCAATAAAGAAGAAACCACGGATCATTTACACAATCACATGCCTATTTTATTCCAATTGTATGGCATATTGTGAAAAATGTCTGTGGTCTAAATCATCAAGTGTTTCTGAACTCATAGTACGTTAATTTACTTAATTTAATTAATAATACATAAGTTTAATATCTTCCGAACGGGTGAGTATCAAAGATCTTTCGAACACTGACAAGAATCCGGCCAGGCACGAAGATCACTAGTACCATTAAGTCATCGTTGAAGTGCGCACTTCACCCAAATCAGAACGAAAATACCGATTTTGCGGGACAAAATATATCTACAAGCACGTGCGAACAGGCGGCTATGAAGCATAGGTATGTGTTTATGAGGGAGATGTCACAGATTGTATTAATGGATTAGAGGAGCCCGAGCTACGTATATACGTATGGTAGAGGTCCGGATCGGCGGGCGACCGACAGACGTAGACGGACGTATAATATACGCGCACAACGAACTCCCCGTCCTTCGAACGGTGCATATATATAGACGCGCGCGCGCGTGTGTGTGTGTGTGTGTGTGTGTTTGTGCGTGTTGTTTCTCTTCCGCGACGATTTGGAAGGTGGGATTTCTGCTTCTCTCTTTCTCTTTCTCCCTCGCCGAGGCGCACCTTTTGCGATTAATAACACCGCGGCGATGCGATTCGCCAGCGCACAAAGGTTCAGTTAATTATGCGAAGCATTGGAGACTCTTTCCCTCTCTCTCTCTCTCTCTCTCTCTCTCTCACGCGCTACCTCACTGCTTTCGCTCGACGAACGATTACGAAGGACTGTGGCGATTATGAGAATTATAAGCTACTTTTGAGGAGGCTGTAAAATTTCGCGCGTTCAGCCACCCGGTCTCTCTCTCTCTCTCTCTCTCTCTCTCTCTCTCTCTCGCTTTGTATCTTCCCCTGCAACTTTTGGTTGATACGCTGCGCGTTTATATATATATATATATATATATATATATATATATATATATATATATATACCCACTCTTTGTATATCTCGAAGAGATAAGATCACGCGGTCCGCGAGGCGGAGGGGACAAGAAGGAAAGGTGTCGGAATACGGCTTTTCGTCGGATTAAGCAATCTGTGGAAAGGCCGGGGTTATATATAGAGATAGGCATCTTCGCGGTCATTCAAATTAATTTGCACGCCTCCTGCCAGCTTTTGTATAGAGTTCGCGCGGCAACGTTTAAAATTCACTTATGCGTCGCAGATTACGGGTATTAAAATCCCCAAGCTTTTGCTTTGCAAATTTTCTGCGAAACTCTTGGGCGTTCGCGCCGATCAGTCTTGTATATAAAAGCCTAGTGAAAGCTCGAGCTTGTACTTACGCCTGTCGAGAAATTAATCGAACTCATTACGTATTACCTAATAAAGATTGTAAGCAATTAATTAAAATTTGCTGGGTGCTGGAGATACAGTATAATATATTGGTATTATAACTTATAGAGTACAAGAAAGTATATATTTTGTAATGTATCCATATATTATTCAAAAAGAAAAATAAACAATAAAGAATTGTATATATATGTATATATATATATATATATACAATATATATATATATATATATATATATATATATATACACAAATTGTATATATATATATATATAAATATATATCCATTGTTGTGAATAAAAAAGACGTTTACGTTACAAAAATATTATTCTATTAAATAACAAGCATAATTTACTTAAAAAATAAAGGAATAAATTAATTCAGGAAATGTTGTTTTTGATATGGTTTATCAATTTAATACATTTATCAAATTAACGAATCAAATAAAAGCTGTTTAAAAGTTTTCATTCTAAAATTTGTTACGCTTAATCTTATGTTAATTTTTTAGAACAAGATGTTAAATTCTTCCTTATACTGTCGAAATTGAAGAAATTATTTCTAAAAACAAGGGAATAAAATTTTAACGTTTACTTCTTGGAAAAAAGAATAATCACTTCAAAAAAAGTGATTTTTAGTAAAAAAAAATAGATTGTTTTGTATAGAATAAGAAATCCGTTGGTGTAGTACTGAAATTAATATTATAATTTATATAAAGACACCTTACGCAGAAGGTGAAAATTTTGCACAATATAAATAAATTAATCGAACTCGCTTAAATATGATTTCGTTAGATATTTGAAAAAAATTTATAAATAACTAACAGAATTCTTGCTGGATACAGGTTTTTCTACCGGAGTCACATTCAACCCGTTTTAAATGCAATTTCAATCGTTATTCGAATTCCATAAAAGTATGATTATTTATTGGGAATAATAATTTTCTGTAAAGTTATTAATTTTTTCAAAACATCAATAAACTATTCTAGAATATGATGCTTTAGTTGCGCAATGATGGAAAATTATAATAGAAAAAACTACCCGTTGCATCAAACTTGAAACGATCCACTAAACATAGTGTGAAATTAATTCAAATGCGAATCTTGATTTAGGCAAGTAATGAAACCTGTAGACGCTTTTATTTTTCAATTTCTATCAATTGAATTTCGCTATCAATTTCTTTTCAAAGAAATAATTAAACGCTTTTTTTCTAAATGCATTTTTTTTAAACAATCAAAACTATATACATAGAATAAAGAAAAAACGTGATACGTTTGAGAATGCCCTTACACCCCTCTCCACAAGAATTTAATTTACGTCCATCTGATTATCCAAGGATATATAAATTGTAATGGAGCTTGATTAATTCGGTCGATTTTTCTAGGCCGCATTATAAGCATTCTCCCGATTCTTGCGCCATATTGCGCGTGCAAATCTATGTTCATACATACACACACACACACGCACACACGCATATATATATATATATATATATATATATATATATATATATATACGCATAAATAACGCAACCGTGCGAGCTAAGCAGAATCGCGCACGTGTAAGATTGTATAAACATGCGCTACATAACGATATCCCCCCTACCCAGTAATATATCCGAGAGGTGAATGATGAGCCGCGTTTAATGGATCAAGTAATTATCTCAAAATTTCAAAACCCCCAGCAGGTAACAGCAGCAACAGCAGCAGCAGCAGCAGCAACAGCAGCTATATACAGCATCAGAAGCAACGCACGGCTTTCGGGAAATTAATTACCAGCCATCGGATTTTACTCTAAGCTTGCTCGTATGTAATATACATTACGTATATATACATACAAGTGCGAATAGTATGGCGAACGATCCGATATGAGATTAAATTTTCTTCGCCTGTATATATATATATATATATATATATATATATATATATATATATATATATATACGTAGACCTTGGTGTATTATAAGATTGGCAAAATCTAGAAAAATTTATCATCGCCTCGGTTATTGTTCGGTAATTTCTTTTGGTAACGGGGTATATATATATATATATATATATATATATATATATATATATATATATTTGTAGACACTTTTACGATCGCTTAGATACTTATATTTGCCATAATTCGTATATGCGGTGATATAGGCCGTAAGACGCATGTGTGTAGCAATTTCGAATATATCTAGAAGTTGCAATGAATTTCAATCTCAGCCGCCACGGAATTGCATAAGATATCAACCCTTATACATAGAAAAATTATGATCTGCAACTTTCATATATATATATATATATATATATATATATATATATATATATATATGTTTGTATTCATGTGTGTATATATATGAATGTAATAACGTAATAATAATTCTGTCAAAATATCGATGATTAATATGCTCACCTGCGGTACAAAAGCAATATATATATATATATATATATATATATATATATATATATATATATATATATACACTAGCATATAAATTAGATAATTGTTAGTACATGAGGAAATTAACAGTAATAGTGACTAAAATTTAACCTATAGTAGGGATACGTCGAATATATTTCTGTACTAGGTACTGCCCGATATCATTTTCTATAATGAAATTGCAAAGAAATCTAAAAATATCTTAGCATCCATGTCTACTCTAACGCAAGAAAGTCTTAAGCTATAATAATTCAATTTCAGACAGTCACGTATCTATCTATATATATATATATATATATATATATATATATATATATATATATATATCTTTCAAATTCACGCCAGAAGTGCGTGCTCTCCATCACACACCCTCGAATTCAAGGCATACAACGACGATATTTTCCACTCAGGCATTCTTTTGGTTTTCGGATTTGGGCGCGCTCGACAAGCAAAATTAAAAACTGAATACAAAAAGAAATACATACAAAAAAAAAATAATGAAAAGAAATCTTTGTTCCGCAAAGAAGGATTTGTAAAAGGTTTCTCGCTGATATCGTGCGAATCGCCCGAATCTTTTCGCAATAAATATATTCATACATGTTTTCACCGGGGCCCGGGTCCGAGGAATAAGGAGCCTTATAAGCAAAGTGTTTTTAATTTAGTAGAAAGAGGCGAAAAAAAGTAGCGCGCGCCCGCGATATCGCGCGCCTCGGAGTGAATTTTCAGGTAAATTTAATAGCGCGATAAAAAGAAGAAAAAACGAGTCGCGGTGGTGGAGGATGAGGCGGAGCAGGAGGAGAAAAGGTAAAATGGAGGTACGGAGGAAAAGGTGATGATATATATATATATATATATATATATATATATATATATACACGCGCGTGTGTGTATATTAACTGTGAGAAATAGAGAGAGAGAGAGCGAGAGAGAGAGAGAGAGAGATGGTGGAGAGGGGAGAGATAGCCAGAGAGAATCGGTGAGTAGGGCTCTTAAGATAATCAGGATAAAATAAGGTTTCCCATGCAATAATGTCGGTAGACGAGGGGCAGGATAGGGAGGGGGGATTATACCTCCCTGGGTGTCAAGAAAAAAAGAGAAGCAATTAGCTGGCTCGAAAGAGATATATTGAAATGGCCAAAGACGTAGGGGTGGGGGAGAGCTTCCTCGATGTGCATGTGCGCACCAGGGGCCTCTGTAAATCTCTATATATATATTTATGTATATTTACATTATACATACTATCTATCTAAATGTGTATATATATATATATATATATAAGATCTTGCTCGTAATTTACGCGTGTATAGCGGAGAAAACGGGCTCCGTGTACAGCGGCGCGACGGTGGCCCAGCGATTCCCGAAGCCACAATGGAGGAAAATCTCCCTTCCGAAGAGCGGACCGCAATCTCGTGGAGCGGATCTACGCTGCTTCCGAAAAGAGTACGCCTCCCCGGTCCGGCGACGACGCGACGGGTGCGCGCGCCGCGAAAATCTCCACGCGGAGGCGTTCCGGCATTCCCGGCATCATCCCGGAGATCCCGGGAGCGCGATAATGCGACAGGTCCGCTTAAATGCTGAGAAAGCCGTCTCCCCTCCCCCGTCTCCTTCTCTTTTTCTCCCGAGTTTAGTTCAAAATAAGCCATTCGATCGACGACGAAATTAACGACCGGGCTTTTCATCCGAAAACAGAAGAATTCGTGAGGCTGACGCGATGAATTGCCCATTTCTTTTTTATTTATTATTCCCCCTCCCCTTCCCTCTCTCTCTCTCTCTCTCTCTCTCTCTCTCTCTCTCTCTCTCTTTCTCTTTCCCTCTTACAATACACAGATGCACACACGTACAAACTGTGTTTATGTTTTTTCAGAAACGCGTCTCAGTGGACAATGTCGTGAAGAGAAGAGGCGTCTGCACCGGCATCGGTCGCAGCGAACGGCAGCAGCAGCAGCAGCATCAGCAGCGCAACCGCATCTCCATGAATTGCCCGCACGCATCTTATATGTAAATATGCGTGCGGGCGCATTCGATTATTGGTGAGCCGGATGTAACCCGATACTTTTGGTAACGGAATCGGCATTTAACGTCAATTCGGAGGCCCGTGGAGCCAAAAGATCGGGATGCACACCACCTTTATCCAACCGCTTTTACTTTAATTACTGGAATATATATATATATATATATATATATATATATATATATATGTATATATAATAAGTCCTCTCATTCACGAAATTTGCATTTTTACGTTGAAAGAAAAAAAATTAACGCGTATAAAACGTGTAAATATTATCAGGAATCTCCGAAAAAGAGATCGGGCTGTCGCTTAAAATAGTGTCTGAATCAAAATATTGGATTATGTATATATATATAATATATATATATATATATATATATATATATATTTATTTATTATATATATATATATATATATATATATATAGGTCAATAAAAATGCAGTGATTCTGTAATCCGCGGGTAAACGACGATAATTAAATAATAAGGAGGGCTCTCTTTCGGACGCGCGCGCGATCCATCGCAAGTAAATAACCCGCATCCTCGTCCTGGCGGTAATATCTGTTCCCATGAATGAGGCTGGAGCGCGTTGAGAAGAAAGAAAAAAACAATAGAGAAAGAGCGAGGGCGGCGAGGGCCTCTCACCTTCCGTAATCGTATAGAATTTCTGCCGACGAGCGGGCGACAGGGGACCAATTTATTTCGCCCCGTCTAAGGAGCCAGGTTGGACGTGTCATCGGTTTCGCGGGCCCTCCTCTCCGCCCACCCTCCCCCTCCCTTCCCCGTCAACCCCACGAGCTCACGGCGAGTGCAGCGAGATCGCGCGTAGGACCAAACGAGGATTCCTGAATGGAGAGATAGCGCGCCCGCGCGCGCCTACGGCGACAGAGTATAAATGTATATATAAGCGAGCGGGAGGGAGAGAGAGAGAGAGGAGAGAGAGAGAGAGAGAGAGAGAGTGAGTGAGTGAGAGAGGGAGGGGGAGGAGAGAGACGGACAGATATTTGGGGAGTTCGGATCGGGGGTTCGGGGGAGTAATTTGTCGCGCGCGACCACCTCGGGGAATGTTCAAATGAATTGCTCGGGTTCGGGTGGAGGGGGGTGGGGACGAAAGGGGCAGTGCTAAGGACTTTATCGGTGCGACATCTTGTTGGGGAAAGAGATTGGAGTGGGAGAAGGGGGAAGGATGAGTCCCGCCAGAATAAGGGGTCTTCCCTCCCTCTCTCTCTCTCTCTCTCTCTCCATTCCTTTGCGCCCGCGAGCCAATGTCGAGGGGGGTGGGGACTCGCTGATGGGTGATGGTCGCGTGTGCGTGTCTTCCCCCTCCCCTATATATATATAAGATTTTAAGGGGACTTACCTCCCGGTATAGGTTTATTGCTCAATTCGCGGCTCACCGCCGGATACGATTAATAGATTTGTCCCGAAAGAACGCCTGGTGGTCGGAGTATCCCTGTCTACCTCCTTTTAACCATCCCGTTTATTCGTGCTCATCGACAGGATTATTATTAACAAATTTTAAAAAAATTTTAATAAACATAAAAGTATTTAGAGTATTGATCTTAAAAAGCAATCTTACACGCCTTCATTCTTAGAATGTAAAATGCTAAATAAGTTTGACTGAAACTACGTATAAAATCAAACTTTAAGCACATTATTTGTTAAACCTATCGCATTTATTTCCTAAGCATGGGCGTGTCAAATTACAGTTTATTTTTATTCAATAGCGTATGCAACGTGGGTCTACGATGGACGAGCGTATGCTCACAAGCACAACCCTTAGATACATTTACGGTTGTGAACTCATGAGTGTAAATTCTCATTTTACACGCAGACGTCATATGTTATATACTATTATAAAATGTTATTTTTTTATGACCATATCATCAATGTCTTCTCTATAATATACTTTATTATTGATATGATGATAGATTATCGTACCTGAAAATAATTCTTACCGTTTTCAATAAAAACAGTATATATATATATATATATATATATATATATATATATATATATATATATATATATATATAATTGAAAATGCAATAATGAAACTCAATGACTAAAATAAAAACGTTGATATATACTGCCTTGCTATTCACCATATGTGTATGTAGTACTTTATGTACATGCACGTTTCTATATATAATACACGCGAACCATCAGCGGAGGAATGGGGGGTGAATAGATGGTTTACAAAAGCGGGATTCCAGGTCGACCCGACGGAGTATGTATATGCAGATATATGTATAATGTTTTATATATATATATATATATATATATATATATATATATATATATATACTCAGTAAATACGGGAAATCTCGGAAAATACAATTGTATTGAGATTTACTGAAATTTGCAATGAGTATACCCACTAGATTGGTAATCACGTTAAAATAAATTTTTCAATTAAAGTCCGATGCATACATCAGTAATACAGAATAGTTTATTTTACATTCTTGATCAGGAAAGTTTGGTCCGAATGAACTCACGCGTATGTGGTAAATAAATGATGAATAAATAATTATTAACAGATCTATACGAGTAATTAAACTTTTCTTTCAAAAACTGTATTTCTTAAAAAAATTTCCATTCTCAAAGCCAAAATTCCTATTCCGAAATCGCAACAGTTTGCGATCCCCTATACACTTATCGTCCCTCCACAACTTCTCCCTATATTATCGTCTATAATCTACGCATCGGCGCAAAACAAAGGCGTCCAGATGTTTATACATACAAATACACACGCATGCACGTTTTTTTGAAGATTTTCCATTATCTCGACGCACACCCGCGCTGCCTCGCTAAGCAGCACGCGCGTAATTATACGTACCGAACGCGCACGCGCGCGCGCGCCGGTCCTAAATGGAAGAGTAAACTGTGGTGCATCGGCGCGGCGCGGCCGTGGGCGACGCGTCTCATATTCTACGTATGCTTTCTAGGCTCAGGTGCGTACATATGTGTGTGTATGTGTGTGTGTATGTAGGAAAAAGAAGCCGCACCCGTCTCCGAGTCTAAATAAATATACATACAGATATCGGCTTCCGGTGGTACGGGGGCGATACGCCGGACGTATATATACGAAGAGACCTGGACGTATTAGATAAGCATATAATTTTGTGCTTCGTCGACTAGTTGCGTAGACAGAGAGAGAGAGAGAGAGAGAGAGAGAGAGAGAGACGCCCATATACTGCATCGGAAAATCAAGGGCTGGGTTTTGGAACTTTTGTTTAAAAACGTCGCAGATCATCGAGATTGATAAGACGCGGCGGGCGCGCGTGCGACTAAACCGCCCACCTTGACGACCCACCGCACGCGGGTGCGAGACGGAACGAGGACGATGCACGTTTATAGCTATATAAATACATATATATATATATATATATATATATATATATATATATATATATCCCCTGAGAGACGGCTTATCTGGCGGGACGACCCGGTGCGTATACCTGACGGTCGCCCGTCCGCCCGCCAGACGGCGATGTTTATGCACTCGAAGCCTAACGGACACCACCACCACCACCACTACTTCCACCGCTATTACCACACCTTGCTTCTTTATGTCTTTTTTCCCTTTGTTTCACCTCTATTTATCTTTTTTCCAGACAGCCTACTTCAGCCACCTTCGCGCGCGCGCGCGCACGCTCGCGCATGGCGCACAAATCTGCGGCGTTTATCTAATTTTCCGCCTTTTTACCCCGTGGCGCGACGCCCACCCCCTCCCTGTGTGAGAAACTCGCCATAGTAAGTACGGCGATCGAACGGTGAGTCTCCCTATCTCACCTTCTCTCTCTTTCCTCCCCCCACTCTCTCCCTCTCGCTGCCTCTCTCTCTCTCCCTCTCTCTATCTCTCTACCACTCTACTTCAACCACTATTTCTTTCTCTCTCTCTCTCTCTCTCTCTCTCTCTCTCTCTCTCTCTCTCTCTCTCTCTCTCTCTCTCTCTCTCTCTCTCTCTCTCTCTCTGTCTTTCTCCATATCCCTGGTGCGTGTCCGGTTGTAATTGCTGCCAGGAAGTGAATTAGAGACAAAGTCCGCTCGTGGGTGGATGAAAGGAGAGCGAGAGCGAGACCGAGAGAGAGAGAGAGAGAGAGAGAGAGAGAACTCCTCCGGCGCACAGGACTCTGCGCTCCGTATTTCTTGTCCGTGTAAATCTTCTCGGAGCGGAACAGAGAAAGAAAGAGAGAGAGAGAGAGAGAGAGAGAGAGAGAGAGAGAGAGAGTTCGCGGAGGAAGCGAGGAGAACATGCATCACGCGGAATTTTTCCACGGAGCCGAATCTTTTGAGTAATAATGTATACTCTCATTGCTTTGGGAACGCGCCCGCGCGCGGACAAGTTATTGGCTTTAAGGCCGCGTATGTGCGCCTATGCGCTTAAAATACAATCAGCGTTGGCAAGGAGTGGAAGTCCCGCGCGCCACTTACACGCGAGGAAACGTATGCGCGCCGCGTTGGCGGGGATTTTTGAGGATGGGTTTCGGGACGAATTTTACCGTAAAATCACGAATATATACGATTTTTAATTTTTGGCCGTGTTACAAGCGTGGTTAAGCGCTACATAGATTACCTCAAGCATTTGTATTTTGGCCATTTGTATTCCCTTACGCTTACTTATTTAAAGTTCACGTTCGCTAATTCGAAAATCACAGTTTCTTCACTTACGATAAGTAATAATTTTCTTTCTTACTTCATTGAGCGAAAAATTAATGAGCAAGTGGAAATATGCTTATGATAAGTTGAATCTAGTAATGTAGCTCATTTATTCAATGAGTACGTACGAGTGAAAGGGAAAAAATATTTATATAATGTTTAAATGAGAGACTTTATACGCTTTGAAGAACGCTGATATCACCTGTACAAGAAACAAGCTTCTACGGACTAAGCACACCTTCCCAAAGATATTAAAACGAAGGCTGGGTGAGTCAGTTCAAAGAAGCTGACTGATAGTAATAATTGAGGATGGTTACTTTCAGATAAGATTCGAAATTTTACTTGTTCGATTTTTAATTGAGTAACGTCTTGAAAATAGAAAACGAAAAGAGGTACATTTATAACGCGATAAAAATATTGCATTTTAATTTTTGTGACTTAATGCAGTGTTATATATGAATGCACACTGCACGGCGACGACGCTGACCATTGTTCCAGACGTATAAAATATGCTCGTTACAGCCGCTATTTTCTCACGGTCGCGACGTTAGAATGCCTATATATATATGTATATATATATATAGAAAGAGAGAGAGAGAGAGAGAGAGAGAGCACTACAGCCAAGCGCGGCGCAGTTATGTATGAAACAATAAATACGCAATTAAATTGTAAGCTATATTGTCCTTCGGATTAAGTGCTTGAGCGTTAAGTGCATTTTGCAGTTATTAGGCGAACGAATTTTGAAATCTCACCGCCCCTCCATCGTACTGGAAGATTACGGCGCGTAACTAATTTAATGGCGTTTTAATCTGATTCTATTCATTATGAACGATATAAATCTCATATGTGCCGACGTAACCTCTCTGGCACCTGTAAAAATCCTCGTGCTAATCACGTGACTACTATAAAACCGGGGAAATTTTTAACGAAATACCAGAAACCTATTGATTTAAGATCGAGATAATATAATAAACATAGTAATGTTATGTTGTACGCGTTCGTCTTATTTACGTGGAATGAGCTTTTGCAATATAAGTACTGCGATTGCTCACTGAAAGGGCCGAGGAAGTTATTGGTACTTCGAACGTACATGGGAATTGGTATTTTTTTTTTATTAATATAAATATAGAATGATTTTGCAGTCTATATTTGAACCTTATGAGCATATAGATCTCGATCGTATACGAAATGAAAGAATCAAATTGAGGATGAAAATTTTCTCGTAAGTAGTGGATTTGACAGAGTTTAAAATTTAGTTTGTGAGAGTTTTCGATAGATCACAGTCGAGTGAACCTTCTTACACATTGATATTCGAAAATAGTACGAATAAGAATTTGCATACCAGGATTGAATCGATCTAATTAAACGTTGGACATATGAAAGAGTACAGGACATTTGTTCAAATTCATCTTTGGCATTCGGTAAGTACGATACAAAATAGTTCCAAACATTTAAAATATCGTTCTATCTTATTAAACTTGAAGTATAGTTAGTCCTATAACAGGTTGGGATAGATATCGAATTTCAGATCGCTATACTGGAGTCTTCGCGATGAAAGTTCCTACGGGACATTTTGAACTTATTAAAAAATATTCTATCTGATGAATATATAATAGCTGGTAAAAATCTACTGCATGCTGAGTATCTATAAAGATAATATATCGGTGTCATAATCAAGAGTCCAAGCTTGTAATCTCGAAGACAACACTCAGTAAAGAAGGAGTCCGTAAAGAATTCTCTATGTGCAATCAGCCAACTATAGTGGCCACACAGTATTTACACCTGTATCATCCGTGCAGGATCTATTCTTGCCGATAACTCGGTTGGACGGCATTAATTATTTCACTAATTTGCACGAAACTATAAAAATAAGGGAAAACCCATTAATCTTTTCTGAATGCATTCACGAGGAATTAAAGTAAAATACAGAAATATGAATATAAGTATTAATAGCAACACGCGCGCACATACACACCACACACATACAAAACCGTTATAAAGTAAATCGAAATAATACCGATAAAAGCTGATATACGCATACGTGTGTTTATCCTGTTTCGAACTCATAAAAGTGGTTTGGAGTACTATCAAGAAATTGGTATTTAGGGATTCTCGGAAGTATCTTATGCCAATAAAAATACGTGTATTCATTTTTCATCTTGTTAAAACGTGATTTCGTTTAAATTCGCAAATGGTTTTTTCACGATTTTTTTTAATTAACCTTAGGAAACAATGATTGAATCCATAACGATTGCTTGTAATTATAGATAAAAAGGTGAAAGACCTAATTTACAACTCGTCAACCTCTTATGTTTATCAGTGTAGTACTCTTTCTAAAATCAGTTCCAGAAACCAAAATATTCGCGCATCACAAAAATTGAAAATCTTCGCAAATCCGTAGGTACAGCAGTTCAAGCTCGAGGTTGATCAGCGAGCGAATCGCTCAATAGGTCAACAAAAGCATTCACTTCTTTTGACATGTATATAAATTGAAACTAGGAAAGTAATATTGATACACAAATATAAGGAAAGTTTTTGTAATTAGCAAACCCCTAATGGGAATATCATCCAAGTTTTCAAATTATTTTTTAATGTGATTTGTAACGCTCTGCATCCCCCAGCTTCCCAGGTGGTTCAAAGTCTAGAAGCACAGGGAGAAACTTCACCGCCCACTACTATAGTGAATACGTGCAGTGCAAAAAGTCAGCTCTGTAAATCAGCTCCTGTCATATTAGCTACTCCGCAATCATATTAGCTACTACGCCTTATTTTTGGACCGTATGGGCAGCGTATCCAAGTGAGAGCACTGCTAGATCAAGGTGCGGAAACTTCCTTTATTTCGGAGAGTATAGCCCGCCTACTCGAGCTTACTCGGCGTCCAGAAGAGGTTTCCGTAACCGGCATGGGATGCTCTAAGCCAATGTAGTGTTCGATTGTCGTCAGATTTTATACTCCAGTCAATAGTGGAACCTAATTTTCAATTAAAGGCAGACGCCTTCATTATACAGCACCTTACTTCGAGACTGCCCTCTCAAAATATAGATAAAATTACTTTTACTGTCCAAAGCAGGACATCGACGCGGAAAGTGATCGGTATATTCTATGGAAGTATTACAAGGGCATACAGAATTGTCCATGAATTTCTTGCAGATTAACATGCATTAACCTGAATAATATTAGGTACACAGCATTAGCCTTCTAATAGGAGGGGAAAAAAACTTCATTCCTTTAGCTATTATCCGATACCGGTGATTTTACGCTCGTTCTCGTCCAGGCACGGCATAAATCCAGCGCATTACCGCACACCTACGCAAACGTTCTGTTTATTGGCACCTTCCCCCTCCCCTCACCGGCATTTTTTCACCCATACTCTACGGAGCGCCGAGCGACGTGAGCTTCTCCCGACCCGCGGAAATCGATATTACGCTTGGCTAAACTGCGACGCGACGTCGAGGGCCGCGCGAGTCCATGCGAGGACTCGGGAAGGGGGACTCGCTCGCCAGTACATAACTCGCCGTTTACGAGGCTGGTGGTGAGGAGAGGCGAGCGGAGGAGGGTTCATAATCGGCCTCTCTCATCGCGAGCGGCGGGCGCGATTGGGAGCACTCGGTGCTGACAGCTAATGAGAGATCTCTATAGAGTATACACGCCGTTCTGTCGGGAATCGGGGAAATTCAGTGTGAGCAAAGCGACTGGTATTCGTCCATGCTGAGGATGATAATGCGAAGAAGAGGAAGTGGAAGAAAAAGGAAGATGACGAAGAAGAAGAAGAAGAAGAAAAAATATGAATATGACTATAGAAGTCGAAATTGCCGGACATCTTCGCTTGCTCCTTTTGCGGATTCGTCGTCGTCCTTCAAACTCGAATTTTAATCAATGACAGTTCAATGCGTCCTGCCGATATAATTATTTTTTGTCTCTCTGGCTCTCTCACTCTCTCTCTCTCTCTCTCTCTCTCTCTCTCTATCTCACGGACATCTGTGCGGACTTTAAATTTAATCGCGCTCGATATCTCGGATTCGGCTTTTCTCAATCCTTATGAATATATCGATGTAGCTGTGCGCGCGCGCGTGTGTGCGCTTGTGTACGTAGGCTGCGCTCGGAATCAGTTAACGTCCATCCGAAGCCGTCGATGTCGCGCGAGTGGCGCGCGGGTGATGAATGCGAGACGAGAAGCAAAAAAGGAGCGTCACCGCGGGAGGGCAGGGGGGATGGAATCGCGGAACTATATAGTCGCGATGAAATAATATACGACTCCATTGAGAGATCCAAAACGATTTCAATTAAGCGAGAGACGACGTACCGATTAATTGAAGCTAAAGCGTGTATTTTATTGCGGTGCCTTTTGCGCGTCCCAAATGCGAATGTGTAAGTGAGCGCGTGTGTGCGTGTCTGCGTATATATATATATATATATATATATATATATATATATATATATATCTGAAAAAATGCAAATTTCGCCGGCGAGGCGCGCATAAATAGGCTGAATTTGTTGCAGTCGATCGCTAAATTGACGCGGATTCGGTCGTAAACCGGGTGTGGTGGCCTGGGAGCTCAGTTAATTTTTTGCATATATATATATATATATATATATATATATATATATATATATATATATATAATGTGAAGTCGAGGTTGACAAAACGGTACGCAATATCTATTCAAAACTGGAATTTCAAGTAAATGAACTTCATAAAGTCTATTAATTCGTAGCGTTTTTAACATAATTGTAATTAAAAATCTAAAATAACTCTATTTATTGCAGTAACATAAATAAGCATAATAAAGGCCCTCTAATGAGCAGTACGGAACGTCATCTTCTTCAACGAATAGAACCCTTTATTTTAGAGCATAAGAACGGAAAAAAGTCAATTAAGCGTATAAAGTAACAGTTAATTAAAAATTCCACGTTAAATAAAAGTTAAAGTTTTGAATTGAAAAATCAATATTTGAACCAAACAAATTTAGATATCGATTTGGGTTCAAAAAACCTTTACTTAATTCTCAACGTTAAAAAAATTAATTTTTCTTTCGATATGGACATTTATTTGTGCATTTTTAATAGTTTGGGCAAGAGAAAAATTTAGTCGTTTTTCAGGACTTTCGGATACGATATCTCGAAGCTTTGAATAATCCAATGTAGTTTTTGAGAAGTTGTCAGATAAATTTTGAACAAACGTGTAATAAATTCATTAAATAGAAATAAAAGGAAACGGATTTCACAACATGTTGAAAAAGCTTGGACGATAAAGAATATGTGTATATATATATATATATATATATATATATATATATATATATATATATATATATACAGCTATTTTGGAAACCGTTTTCACCGCATCCTAAATTTAAAATAAATATCATATCATCTCAGTTATTCATATCAGCAACTTAATAAAATAGACTGAAACTTAATTTAATAATTAATGTTATATTTTATTTATCATTATGAATAGCAGATGAATTATAATGTGATATTTCTACAAATTATACACAAATTTTTCATGATAAATTAATCCGCCTAAAGGATGGAATATTCTATATAAGAGTCTGTAAAGATTATGTATATTTGATTTTGTAAGTAAATATTATTTGTTAATTAATAATGAAATAAAAGTACATGTAGTAGTTAATTCTATAATTCTTTTAAAAACTCGATAAATCCTACATTAATACTACATTAGACAGACAATTTACTATCTTTCTATTGATATCTATCAAAGGATTAAATTTACAGATTCTTTTAAAAAACTAATTATTTCTGCTCTCATACCTACTCGAAAACAATCTTTTTGTCATGCCCTGTCTCACAAAAACACATCTCCGGCAGACAAAAATTTTTCATGCTTCATGCATCATGACTGGATGGACTAAATTGAAGAGGCTGAATTGCTGCATTAGCTATAAACGATATCCGACACAATGTGATTTCACCCCCTACGTGCACTATCGAAAGCGATATTATTGGACTCTTTAGAAACTTTACAGTTGATTTTTCAACCAAGTACTCGCTCAAAATTGCAGAACAGGCCTGTTGTTACCGAAAAACGACTCCATCCTTTTCACCGGCAACCTAAATTCAAAGCACATCGTAGGGGATTGTAAATCCAACAAAATAACGCCCTCTACTACTAACTAAATTTCTCTTTAGAGTCAACGTTCATCGCCATCAATAAAATTTTACTCCTGATATTATCGATCTGTTTCTGATCAATATATTTTATTTCAGGTATAATCGCAGGCATTCTACCTGCTTAACGCGGATAATTTTTCAATTCTCCTGAAAGTAAATGTCCTATTGAGCATTTACAGCTTATGCTTCTCAAATTGACTAAAGGTTGATATCGCAATATCAAGAATCTTCAATACAGCACACAACAAGTATCAGACCTTCAACACAAATTTTGTGATAAGCTTTGACAAATCCGTTTCAAAATCTTCATTGAATTTATTGACTAGAAAAAGGTATGTGGAAGAAAACACGATTATATTCCGAACTTTCTCCTTTTTCAGCTCTACGAGGAGAAATTTTCTATACAGCAAAATAAAATAATTATTTTTTTAAATACCATGCAGCTCAATGCAAGGTACCGTCCTTCTTGCGTCGAGGAATTGAATCTCATTCACACAGAAATTCAAGACTCCAGTCACAATATGTTTTTAGTAGACACTGAATTCATTCGTTTTCTTTTGTTAAAATTTTCCTATCACATAATAATAAAATCACCCTATTCTCATAATCTACTGGTCTTTTGGCCTAGATGGTTTGCGCACCAACGTCCAAAAAAAACTACAACGCAAATTAATGCGGCTTCGCCTGCATTACAAATGGATTACGGTATTTATCAAATTCGAGGTAAAATGCTGCTAATAACTGCATTTCCAAAGTGAAGAAAACATGCTCAGCCCCATCGAGTTATCAGCCAATAAGTAGGCTCAGCTTGCATAACTCAATTGTCGAGAGTGCCATCCTCCCTCATCTTTCTACCTGCGCTCAAGATTACAATATTATGATTAATTGACACAGATTGAGGATATTATACGGTCTCTGTCACCAACTCCTACACATTTCGTAATTCATCAACGATAACAAAAACAGAAGGAAGCAAACAAGATTATTGCCGTCGATATCTAGCACAAATTCAATTATATTTGGAATCAAGGACTCCTCTTTCACTTAAGGACATTAAACGTAACTAATCCAAATCATCAAATCTTTTCTGGAAAGTAGAATCCTTCAAGTTAACTTTCATGTTTTCCTCTCGAACCAAAAGAAAAGAATTTACCTCTACACGCTATCTACCGTGGCACCTCCTCTAAGACTGTCAAGAATTTTTACATTGAATTCACATTTACAATTCACATTATATTATTGATGTATTACGTGGATCTGACTTGTTCCCCTTATACATACGGTAAAAAAGATAACAGAGAAACATGCCGGACCTGTCAAAAAGTTCTAAAATCAGACCAAAAGGCAATAAACCTAAAGAACCCCTTGCTATAACTATATGCAACCCTTATCTATAAAAATTAACTTGAATTTACTATTATAGTTTACTCTCAGTTTTGTAATTTACTCTCACAACTTACTAGTCCTCTCTCTCTCTCTCTCTCTCTCTCTCTCTCTCCTCTGAATAGAAACCATATTTTATACAAAACCATCTTATCCGAACTGCCATGCCTTTACAAGGAAATAGAATATTCTTCATTCTGATCTAAACCACGTATAGAAATGACCGGTAACTAGGTCAAGCAATTAGTGTAGCATTCGTAAACCACCCTGACGAAAAGCCATCTGGACTGCTATTGCCCACTACGAGGCGGTTGCTGTGGTATTATGTCCCCCTATAACATTGTTTAGTAATTTATTAATATTCTAATCTTTCAAATCTTCTACATAAAAGTGTCTCACTGGTCGTCATAGCTGACGATCTTGACGCCAAAGAATTAGCATGGAGAAACGAATTTACTAATAAAAGAGAACACTCTTGAACTATTTCAAATCCATACATGCTTAGATTCGAAGCAATAATGCTGATAAAGATCCTGAAAACAGTAATAAATTTCCAGATGACATGCAGCTCGTAATTGCAGGAACTTAATTTTATCATTTCGGCAAAGTGCCCCCTGTGTTAATCCAGTCGTGGTTCTACCACGCCCTCTAATCGTGCCCACTATACCTTGAATCTTGATTGAGCACAAGACTAATCGCGAGCATCGGCATGACAAGAAGAAAAAAGCACCCGTTGACAATGGAGAAATTGCGCGATCCGAGCCATGATATTTTGGGTACCGCGTGACTCTCTCACTTCCTCGAATTATCGCAAGCTGCCAGTTTTGTGCAACGTCATTAACAACGATGCAAAAGCCCCTCTCTTTATCGCAACCTCCGTCACGAACGCGCAACGGTGTGCGTTGAGGCGCGAAGTGGCATAGCAAAAGATTTAACAAATGACGTGCTTATACAGAAATATATATATATATATATATATATATATATATATATATATATATATATATATGCATATCTCTCTCTATATATATATATATACATGTATACATATATACATATAACCACCTCGCGAGATACATCCCATGCTTTTTCCCTGGTTCGTTCGTATTCTCGTCCCATCGTTCATTGGCTTTATTGCCCGCCGAGCAATTTGTATATAAGTAAAACCGTACCGGCTGAAGAGCGCAAGGGAGTCCATGAGGGCGAGCGTGGAAAAGCGCCGGAAACGAAAAAAATTTCAGTCTACGGTGAGCGCCCGCGCGAGCGCTGTTTGTTTGGGATAAGCATCATTAATGATAGAGGAGCGCGGACTCTTCTCGCACGTGAGAGGAGAGAGAGAGAGAGAGATAAACAAAGAGAAAAAGAGCGCGATAGAAAGAGAGAAAGAGGCCGGGTCGGTATTCCACACCCCCATGATTGCCGAGCTTTATTTAGTAGCCTCGTCGCGGGCCCACATCTTGGTTCGCATAGGCGCGTGTGCGCACGAGGATCAGGTATGCAAGACTGAGGAAAAAGTGAGGGGAGGAGGGGTGAAGAGAGCGAGAAGAGAACAAGGAGATAACCTAATCTCGCACACGTGTGAATGCTTGCAGGGGCTGTGGTATTATTGTGAACTCCCTCTCTCCATCTCTCTCTCTCTCTCTCTCTCTCTCTCTCTCTCTCTCTCTCTCTCTCTCTCTCTTCCATACTCTTCTCTGTTACGAGTGTTGACTCGCGCGAGCGAGCGAACCAGCCGATAGCGTACGGTGATAATTTACGAACTGATTCACGCCCCGTCGCCTCGGAATGTCCAGATTAATTAAAATAACACGACCGCTGGCTTCTACTTCTCCTCCCATCTCCCCTTTTATCTTTTTCACTGCGTCTATCTCTCTCTCTCTCTCTCTCTCTCTCTCTCTCTCTCTCTCTCTCTCTCTCTCTCTCTCTTCTCTCTCTCTTTCTGTGTGCGTGTCTCTCTTCCAACCATCCCCCCACCTACTTACTTTTTTCGCGCGAATTTACGATTTGCTAACGCATGGAAATCAATCTGACTCTCTTTCGTCGCTACTTCCTTTTTCGATCTTTCCTCTCCCTCTTTCCCTCTCTCTCTCTCTCTCTCTCTCTCTCTCTCTCTCTCTCTCTCTCTCTCTCTCTATCTCACACACACACACACTGATTCTTTCCAGGAGAGAACGTCCGAATGTCCGCGTGCCCTCCCCGAGACCCATTGGCCCACCTGTGTGTGCGTATATTATCTATATGTATGCGTATGTATATGCGCAGTTGTACGGGTCCCGGGCCGGATTCACTTCGGGCCCGACCGGAATCCAGAAGGCCTGCGACATAAAAAATTAATGCTTTATAAAAAGAAGTTGGAGATAAGAATCATTTTATTTACTGTGCGCGCGTGCGCAACACAACGACCGTAAAATTTAAATCTATTTTATCTCTCGGGAAACACTTATATCTATTATTGGAGAGGAGTCCTGTCGTAGGAGGCCCTCTGTATATGTTACAAGTGCCGTTTAATTCGTTTAATGTATTGCGTGTTCCAATGAGATTTCGTTGCGCAAATCGCAAAATACGTCTTTGAGAATTAACTCTACTTGGCATTTTCCTTACGAAATTTGGTAATTTAGCGCGACGAAGGAAAGCAAAAAAAAAAAAAAAAACAAACAAAAAGAAACCAACCGATAGAATCCTGCAAGTTTATTGCGCAGCAGCTTTCTAATGGAAAATACTGGAGAGTTAAATGTCACAATTAGGGCCGATTGCTTATAAGTATAATAAACTGAAAAACGACACGGGAGAACAATGCGGCATGAAGTTTTTCCCCAACACCGCGGAGATATAGCACGCCAGAAGCATCGCAGTGAGCGCAAATTCTCACGCAACCGAAGATTTTTCCTTTATATATATATATATATATATATATATATATATATATATATATATATATACAACAAAAAATCCAAGACGCGACGTCCAGAGGACTTCGTGCGCTCTAAAGACCGGCTCAGCATCGCTTTAGAGCTCGTGCGACTGAGTTTGCCTCCCCGCGTCCCCATTTTTCTCTCCGAATCCCGTGGCCACTATATATATGTATAGAGCACTCTGGACAGAGAGAGAGAGAGAGAGAGAGAGAGAGAGAGAGAGCGAGAGCGAGAGCGAGAGAGGGTCTCACCAAAGATAGTCTCTCCTCGGGGCGATGGTAATAAATGTCGTGGGAGTAGATACCGAGGCAGCGCGCGTTAACGGGGAGCGCATTTGAGAAAGAAACCAAAAAAAAAAAGCAAAAGGGGGCAAGAGGAGCTCGGCACGCGGACGATCGCCAGGGGAACAAAGTGCTGGGACACTGTGGCGGATCCGCTGGGATATGCCCCCCCTTCACCACCGCGACCCCTCATCCGATAAAGATGCGCGCCCGCGTCCGTTCTTCGGCATTCCGCGACATTAATACAGTTGTTTCTTTGGACGGTTGGGATTTCTTCTCTCTCTATATATATATATATATATATATATATATATATATATATATATATATATATATATATGTATATAATATTATATATCGTGCTCACCGCGAGGCATAATCGTTGCAATCCTTTATTCGCGCGCATTGTCCCTCTAAAAATTTATCAGGACTATAGCGTGTATATAGGAACATTGCTTGAACTTTCATGATTTTTCGCATCGATTCGCGGATTCACTCTGCGCTTTTATCCGCAATTCACTCCGCGAAAAGCCTATACAAAAACATAACAATCCATCTCCTATATGCCCTTCACACATTTCCTCTTTTTACCTAACCTATACTATACATATATATATATATATATATATATATATATATATATATATATATATATATATATATTACATATGTTTATATCTATATGTGTGTATGTGTGTATCGTAATGTGTATCGAGATAGTTGGGAAAAAAGCGCACTGGACAGCGGCACGGCTGGGCGCGCGCGGGATGAACAGAGAAAGAGAGATAACAGCGCAATTATCGAAATGAGCGCGAGCGCGCGCACTCGAAGCGAGCGATTTCATTCACGACTTCATTTAGCGGCGGGATCGTTCCGCTCGATCGCCGGGGCGGCATCGCCATGCTCACGGTATTGCGGGAGGAGGCGGAGGGGCGGTGAGGGGCAAGCATCAGCTCATCGTGCTCTCGGGGCGCACGGCACAATTATATGCACGAGAAAATACGCGCGCCCGGGAGAATTTAATAAGCGAAAAAAGGGAGGCGCGGCAAGGTAGCAGGGGCGGAGAGGGGTCAGAAGGGGGAGGGGGGGGGAGAAAAGTGAGCTGCCGTCCCTAAAGTCCGATGATGCGCTTAATTGACAGCGCGCGCGCGGGCGAGCAAAAACTGCGCGAAATGTCGGCCAATGGCAATTTCGCTCGGGCCGCCGAGCTCAAATTGCCCCGAGATCCTCTTAATGTTTCTATCCTAACGATTGTTTCGCAAAAATTGACGCAGGCTCATATTAAGCGCGTATATACGTGTGTATATGTATATATATATATATATATATATATATATATATATATATATATCATCTGTATACACATGCATGCCGCGGCAAAGGGAGTCATCTTCTCATTCATGCGTAGTGCGCCCTGCGTGAACCGGAATGGAAAGGGGGAGGGTAGTCGAGGAGGGATCAAACCTTATGCTTCGTTTGTATTTTTACGAGCGCGTGCGCATATACTGCTACGCCTAGATATATATATATATATATATATATATATATATATATATATATATATATATCGGAGCTGCGCGAACGCTCTTCAGATGCGGGTTTATAAGTCGAAGTGAAATGGCCGTATCTCCCATTTTTGTTCTCGTTCTTGCTGTAAGCATTTATTGATGTTCATTGAATCGCTATTGATGAAGATTGCAGTTTTTGCGGAAGTTTATATTCGTATGGGCAAACGCGGGATAAAAGTAAAACATGCTCGAGAGCCAAATTTTAAGTAGGAGATGTATCGTAAGGTTGAAGAATAATCGCAAATACAGCAATTCATGGGTAATGTGTTGTTACGTAACAGTTAAGATACGAAAATGAAGATTTAAGCACTAAAAGGGATTTTAGTTGAAAAAATAATTAAGAAAATAAATAATCTTCTTTCATTTTGTAATCGGTAAAATTCAACTCATGAAAAGGTGACATCATTTTATGTTTGTTAAAAACTCGTACTTGGATGTTAGTGGTATACCAAATAATTGACATTATATGTGAATTTAAAAAACTTATTCATTAATAACACAAAATAAACACACAAATGCACCAATTCGCCAACGAAAAAGAATAAAAATTCATATTATGAATTTGCATGACATTTGAGACAATCTAGTTAAAAAGAATGAAATTCGAGAAATGAATTACTTAACCTCATTTTGAAGGTGGAAAAAGTTTGCAGGTAACTTAATGAGAGAAGGAAGTATATAGAATAGAAAAAAAGATTCACCGAGAGAATTTTCGCACTCATCGATATAGGATTACGAGTGCTATTGTTAAAAGGATTATTAGTGAAAGAATACATGAATATTGAGTTCGTGGTACCAACTGAAATGGAAGCAAAAACAATGGACTACGAAATAGCACTATTTTAAATTAACCTTTTTAATGATGTGACAAGAAGTGCATTGCGGATTTCGATCGGGAAATCTAATAAAATCAAGCTCCAAAGAGATTTAATATTTCCTCGCCGGTTTCCGATTTTTAGAGAAAATACTGTGAAATCTAATCGGAATCCGGTATAATCGTAGAGATCTTGCCTAAAATTTCTACACGCGGGATCGTTTCGGTTCCAGATTTCGGTTTCAGATAATAGTTCAATTGGATACTATAGGGAAAGCTTAAAGAGTTTAATAATTTTTCAAGCAAGCCCATGATGATTATGATCCATTGTTCCGGAATAGAAAAAAGTAACCCACTTAGAACGTTGAACAATGGTCAATGGTATAAATGAGAAAATTTTGTTATCTTACACTTTACATTATCCAAAGGTGTCTACAAAATTTCTAACTGAAAGTCTCAAAAACGGATGAATTTTTTGCAAAACTTTCATTGAGTTCATCAACTGTCAAATCAACTGATTTCTTGCTAGTCCCAAATTTAATACCAATAATTGCAATGCATCTAACACCGAGGGTCCTTCATTAGACATAAACAAATATTTTCAGATAAACAATTGATGTTATACGATATAAATAGATTGATTTCTGAAACAGCCGTTGATTGATACGATTATTTCAGAATTAACCAAACGCTTTTATTTAATTTATTTATTATAATTAAATGTTCGATAACATTTACTTAAACAAATGTCGTTTTATTATTGAAAATTAATACATCATACTTCTCCTCTGAAATATTTTATATTAATTTCACGAAATATCAAAGTACATTTGTATTTATCATCCAATGACTTATAGAGAACAATGTACGAAACCTGCTCCGAAAAACAGATCTATATAATATCCGTGTCGAAAGAAAATAATGAGTCAAGGGTAATAATAAAAAAGGAATTATACACGCATAAATAATAGGCGGAGAAGTGATGACAATATATTCTCTTGATACTCTTGATTATAAAGAAAGAGAATGGGCGAGGAAGAGAACAGAGCCGGTGTATCTCGCATTCGAAGACCAAAAGAGAGCGACAGAGGCCGAGCGATAGAACCGAAAAAGAGAAAGAGATACGAGCACTCGAGTGAGGTGGAGAGAGAGAGAGAGAGAGAGAGAGAGAGAGAGAGAGAAGGCAGGGACAGCGAGAAAAAAGGCAGCAATGTGGGCAGAGTCGCGGCTTATAAGACGAGAGGCCCGTACGAAAAAGACAAAGCGAGCAACAAAGCGACAAAGCCATGAGCGCGAGAGAGGGTGAAAAAGAAAAGGAGAAAAAGCAGCGCCGACCCTCCTCTCACACTCCCCCCTCTCTTTCTCCCACCCTCCATATATATTTCACGGACTGAGACGGATTATAAGTAGCGCGCGATGCGGCGCGCTGCCTCCTCCCCACCCCGCCCCTGCCCGCCGTCACCCCGACGCCTCAAAAACCGACCCTCTGTATACGCGGCCATGCGCGACCGCAGCCCTCGTAACTCACGGGGCGGCTCGCTCGATCCGACCGCCGCGCCGCAATTTTGCGCATATATATATATATATATATATATATATATATATATATATGTGTGTGTGTGTGTGTACAGCGCGTCGTTCGTCCCCGGCGCTCTAAACGATATTGCGCAAAGGGGACCGCGGGAAAAGAGCGCGAGGACGCGGCGCGCTATCCTCGCCGACCTCTCCGACGGACATGGAGCCGAAATAAAGCAAAGAGGAGAAACAGCGAAGACCAGAGATATAGAGCGACTGAGAGTACCGCTGACGACGGGTGGAGGTGCAGGCGGTGCCGACGGGGGGAGGGGGGCGGGCCGAGGCGCGGAAAGGCACATAAGAAAGTCGCGTCGCGGAGCGTCGCTCGCCGTTCGAGAGAACGCGCGAGCAGAGGAAGGAGAAAGATAGTGAGCGAGACAGCGAGAGATAGATAGATAAAAATTGAGAAAGAGAGAGAGAGAGAAGAGAGAGAGAGAGACCAATAAATAAAATCTCCTCCGTTTTCGAGGTGTAGGATCCCCGCCGATATTTCAGCAGCGCGCGAGCGCGTTTGCCACCGGCGACCGCCGCGCGCGGTACAAGGTGTGGGTTTCTGGCGTTTCTACTCCCCCCTCCCCAACCCACTCTTTACCGCCATATCTCCTTCGCTCGGAGACAGGCGGAAAGAGAGAGAGAGAGAGAGAGAGAGGGAGGGAGAGCACATCGCGCTCCGCGCCACATATATGCGAGTTTCGCGGTGCGCGTCCTTTCGAAGGTTAAACGACTTTCGGATACAATTTTGCTCTGGCCCACTCACCTTCGTGAGTCTTTCTGTTTCCTCCTGCCCCTCCTCCTCCTTCCCGTCGGAGCTCAACTCGCGGATCCCTCCCCCACTCGCGTTCTGTTATAACATGCGCCACACCGAGAAACAGAGAGAGAGAGAGAGAGAGAGAGAGAGAGAGAGAGGACAAGGAGAAAAAAGTACAGTCGACGGTGAAAGATTCGAATACACCTTGCGCCGATCATCTCGAAGTGCTCTTATTGTTCGACGAGGCATAATTCGCTTTGTTTTTTAATCTGTATATCGCGAGTCTTTAATGGATCTTGCCTTGACAAGTTGTGTATATATATATCCTCGAAATACATAAACACACACCTATATATATATATATATATATATATATATATATATATATATATCTATATATATATATATATGTGTGTGTATTTCGAGGACATGAGGAGAAGTTTGTTCTTTTTTTTCACCGTTTACACGCTTTCATTTTGCATTCTTGTGCAAGCCCGTGTTTTCGACATGAATTCACGTGTAGAAACTTCAATAATCTGCAGGCTGCGAAATGTTAATTTATCATTAAATATTCAGGAGTTGAGACAGACGCAAAAAGACAGCTCGTCCGAAATTCTTAACTTTTCCTCTTACATATGCCTGTACTTACATTTGAATCAATCAAACTGCTTGAAATCCAGAAAAAAATAGGCTTGTTCAATCGCAAAGCATTCTTTTATGATCTGTAATAAAGAGACAGCGTTTGCTTGTATGATTGGCAAAATATACGATTGTTTTGGAAAAAAAATGTAGCTAGTGTGGAATAACAATATAGAGATTACATATGCACTCGGACAACCATATGCTAAGATTTACATAGAAAAATAAACGATAGGTAAACGTATAAGCAAAATTGAAATGCTTTACAAGCGGTGGGATATTAGCAGACTTGTACAAAAAGAGCAGATAGTGCGAAGAAAACCTTGACATTTTCAAAACAGATGAGAGAAAGATTATTAGAACTTTTCGATATCGCCAAATAATCCAGCAGATGATCTAAGATTACATATATAAAATGGAAATAGAATGTGGAATTAAGGTGACGAAATTCAACTGAACAAAAATTGCAAGATGGCTCTACAACGTCATAAGAACAAATAAGAATAGAAAAAGTGATGGAATTATCTTAATCTACAAAAAGCACAAGGCGAAACAAATATGCCCAGTAATAGAAATCAAGCCTTGAATTCGTTTCCATGTAAGATAAAAGTATTTGCTGAAATATACTGAATAAACTTTCTTATGCTACCACAATTAATAAGCCATTGAGCGAAATATTTACATACACAAGGCAATGATTTACGATCTGAGTACTCTTCACGTTCTGACTACTCGTCAGTTTCAGATTTGTTAAATGTTTCAATTCTAATCTTAAAATCAATCTTCTAATGTAACTCAAAATAATGTGGTATGTAGAAACAATTTGTTCTAATTTCCTTCATTCATATGTGAGTAAGACCACTATAGAATATTAAGTTGTATGTTAGGAAAAATAAAAATAATTCATCGATACTATTTTTTACACAATAATGAAAAACATTATCCAATAGATTTTTCTGAAATTCATCTTTTAGATCGTGAATCGTTGCAAAAACGGACATTTTCAAAGTTAGATCGTATACATATAGTCCAAAGAGAGTCTTATAATCCACTATTTGATCCACGTAATTTAAAATTGAAATATGAAAATCTCATAGAAGACGTTCATATTATAAATAGTATTGGAATTTATCTAATTCGTTATGTAAGCTTATATGTCCGTTACTACTTAAATATATGGTATGCACAGCGTAGTACTAATTCGCTTTCTGGTTTCTTGAAAAGTAATTTCACGATAAAGAAACTGGAAACGTTGAGAATACATTTTTCACTACTCTAGCCTCGAACTGGTAATCTCTAACACAATTTTTTGACTTTGGCGGTATAAAATCTATCCCAGTACCAATGCGCGATTTGATCGTTCTATTACTCGTTTCGCTCGGGGTTGAACTGCCTCACAAGGTAAATAATAAACTATCATAGTCTTCTCAAATTCTGTTACTATTTTATTTCAACGTCTTCTTACGTATAGATAACGGGGACTTTAGAATTTAATTCATTATTACTACAGCTGTCATCCTATTCGTAACTACATTGATTATATCGTGGATTCGACAACGAATGATTATTCAAGAAATATCGTTGTTGACATTTTTGAGTGTCGACTTTGGGTTCTTCACTACGAATTAAAACTGACTTATTGAACGGCCTAACCAAAGGATGGGACCCTAAAATTCTTAGGACTATTGTACCAATTGCTGATCTTAATACTTTTCTACCGATATCGTCCTCTACACTTTTGTAAGTGTAGCTTATCTCGTGTCGTTATCATTCTTGGACACTTATCAATCTATTCAAGGAATAGATATTAAAAACTTAGAGACTGTCTTTTCTAAAGTGTTAATAGCCTTTTCTTTCGAATATCCACTTCTTGCCTCGTGTGCCAAATCAACCATCAAGATCTATCTTCCTCTACATCTCATCACTTTATCTACTCGAACACTGGTCAATTGCGAAATCAATTATATATGAATTTCGGGCAATAAAAATACCTCAGGAAGCGTATCGATTTTCACATTTTCCATAAAAATAATATACTGTATATATTAATTATCTCTGACAAAGCTGAGCCGCGGAAATGATAGTAACGTCATAATTACGTCTATAAATTTTCATTTGTCATATAACTTTGGGAAATGTAACTCAGAAATTCGAATAAAGATTTAGCCTGCACGTAACGCTAATTTTTAGAACGAGCAAATGGGGAGAAAAAAAGCTTTATCTAATATTGGTATCCTTATTCCTCTATATATATATATATATATATATATATATATATATATATATATATATACATTTTATATATCTCGGCGATTCAGGCGCACGTCGCCATAGCATTCGCCCGTATAATTTATCGCCGAACTCGAGAAAGCAATAACCCCCATTGATCCTAAAAGCAAACATGCGCAGGCATTATCAGCTATTAACGCGCAAATACGCCGATCAGTGATCCCGCATATATATATATATATATATATATATATATATATATATATATATATATATGTATGTATGTATGTATGTATGTATGTATGTATGTATGTATGTATGTATGTATGTATGTATACAGTCGCGACCGCGCCGATATAGCCTTGCCAGGAATCCCGAGACGCCGCCGAGTATTATATCCTCCCCCCTTCCCTTCTACCCACCCCCGCCCAACGCGCGAGAGTCGATCCTCTCGAATCCTAAATCACGCTTACATACACACACGAACACGAAGACGCGCGAGATACTGGGGAAGGAGGGATTCTCGCGGGGGCCGTAAACATCTCGGAAAAACAGTTGGCCGTCGCTTCTTCCCCGCGGGCTGAGGTGTGTGTATATGTATGTATGTATATATATATATATATATATATATATATATATATATATATATATACGTACATATAGAGGCGACGGGGCTTTTTCCCTCGTTCGACCCGTTGTAAATCCACCCAGCGGACGCGAACGGCTCTAAAGAGGTGTCGGGCAAGTATTGCGGGTGGTCACCTTCCGCGCGAGAAACCCCTCACCCCCTTCCCCTCCCTCCTCTTACCCTCGCGCTCTTTCTCCTACCGATCGTATATCGGCAAGTACAACTTCGTTCGCCTTCTATATGGAGACGTTACACGCGCGCACCGGCGCTCGTCCCTATAGATTCTCGGCTTCGAATTGGCGCGCGTGAGCTCTCCGTTTCTCGGGACGAATAATGCATTCGTGAGCTCGCGCAAGTTTATTAATATATATATATATATATATATATATATATATATATATATATATATAGAGAGAGAGAGAGAGAGAGAGATATAGACAGAGAGAGAGAGAGAGAGAGAGAGAGATCTCGGAAAACAATATGATGAATGAATAAGCTTTCGTAAATTTCGAGTCCATTAGCGGTATTCTGAAAATGTCAAAATTATTTTACCTCCATTCGTGTTCGTGAATATAATCAACATGACAAAAATAGCGATATGTTTATTTAAAAATACAAAATTATCAAAAATGGATCAAAATATCTCCTTAGTTGCAAGAACGGGGAAATCGTGCAAGTTATGTACATATCATAACGTTATAAAAAAATGAATCTGATATTTATATTGCTAAAATTAAAAAATGTTTGCTGTATAGTTTATTCCAATAGGGAATTTTTTCGAAAGACGCCATTTGATGTATTAGTTATTACTTAAGGTAGCTGAGAAGAAATAGTTGTTTGGATTTATGAAATCGAAAACTCTGAATCTGTACAAAAATTTAAGGACTGTTATATGATATATTTGAAATTCAATTATTTCACGAAAAATAAAGACATAGAGTTTAAATTTAAAGGATACACTTACAAGGCTGTTCCATAAAGGATTTTTAAACAAAGAAAGAGTATTTTTTTAGTATAACATAGTGCCCTATAATTTTTATCAACCAATCTAGTTATGGTTCAAAAGTATTGAACGTATTACATAGTTCAAACTCATCAATCTGTAACAGTCCATGTGGCCAAAATTTATCGGAACCTGTAAAACAAATAAAATACTTTCAACAAAATTAACTTTAAAAACCATTGCACCAAATACCAGATCAGTAGTCCGATTGTTTGAAAAATTCAAAAATCCTAATTCGTTAAATTAAGAGGTAAATTTATATTTATTGAAAACATTATATATTACGTCTTAATTAGTCTTAAATGAGTATTATCGAACAGCAACTATATTTACCATGAAGAATTCAAATTGATCTCAAAATAATTAAAAATCCCTCAAAATCAGATAATAGGACAGATAGAGTAGACATAGGCGACGTATTCGAGCTCAGTGGATCTAAAACTTTTGGAGATTTCTAATCAGGTTCTAGAAACCCGATATCTACCGAACAAGGTCGAATTAAGGTCAAATCTCCTAATTTAAACGATATAATTTGTTAGCCTCGGTTTTAAAAAAGTAGAAAATATTATACGTCCATAGAGCATTTGATTTATTAGTCAAGACAACTTCTCGACATTATAGGTCATTTAAAGGTCACATTTTTCATGTCCATCTAATATTTTGGCTAGATATATCTATGATTCTGAAATCGACACTCCGCACCGAAATCAAAATCTACCAAAAGTGAAACAAATTTCTGGCTAAAATATCAGCTAAATAAGAATGAAAAGAAGATCTTGACCTCTAAATCACGTCTCACTTTCGCTAAAAGATCAAGCCTTATCCGCATACGAAATCTCCAGTAATTTCCAAATCAAGAGTCGACAAAAAAATTATCATTCGAATTGTGCTTTTTTATCCTTCAATTGAGCGTGATGTAATAGAGTGATGTATAGCGATTAGCGATCTCAAGAAAGTTAATAAATTACGAAGGCTCGAAGATGCTCCCACATCTATTACTTTGCCCTTAGAGTTCTGTTAAATAAATATGATCCAATTTTTTCAATTTTAAATCGATTTTTATGTAATTTTAGATACGTAATAATTAATCAGCAAGAACGACTTTTGGTTCATCTGTTGTCAGAAAACAGATCTTTAAAGATCGTCATTTCAATATGCAATTGAAGATTTTTCCAATATTTTTACGGCACTGCTATATACGTATAATTCATTTCAACATGCGTTTAAAACATTTTTCCAACGAATAAAAAAATAAGTTTTACGTATCATAGCATTATATATTAATTCTTTCAATTCTACAGAATCGTTGAAAAATTTGAGTTTCCCATTAAATTAAATATTCAGTGTATAATTCCATAACTTAATTGACTCGAGCAATAATTTAAAAAAAAAACTGATACTAACAGTCAAGATTTAAGAGATTTTTGAAAATTCCATTAAGCTCTCCGTTAATAATACGTCATTAACGATTGCATCAACCTGTCAATGTTGTTTTTAACAGACTTCAAAATTTGCGTGTACAATGAATGCGCAATCAATCAATTTTGACGGGGACTCCCCTTTCACGAGACTTAATAGCATCCAGTCGAAGAACAAAAAGAAAAGGAAAAGAATTGATATTCCAGTCTCTTTTAGAACGTCTATAGGCTTTTTGCGGGGATCAATCGAGGGGAAGAGACCGGAGCCGATTTGCCTCCGTCGCGGATACACTCGTATTGAAAAATTCTCGAAAGAAACCCACCATTACCGCATAAATCCTTTCCCACACTGCGAGACCCGTCTCGCGTCCCCCCTGCCTGCACAATTCCCAAGAGAAATCTCAACACTTCGCTTTTCCATTAAACCGCACCCACCCTGTACACCCTCCCCCTTCGTAACGCGCGCATTTATAGGACAAGATCGTAATCAGCTCCCGTTCACCGCGCGCCCGGTATTTCGCCAATAATAATAAACGCGTAAAAGCGCGTTCCTCGGTCGCGCGCGAGAAGGCGGAGATTCGAATGTGCACGCGCGCGCGCGCGTGTGCGGAAAAGAGCGTAGTAAAAAAAAGGGGGGGAGACCAACGCACATAGCGGCAGCGCTCAATAGAGAAGTGCGGAGGAGGATATACAATTATATATATATATTAGAAGTAATATAAACGAAGACGATAGGAAAGGAGCGCGCTTTTTGTAAATATGGCATATAAGCACACGTGCACGCGCATCGGTGAGGCGCAGAAAGTTGGAAAGACGGAGGAAAAGAGAAAGAGAGAGAGAGAGAGAGAGAGAGAGAGAGAGAGAGAGAGAGAAAGAGAGAGAGAGATGTGCGAGGAAGGAAAAAGGATACCTAATACTTACCCGCGAAGCGCCGGCTACTTTTTCCCCCGACGCGCCGAAGCGAAGAACGGAGAAAGAGTGCTACGTGTGTGGGTGAGCGCGCGCGCGTATGCGTGTGTTTGTGCAACAGAAAGAGAGAGAGAGAGAGAGAGAGAGAGAGAGAGTGGACGAAAGGGGAAGGGATGAGGGAGAGAGTGGACATGCGCATGCAGATCACGTCGGACGCGTTGATAGCGTATCTGTGGGCGGCGCGCGCGTGTGGTCCAGCGCCTTCTCCCTGCGCGTAGAAGCCTATATATAGATATATATGCGCCAGAGAGACTTCTCCCTCGACGCACCGGCACCTCTTTTCTGTCCCATCGTCGACCATTCATGCCCCCTCCGCACCCCTTCACTGTCACCCCTGACACCAACCCCACGCGACTGCGTGCACCGGTCCTCGAAATGTCTCCTCTACCCAGTCCATTTATGTATATATATATATATATATATATATATATATATATATATATATATCGACTAATATAAGTTGTTGCATCTACAGATCGTTCTCCGACAGCACAATACAAAAGAAGCAGTGAGTGCGCCCAGGCATTTCTTAAGGGATGGGGAGGAAGTAATGGAGTAACTAATGCTAAGGTGTACCCTTTGTTACACATATATATATATATATATATATATATATATATATATATATATATAATACTGTTGCATCTCGTTGCATTTGTGATTGCTTATGCGTTTGTTGCACCAGACCTTAAGGGATCGATTGTTTTATGCTCGACTCAGTCTTGTTTTAATTATGCTGGTTCGAATAAATTTTTAGGATATCTTACAGAATTACGTCTAATAATAGACTCCTCTAATTTTAATTTATGTATAATTAGATGAAGCAAATGTCAAATCCCGAAAAAATAATAGAATTTTCCTAATTGAAATATATTTCTAAGAATATAATATTTTTACACTTGGGTAAATTCCACAAATATGCGATGTATAACATCGACAAATTTATTTCAACGACGGTTAGGCCAGATTGAAATTCTCTTTCCTCGATATGTGCAAAAATATAACTTTTGAAATAAGTTCAAATGATTAAATAAATTACTATTTGTATGTTTTGGCCTCAGTTACCTGCTCGGCTCGTCAGTAGGACGGCAGGTAACCAGTTCCTACCGATTTTCCTAGAATTTTCCTACCGAACTAAATTCTGAAATTACTATTACTTTTCAAACGTTAGAAGTGTTATGAATATTTATAGATAAAGAAATTCTATAAGTAATGCATCATGGTTTACGCAACGGTCAGGTCTAATTCTTGAATATTATAAGATGCATTACAGAGATTTAAAAATATTTTCAACATTTTGATCTGTAAAACTAGTTTATATCTTAACGTTACGTAAATTCGCTAAAATACATTATATTTAACGATTTGTAACTTTCGTATCAAAAAAACATATATATATATATATATATATATATATATATATATATATATATAATATTGCTGCAACATTATGCAACTACTGTATGAATGAATTAAACGGTTGCTATTCGAATTGCACAAAGTTATATCATCGACATGTATTGAAATCTGTAACATCTCTTCCATCAATTTCATACCGAAATCGTATCGAAATAATTCCTATTCGAATCTTATTCACGACGAAACATCCATCACTGTTCCGATTTACCATCGTAAATTCAAGACGTAGCTGAAAGCACGCACGCATTATCGAAGAAAACAATACGTATATTTTTGGAATTTTTCAATTAACCTTGGTAACATACGTTCCTTATCATCTGTTTGTGAGTACTATCTTTCCAAGATAAAGTTTGTAGCGCAATAAAGAAGGCCTGGTATACGTGGCGTTGTGTAATGGATTTTAATCGGTAATAATATCAAAAAATCGAATCGAATTTCGTGGATAAAAAGAATCCCCCCTTTCCGAAATAATTTAGGGCTGGGATTTTGATCGAAGTTTCAAGTACTTTCAAAGATGCTGGAATCGAACCAGCGTCTCGACCCGTTGAAACATCAAAGAGCGCCCAATTGCATACTTTTCGTGCATTACTATTCGAATAGTTCGAACAGCTCGGGAGAGGGAAATGTTCGGATAGTTCGATACGCTTTAGGAGTTAGCGGATTCGAACAATCCGAAAGAGCGTACACGTTTTTCGAACGCCAAAAAATTCCGAGACCTGCGAGAATTTCCTCTTCACCCCGAATTTATAATAAATGAACGAAATACCCATGTACATTTAGTCTGCGTATTTACATTCAACGTATATATAGCCAACTTAGAGGCTTCATAAACTCTTGACGTTTTCGAAGTATTAGAAAATAAACGTTTTATAAAAACGCACAAACGAACCAAGGAAATTCATAATATAGATTCACGCAATCGATCGAACGTTGATCTTTCGATCTCATATTTCTAATTAGCCCAATTATATATATATATATATATATATATATATATATATATATATATATATATACAGGTATCTTCATCTTTATGCGCGAAGCGAGCGTCAGTCATATATTATAATAAAGCCTGAATCGCGAAATCTGAAAATCTAAACAAGAACCGGGATAGCCGGAAATAAGGACGGAATTAAAGACCAACAAATCAGTAGAAGGATCAGCTACGCGTTAGTGGCGGCGCCGTGACCAGAATGTATATTTATCTACGTATTTTACGGACGAATCTCGTCACCCCCACGGCCAATTATCTAATAATGTAACTCATCCCCCCGTGATCCTCATCGAACATGTGCGTCATTAAATTACGGAAAAAGTTGTCACGCGGCGTTAAAAGCTATCGTTGTGCAACGTTTGGGAATGAGCTGGTTGTTTAAACATTATTCTAGCTTAAAAAATTAGAATACATAATCAAAGGACGTATAATAATAGTTTGTTTCAAAGAAAAACTAAATGTGACGTGAATTTTTTTCAGAAATAGGCAAACTCATAAAGTTTTCATTGACAATTTTTCCTTCGTCTTGCATCAACGATCGCCCTTTGTCCCTCCAGACTCGGTCGTTTGAAAAGTTGAGTTCCAGCTGAGTTTCAAAAGTTGAGCTCAAAAAAAATCAAGATCGTCCAAATCATATTGGATTTAGAATATTCATTCAATATACGAGATAAATATTAATTATTGATTAAATACGGATGTTGGTAGATACATGCTGAACACACCAGTCTTTCACTATATACTTAGATTATCTAATTTAACACTATATTTAAATATATATATATATATATATATATATATATATATATATATATATATATCTCATTTGTTATACGAAATGTAAAAGTATTAATATGCGTTAATTATAATTATTATACATAGATAATAGAAGTTGCATTTTCTATATAATTTACTTAAAATGAAGTATAACCTTTGATGAATAAACAACATTTTCAAGTGCCTTTTTTCACACTCCCTTTACCAACGCTAATTCGCTCCGTGCATATTCATGTTCATATTCTTATTTGTTCGGCTGCACGAACTCTCTCTCTCTCTCTCTTTCTCGCTTTCTATTTCTCTCCCTCTCTCTCTCTCTCTCTCTCTCTCTCTCTCTCTCTCTCTCTCTCTCTCTCTCTCTCTCTCTCTCTCTCTCTCCCCCTCTCTCTCTCTCTCTCTCTCTCTGTCTATACATATTACTCCCTTGTATACGGTTATATGCGCGTGGTATTTAATATAAAAAAATCGCTGTTACGCAGGCGAGCGTCACGCAAAGTCTATCGGGATGCTGATGCACGCGTGCCGTTAATCCAGCGGCTCGATGTCCCATCGTCACCGGGCGCCGGACCTCGGCCGTGGCGTCGGCTATTAATATAGCTGCCGATCGTCTTGAATTTCCCGCAGAGCGTGTATATATATATATATATATATATATATATATATATATATATATATATATATAGTTGTCCCATAAACATCGGACGAATAATCTGACCATTACATCTTCCTTCTCTATTGTATATATATATATACATGTAAGAAAGAGAGAGAGAGACCTGGGGGGCCTCGTCGAGCGGACGAGGCCACCGTTCGTAATATACGCGGGAGACACCTTTCTTTAATATAACGACGTGGAATTATTCGAGGGGTCGGTGAGGGGGAGGGGAGCTACTCCGCATAGAGAACCTTCCTTCGTGCGCGAGGCCCCGAGTCGTAAAGAAAACGGGGAATCGCTGCATTCTTACACATACATGTACATATACATACATACATACATACATACATACATACATACATGCATACATACATACATACATATATATATATATATATATATATATATAACCATATGGCATATCTTCGTCACTATCGGCCTCTACCCGTAAAAAAGGTACCTCACGGAAGCAGCGGTAGGGGCGGTAGAGAGGATGGGGATCGTCGATTTTGAAATTTAGAGGGGAGTATTATGGAGAATCCTCGCTCTTATGGCACCTATTATGTTATATATATATATATATATATATATATATATATATATATATATATATACGTATGTGTTTGTACTCCGCTCCCGAGCTGGTTGCTGCTCCTGCTGCCGCTTCTGCTGTTATTGCTGCTGCTGCCGCCGCGGCTGCCGTCGACGAGAGCGAGCGCGCGGGGAGAAAAAGATCTAATCTCGGACAGGATGAATGTGTCGATCGGGGACAATTTTAGAATTCCGAATTTTTTTTCTCTCGAATTTTCTCCGTCTTCGTCTCTCGCTCTCGCTCCCGGCGAACAAGGAAAGTCGAAGATAGAAATCGGCTAATTAATTTATTGCCCCGAGGTATTGTTTTAAATTATGGTTATGGAAGCCGCTTCTTATAGATGCCGATTGTCCTAGAGAGGCAGGGGAGTATACAAAATTTGTGTCTTTCTGTTTTTTTAGTATGATTTTTTTTCTTCTGCATAATAAATAATAGAAAATATCGTGAACAATTAATAATTCAGTCTTTCTGGGATATGTAAATTTATCAAAATAATCAATTCGAAGGACAATCAGCTTCGTAAAAGTGTGGACGCTACTCTTTTTATTTAGATCAAATAAATAAGGAAGTTTTTTCGTAATTAAATGATGGTTCGTAATACGGATTTCATGTTCAAAGTTTTATCCACGAGTTATTAATAGAAATTTAATTAATTTATTATAAATTCTTACACACATAATCAAATAGCCGGTTATTCTCCCTGATAAAAATCAAAACATTTTTCACGGTTTAAAGTTATTTTTAACATTTCTATGCTTGTAATTGGCTATTTGTTGTATCATTTTTAGTGAAGAGTTTTTATAATAATAATTTCACTAATTTTTAAGAAAAAATTAGACAGTTCTTATCCAAAAATCTTTTCATTTTCCGGTAAGATAATTTTAGTGTATAATTATGAAGAACTAAAAAATAAAACAAACAAGAACATTGTATTATCAATAATCCAAAGAACTACAATTGCTAAAATATTTATCAGCAATCTAAATTCAGATCGGTATTGAAACTGCTGAAAACCAACGTATATTATCAAAATTTATTTAGTTTCAGTTTGAACAGGCTGCATTATACAGTGGATTTTAGTAGTTTTCTTTAGATTTAAATTTAGAACCGAGGGCTGCATAAATCATAAAAGCTCAACAACATTTTCTGAAATGAGTGAATGAGATTAAATTTGCATAAACTTACTGTAAAAAAATTAACTGAAATATTTGGTTTTGTCGGAAACCTTGTAAATTTCATGGGTTGATAATAAGATGTGAAGACTTTTGAACCATATATAGCTATATAATATAATATAATTAGTTTTTTACAAACTGTAATGTAAATAGTTTTTTAAAGGCGTAGCTAAAAAAACGTTTAAAAACTAAGTACAATATCGAATCACAATTGGAATTATAAATTTATATAATATAATAAGTGACAAGAGATATTGTTCTGAAATACATTTTAATCTTATACGCAAAGGTTGATGGAGAATTATTTCGATTTTATGAAACTTTTACTGCTCAAATAAATTAAGGAATTCTACTTATGTAAATGCTATAAAACAAGAACTAACCAAAGTGAATATTAATTTCTGTAAATGAATTATTAAGCCAGTCATAAATTTACATTGAATTTTTATTGAACTTTTTTTTTCTTTTATTTTTGTTAAACCTGGGTATATTATGAAAATTTAGCTGCATCTCACGTGAATCTAATAAAAGTATACGAACAGAAATGTTCTTCGTATATATATATATACACTCCCGATGAGTTCCGTCGAATTTATCGTAGTCGCGAGCGCCGGCAGTTAATGAATTCCATCGAGGGATAATATACGAAATTCGAAAAAAAAAAAAGTGAATTTAACCGCTAACTCGAGGCGATTCCCACAGGATTTCCAAGAGGGGCAGGAGAGTGATACAGTAACCAATAACCATATTATACATCTGTATAAACCAGTACCTATTCGTTATGGCTCATCAATGTAAAATTCCATGGCTCCAAATTTATAATCCAGCACGGTTGCCGGAACGGCACAGCGCGCGCGTGCTCGCGGTCAAAAACTTTAAATGCCGCGTCGCAGTAGATTTTATAGTTTATTAACAGCTCCCATACAAACTCTGATATATTTATGTACTGACACGCTTTGCGCGCCTTATGCCGGAATAATGAAAAATCAACTGTGAGCGAAGGGGATAGGGACATGGAGAGAGCGAGAGATAAGATACATTATATCTGACAGTGCGAGTTTAACAGATATGTCAACAGGGATAGGGCAAAAGGGAAAAAGCTTATCCGATCTGTGCACCGAGAAACAAAAATATGGATACTGTAATTTGAGCATAGACTGTAAAAATTTTACAAAGTAGCATAGTTTTTCATAATTTTTACTAGATTAATGATAAATTTTCAATCGTTTGCATAAAAATTTTTCTAGAAAGTGGGGTAATGATATAAATTTTTGCGGTGTGTCATTTAGTCACTGAGCAATATCGTGATTTCTACTAGAAAAAAGTTTTTCTCAGTTCAAACGCGTATGCATGAACTGCATGCATACATATATAATTAAATAAACCATATTATTTCCTGAACAATGTAAACAATAATTAGCAGTCGCTGTGTAACCGCGTCTTATGGTTTTTGAGAAAAAAAATTTATTGAGTGTCTTACGTAGTGTAAAAATCGGTAAATCAGCGACGAGCGCCCCTGTCACCTACATAACATACGCGCACCGATAAAACTTTCTGATCTCATAAATGACTGAAAAAATTGCGTATGCACCATATATTTATATGGTGCATACACAATTGCCGTTACATACATCAAATATAGTGAACAAAAAATTAAAAAATAAAATTCAATATTTTCTACTTTCAATTTATTTCTTTATTTCAACGAGACTCCAAGTTACGTTTACCGTCCCTCATTGCGATAGTTTACGTAAGAAAACTCCAATAGGGTCAGAAACAATTATACGATGACATTTATACGAACAGGGATGGCTGTAATAAGTTGTTTTTATTTCATATTTTCTTCTTCATTTCACGTGGCTCGGACTTTATAATAAAACGCAAGTGGAAATTGCGGTATGTATTACTGACAACATTCTGCAGTTGTATATTAAGTCGGATTCGGTCAGAAATTTTTGAACTGTGATATACATATAGGTATAGCTAAATTCGCGCGCGCATAAGTACATATATATTTACATTATAGATAAGTAGATTTCAGTTTGCGATATTTGACTTGCGAGCGCGTTTCGCTCGGCCAAATATTATGTATGTGCATAATATATATATATATATATATATATATATATATATATATATATATATATATCTATATACGTATATATACATATATT